>NIVC01001689.1:0-249616 GCA_002269645.1 Macrostomum lignano | reverse complement strand
CATTGTATTAGCCTTTCCGAATATGAACTGTGAGCAGAACAGGGCTGCTGCTCCGAGCAGTCAGTGAGTAGCCAAAGATGTCACGCAGTTGAAATCTAATGCCATATAGAAAATTAGCTTTCTGAATCGGGAAGAAAATTGCTTTCTTAAACACTTTGCTCATGTAGCTGCCCCATTCGACATCGGATGACATGCTCACAGTTCGCAGCACGGAGTTCCAGTTACAGTTTGTTCGCTCCACAATGCTGCAGTGCAAGTTGATCAGGTTGGTGGGCGGACAACCGATGCAGCAGAGTGACACTTGCCGTCCGGGTGGGATCTTCACAGGCTGGTTTCCGAATCCCAGCCACTGCAGAATTTTACTTGATGGAAGGAACAATTCTGCTCGAGCCGTGTTGTTGAGCACTACTGTTCTCAACTCTTGGATTTCAAACTTTATGCCAATATCTCTAGCGCTGCTCCGCCCCATTAAACCGGACTCATCAGCTTCCATTTCAGACTCCCTTTCGCTCATTGCATCGAAGAACAGTGACTCAGAGTTGGCCAGCAGCTCATTCAGGCGTTCCACCAGTTCCTCCACTCTAGCAAAGCGTCCGGGTTGAAGAACCAGGGCCTCATGCTCTCTTCCATCTGAGACAGTGAAGCAGTAAGGCTCGTCAACATTGAACCATGCAGCAGGCAGATGGATTTCAGCCAGACCTGCCTCATAGTCCACATTTCGATCCAAGTAAATAGATGAAGGCAGGTGAAAATGAAAGTCACTAGGAGTACCTTCAGCATTTTCGCTACAAATGATGATGCTTCTCATAGTTGGGAATGGCTGCACAATGTCGGTATCTTACACTTTTCTTAAGTCCTTCTCATCCACCCAGTCAGTGGACTTGTAGCCGGCCCACTTGACGAGATATCGGATCTTACCCTTCCGCTTCTCAGTCTTCAGAACCTTCTCGATTACATACAGCCGCTGCGAGTCCGGAACAGCTTGCAGCTCATGCTCGTGGAAGAGGCCTCTTATGTCTTCCCCCTTCATGTCTCGAATCCTGTACATGTAGGGATAATGCTTTGGTGCCCTAGACACTATGGTGTACACCTCTTCGCTCCAGTTCGCCTTGTATCCCTTCCTGAAGAGTCTGGGTGCATTGGAAATCCGCACTGATTGGTTTTCACAGAACTTCGGTTTTCTCAGTTTCTCAACTGTCTCAATCGCTTTCCCATCATAAAGGTTCATCCACACTTCAGTCTCGTTTGCTTTGCTGACATTCATTGGTGTAGTCTTGATGCTTCTGTGGAAAGTATTGTTATAGGACTTGACCAGTTTAGGCAGCACATCAAGCCATTGTAGAGTGCTGTTGTGAGTAAAGTAACGCCACATCTTGCTTTTTAAAGTTCGATTCCATCTTTCAATTATGGCTGCTTTGTGCACACTGCTAGTTGGAAACGCCAGAATCCCCCGGTCTATGCAGAACTGGCGAAAAATTGCGTTGACAAACTCCTTTCCCTGATCTGTGCGGACAGTGCGCGGCTGCCGCTTTGAGCTCTTCAGCATGCTCTCAAACGCAGATTTCACTTCTGCCGCGCTCTTAGACTTCAGTGCTCTGGCCATTGCAAATTTAGACAAAACATCAATGCAGGTGAGAATGTATTTATGCCCGCGATTATACTTTGCAAATGGAATCATTTCCACCAGATCCATCTCCCACTGATCATCAATGGCTCTCACTATTATTGGCGCCCTTGGAAATCGTACTCTAGCTGGCTTATGCAGAGTGTGTACTGGCTGCTGACTTAGCCACTGCTCAATGCTCTTGACTCCAATATGCTCGCCTCTTTTTCGCAGTTCAGGTTGCAGTTTTGAAGAACTGCAATAGCTCGCAGGCTGATTTGGGTTGAAATAAATTTTTTCCATTTTCGGAAACAAAGAAACATTTTTATTTTTAGGTTTTCTTAAGACATTGAAAATGCATAGCGCATGTGAAAGCAAGCATATATATTTTTTCAAACAAAGAGATGGAAAGCAGGTCTGGATAAATAGCTCGTAGCACAGAGTTTGTCTCAATGTCAGAGGGTCTGCAATCAGTCGAAGCACGGCCTGGGCAGCTTCATGGCATCCAATCTGCGCAGAGCGAATGGCGGCTGCTTGCGTTTCCTGGCGTTCTCAGCGGCGGCTGCTTGAGCTCGGAACTGGTACCAGACTGGGTCCTCTTGCAGATCAGTGTCCTGCCGAGGAATCGCTCCAGCTGCTGGCTTGGTCAGTTGCAGAGGCGTTGAAGTGGCAAACGCTGTGTCGATTTGCAGATTGGATGGCATGCCAGCCTCGCCAGCAGCAGCAGCAGCATCGTCCTCCGCCTTCACTACCGGCTTGGTCTCTTCCGCGTTTTCGCCAGCATCGTCTTCATTTTCGATGCTGTCGGAGGAAGATCCCGACTCCAGCTCGTATGCATCGGAAATCTCACGTGGAGCCGATAGCTGCTCGTCGATCCAATCCGCGTACTGCCACAGCTTTCGCCACAGCGGCGGTGTCAGCGGCACGGTGTTCCGCTTAAGAAACTCGTCGCAGCAGTCCTCCGGCAATCGCTTTAACCAGATAATGCCGTTTTTCACTTCGATGAACTTATCGAAGCCGAGTTTGACAACCTTTGGCTGTTTGTCCAAGGCCGCCTTGACAAGTGATCGCTTCAACTCCTTGAGCTTCTCCCACTGACGGATGTTCAAATTGAAGCCGGGGACTCCAGGTTTCAAACTCGCAGTGCTGCCATGTCGGTAAAATTTTCTGATAGCAATGAACATAACTCCTTCATACTCCTGTATTTGGAGTTTATATCCTTCGCCGATGTCCATGACTTAAACTCTAACAGAAAAAAAATCTCGTTGAAAAAAAATTCGATTTTTCATGAATCAAAGAGATTTTTTGGTCCTTATATAGACTAAACCACTGCAGCAGACATACAGCAATAGAAAAACATAGGCCTATGTTCTCTCACTAAGGCCCCATGGAATTTCCATGGCTTTCCCTGCGGCAGAGTCCACCAATGCATTTACATAGGCGCTATGTTTACACACATAGGCCCGTGGTTTTCCCACGGAAATTCCTGCGGCAGAGTCCACATTTCCCCTACTACTAGAAGGGGTACTCGAAGCAATGCAGCTGAAACTGATGTCCGTCTCAGAAATCACGGACTTCATACGCAACCTAGAGCAAGTCGATGGCTTCGTCGCCAGGCAGATGGACAAGGCAACCGGCCAATCTAAATCACCATGCACCTACGAAGCCACCCTTCATTACGCTCAATCCGGTCGGCCTGAGACATCGCAGCATGCAAGCTCTCATCGCACAATCAGCGCCTGTCGGTACTGTGGCAAGTCACACCCGAAGGCAGATGCCCCGCTTTCGGAAAAAGCTGCTCCAAGTGTGGAAAGAAAAACCACTTCAGTACTGTTTGTAAGTCTCGATCCATGCACTACACGACTACTGGTGAGGAGGATTCAGATTCCGCCCAACAAAAAACAGACGTACTGCATCTCATCGATGCGCTCAATTCGATTGAAGTATCTACGGAGACTGTGCGCATCAACGATAAGCCCTTCAAAATGCAGATCGACACGGGAGCATCAGTCTCCGTGCTCTCCAGTGCGCAATGGGCTCTGCTGGGTAAGCCACCACTAATGCGTTCCAATCGGCGCTTGGAGGCCTTCGACGGGCACGTCATGAAATCGCTTGGTAAAGTGACTGCAACTGTGGAGCTACGAGGACGCCTTCAACCAGTGGAACTGATTGTAGTCTCTTCGGAAAAGACGTACGGGTTGCTCGGCCGCGACCTCCTCGAGTCTGACGGTGTCTTCCATGCCAGCGATGTTCAAGCAGAAAAAACTGCCGTCGAACCTCTGCCCTGTATCCGAGGCGTTAAGGCCCGAATGGAACTGGTGGACGGTGCTAAACCACAATTTTGCCGCGCTCGTGCTGTGCCACTCGCCCTAGAAAGCCAAATCAGCGCAGAACTGGATCGCCTCCACCAACTTGGTGTCATCGAGCCAACAGAGGGTCCGGTTAGTAACGCTTCACCCGTAGTGTGGGTAAAGAAGAAGGATGGAACTCTCCGCATGTGCGCGGACTACAGCGTGCACGTCAATTCGAAGATCAAATCAGACTCATATCCCATTCCACACATCGAGACCATGTTCTCCAAGCTAAAGAACGCCAAAACTTTCGCCACAGTCGATCTACGTTCGGCGTACTGGCAGATCGAGCTTGATGAAGCCGCGAGAGACCTATCGGTAATAAACACGTCCCGCGGGCTCTATCGTGTCAATCGGCTGCAAATGGGGATGAAGAACGCCTCCTTCATCTTCCAACGCACCATGGAATCCATTCTAGGAGACATCAAAGGACTGCTTATCTACCAAGACGACATTCTCATTCACGCGCCAGACAAACCCACGCTGGAGAAGCGCCTCGCTGCTGTGCGAACGCGTCTATCTGAGAAGCGCGTGACTATCAACGAAGCGAAAAGCATCAGCTATTGCGATTCGGTTTCGTTCTTGGGCTTCCGAATATCCGCGGCTGGTATTCAGCCCGATGATCGCCTAGTGGAGAAAATTCGCCATGTGTGCCCGCCAGCAAATAAATCAGAGCTCGCTCACTTTCTTGGCTTGGTAAACTTCTTCGGCCGCCTCATCCCAAACTTTGCAGGCAAAACTGCACCGCTTAATAGACTACGACAAGCAAGCGTTCCGTTCGTGTGGTCGGAGGAGTGTTCCAAAGCGTTCGAGAGCCTAAAGCTGGAAATCGCTTCAGCGCCTGTGGTCCAGCCCTACAGCTTGACAAAGGAACTGACGCTGACCACTGATGCTTCCAAAGGAGCCCTCGCCGCCGTGGCAACACAAGATGGCCATCCCGTGATATACGTGTCACGTAGCCTGTCCTCCGCTGAATCCAATTATTCTAACATCGAGCGGGGGGCCTTGGCTATTGTTTGGGCCATCGCACGCTTGAAGCACTACTGCCATGGCCGACCATTCACAATACGCACAGACCATCAACCAAACTAACGTTTGAAAACTAAACTTTGAAAAGTCTCAAACAAACTAACGCTAGAAAATGGACTACTCTACATGCAAAGAAGAGTCTTCATTCCACCAAGACTGCGCAAGGCCGCGTTCGATGCCATTCACGACACGCACACGGGCATGCATGCAGCGCACAGTCTAATGTCTACCAGCTGCTGGTGGCCCGGAATGCAACAGGACGTTGCCCAGTTTGTTCGACGCTGTCCAGACTGCTGCAGGCTTCGGCCTCAACTCGGCCACGACAGGGATCGCTGGCCTCCATCAACGTATCCGTTCCAGCGCGTACACATGGACTGGGCATACGTAAAAGGCGCTGGAAACATCCTGGTCATCGTGGATTCCTTTTCCGGCTGGATAGAAGCATTTCCTTGCCGCGATCGCACAGCTGATTCAGTCATTCAGTGCCTGCGTACCGTATTCACACGGTTCGGCGTCCCCGAGCTGGTGGTTTCGGACAACGCCCCAGAGTTCACCACTGAAGTGCTCACATCGTGGCTCCGCGCCAATGGTGCCAAGAAGCTCGAGTCACCTACCTATTACCCGCAGGCGAATGGAGCCGCAGAAAGGGCCGTTCAGACCGTCAAGTCCGCACTAAGGGCCTGGTCTGAAAAAATTACGCACGTGGAGTTTAGCCGCTTCTTGCAAAAGGTCCTCCTGCACCACAGAAACTCAGCCTCTTCGCGGGGCTGCTGCCCAGCCGAAATTCTTTTTGGACGGCGACTCAGAGTCCCGGTGGTGACCAACTTCGAACAGTGTGACAGCGTGATCTATGCGCCCAGCAGCTCCTCAGTCGGCAACCCGGCAAAGTTCGTGATGACGGCAGGTCAAAACACGGCGTGGATCCTCGCTGACGATGGGCTTCGCCTTGCAAGCACGAATCACCTTGCCCCACTGGCCCCCCGGCCATCGGAATTCGAGATGGAGGACGAAGATGAGACTAACAGCGTGCCAGAAACCGGAAACGAGCCAGTCGCAGGGATTCAGACACCCGTGCCTGAAGAAGCCGTTCAGCTGAGAAGGAGCCTCAGAAACCGATCCGCTCCTGAGCGCTTTGTGCCTTAAACTGGTATCCGAGGAGGGTTGAGAAAAACGCGAAATTAATGAAACGACATAAAACGACTTCACTGTTCCAATTGACATCTTCTGAATATAGGGAGGGGCATGTGGTGTATCGCACACTGAGATGCACTATAGTTTATATAAGTTCAAGTTCGTTATTCAACGCCGTTTGTTTGCACTAATCTCCTCTAAGCATTCTATCGCTACAGTTTCTTCTATATGGTAATTAACCCAGCCCAAAGTTGCTATAGCTCACCTTCTTGATCTCTTCCAAATAAGAAATATAAAGAATCTTAAGCTCATGAGTTAAATACTTCAGCCGGAGTTCAATTCACAACACATTCCTTATTTTTTATAAGGAAAGGATTGAGACCAGATCATGTTAGCAATATAATGATAATGCTGCGTTCTCCTCACTCGAGTCACCCCCACCCCCTGAACACTCGGACCCCTATGCCATATATGCACCATCTGTACGTGCGTGGCTAAGTTGTGGCCAGGAGCCCACGGCCACCACAGTGTCACAGACCAATAAGTATAACTAAACTGCGCATCTGGGGCAAAATTGTGTGCCTCTTTTCCAAGTAGCAAAAATGGCACCCCAGCTCCACCACCTCACGATCAATAGCAAGGGCTTCCCCTTCCTACTCAAGTCATAGGGCCTGCGCTGCATTGTTGCCTTTTGACTGGTGGTGGTGGGACAGAGATGGCTAACCATTTAACCAACTCTATGTGCAATTAAACAGCTTTACTATTTATTACTATTCTGATTTATTTTGTATTGATGACAAATTTTAAAAAACGTACATGTAACGCTTGCAGACTAAATGAGACCTTTTTGTTGTAGATAGAATAAAGTAGAAGAAAATAGCAAAAAGAATATTACTAGCAATAATAAAGGAATAAATGAATAGCTTACCTAGTTCCGAATAGACTACAGATTAAGAAATATCGCAGTTCAAAGTAGTCTTTGCCTTTTTCCTGGTCTCCTTCCTGTGCGTGAAAGATTTTTAGCTAGTTTTTTATTTTGATCTTTATGAAAATCATGGCCATGACTCGAATCAGATGCAGCTTGTGCGACTCAATTTGACTCTGCGCAAACAAACAAGGCGAAAACCAGATTGGGGGAGGTGGGTGCGCATTGGGCAGAGAGACGAAGAGGGAGGGGCGCGACGAAGGGAGAGAAAGTACACTACACTAGGCGCACAAAGTGGACAGAGCAAGGGAGAGAGCGCAAACAAGTTGGTGCCCGACCAGTCATTAACCACCATAAACGTCACTCCGAAAGGGGCACGCTTACGTACGGGTTAAATATCGCATTTCGAAGTAGTCTTTGCCTTCTTGCTGGTCTCCTTTTTGTGCAAAGGTGCGCAGTCTAGTTATGCTTATAGGTCTGCTGGTATGGACAACGTCTCTTTGTCTGCCAATCGGGAGCCCCTTCCAAGTGCAATCGAAGACTTCGTTTACAAGTCATCACAATGGCGATGGGTTCAACTTTTAGCCGCATTCCGAACTGTCCAAGGACTCCGACTTCAAAGTCTACGTGGACAGTCTGGAGCAGTACTTCGTATGCGCTAAGATCACAGAGAAGACTATCAAGGTGGCCACATTGAGCACCAAAGAAGCCTAAACAGTACTACTCGTACAAAACCTTTTCCAGCCAGAATAGGAGGCTGACAAGTCTTATGAAGACCTCAAGAAAATCCTGCAGGATCACTATGCATCCGAAAGCGCTACGCTAGCAAAATCATGCCAATAACTTCAGGGACGGTTGCAGCTATCAGCAGGAGCAGGGGTGCGGTGGCAAGGCCCATCTGCGTGAGATTGCAGCAACCGATCCACAACTCTGCCTCACTGCACGTGCCTCAGCAGCAACCATGCGCCAGATGCGGTGGGCATCATGATCGGCAAAACTGCAAATTCCGTGATGCTAATTATCATTATCATGTCTGTGGTAAGATGGGTCACAGGTCTGCAGAAAGTCTGCAAGTCAGCCAGGATCAAGAAGCTAGAGTATACTGCACTGGCACTGGAGCAGGACTGGGGTTAGTTATAATGGCCAGAATTAAATTCTTTCTGGTGCTCGTGGTCTCCCAGGGCAATGTCGATCTTCTTAAAGGAGACTGGATGGCTCGATTAGGGCTAGACTGACAAGCAATCGGGCCCAGTCAACTCGGTCAGCTCCAGCTCCGCAACCACCGACCTGACGCAGGATGTGAAATCTTCGCTGACGAACTTGAATGCTATCGCCCCGGCTCCGTCAATTTGCAGGTGGACGAGCAGGCCATGCCACGATTCTTCAAGGCCAGGCCAGTGCCGTAAGAACTGAGGGAGCATGTGGACGAGGAGCTGAGACAACTTAAGGCCAAGGGCATCATCACGCCGATCAAGAATTTAAACTGGGAGTTCCAATCGTCCCAGTGGTGAAGGCAAACGGCGAGATTTGCATTTGCGGTGACTATAAGGTGACCTTCAGGCTTCAACGCCACGGGCATGCCCCCGAGCCCGAGCACTATCCGTTGCCGCGGACAGAGGACATCTTTGCCAAGCTCGGCTGTGATCAGAGTTCATCGAGGAATCAGCCGTGAACTCCTGCTCATAGATGAAGAGGTCGGCTTGGCTTTGACTGCCAAGGTCATCGCACAGAAGACGCGGACTGACGTGCTGCTTGGCAGGGTGCTGTCGTGTCTACAGTCTGGCTGTCGGATCCCAGCAGACAAAGCTTTCTCTGGCCAATGGCACAAGCTCTCAATAAAAACAGGGCTGATTGCTGTGGGGATCCCGGGTCGTTGTTCTGTCCGCAATCTGCCCAAACGTCCTTGGAAAGCTGCATCAAGCTCATCCTGGTGCTAGCCGCGTGAGAGTGCTTGTACACTGCTGTGTGTGGTGGCCTGGTCTGGACAAGGATGTGGGGAACTCGAAAGAACTCTATCAAGTGAAACCTGCCAGTTCAAGTAGACTGATACACCCAAGGTGCCAGTGCACCCATGGCCCTTCCCATCGGAGGGATTCGGAGCCATAGTGCAGACTGCATGTGTCAACTTTGCGATGCCAGTGGCTTATCGATGCGCACATTAGTCATTAAGTGAGGGAGATAATTCTTGATCTTTAAAGACTATATAGTATACTAGCTAGTCACAAAGGTTAGGCCCTAGGGCCAAGGCCAGGGGTGTAGCCAGGAATTTCCTATAGGAAGGGATACACCAAGGCGAATTTTCTATGGGGGATACACCAAAGTAAATGTGCTATGAAAGAGTCACATAATAGCATGTATAGCAACAAAGGGCAATAAAAAAGTTTTGGTTAGGCTCTTCGAGGGGGATACATCCCCTATCCCCCCTCCCTCTCCCCTGGCCAGGGCTTGTTTATACATAATGACTAGGCCTAGCCTAGCCTACACTAGGTTCTTAAGGTTGGCTAAGAAATAGAATATTTATTTTATATTTTATAATAACTTCTACTATAAATTAAAATTTTAATTTTAAATATCATTTTATAAAAATAATATAAAACTTAAAGATAGAAAAAATTAATTGACTCTAGAGAAATGACTATAAAACATTAAAAATGCAAATTATCTTATCTTAATTTTAAACATTTTATTAGAAAAAATCTGTCTAAAAATTTCTTGTTATTGAACAACTACAGGTCATGGTATCCTGCATCTTTATTTACTTTTTCTTACCATTTGTATGCAGAGTGAAGTGTGTGTGGTAAATTTAAACATTATATGAGCTATTTCAAAGAATTGTTTAGACTAGGCCGATGCTTAAATTTGACTAGCGGCCTATAGTGTAACTGTGTAAGTTGTGTAACTGTGTAAGTGTGAACTTTGTGATAGACTTTGTCTTTACTGAATAACTGAAGTAAAGTTAGCAACTACTTTTAGAAAGCACGTTGCTAATTTATCTGAAAATAATTTTATATGCTTAATATTGATAGGTCTAACATTGATTCACTTTGCTCTAACGTCTTCGTGATAGTGTAGGGGGCTAACATCAGTCTGCAGACAATTTTTTGACAGTTGTGCAAAAATCTATTACGAATCCCTACGAATCACGTTTTCCACGTGTACAGCGATCCCTTTTTGTTTCTATGGCAACTGGACGTTTCGGTTAAAGGTTGTGTTTCGGATCATAGAAAGAAAAATATAGTAAATAAAAATGTACAGAATCAACAGAAATTTGCGTAGTGTGTAATACTCGACGAAAATTTCCGCTTGTCTATTTTTAGAACTGAAGTGCTGCTTTAGTTCACATCTGCCCAGATGCATTCTTTGCGTACTGTACATTGCGTGTACGCAATGAGCTACTGGTAGCGCGTTGCGTGCATCTGTACATAGTATCAAAATGCTTGCAACATGGATAAATGAATAACATGGATTGCTCATCTGATTCTGAACCTTGGAATTTGGAAACTATTGGCTGATGAATAAATTTAGTTAATTAATTTAACTAAATAATTATACCTTTAGCTCCCCGTACGACTTTATTTGTTTTGAATATGGCATCCTTGGATTCCCAGCAGCCCAGCAGCGAGTCAAATCCTACGCCACAATATAGCTGTCAAAGACTTACTCTGCAGCTAGCTAGCCTGATACACTAAGTACGATTATGGCAGACAACTGCAAAATTTGTCGAGCAACTGTGCGTCAGCTTCAGCATGGGCTGCAGTGCGACAGGTGCTGCAACTGGGTACGTTCCATCTGTCTTGAAGTTGAGTTCTAGGAACGCCGATTCCTGAGGATGACTGACAAGATACAAAGAAAGCAAAACACATTTCAAGTGCTTCAAAATGATGTCCCAGAAGAAGCACTACACGCTTATTAGGCAAAAGAACTTCTACTGGTAGTTAGTGCCCTGGCTGTGGTACACTGAAGTTGTTGAAGCTGTCAATGCTTCTGCTGCCGATACTGAAGCTCCTGTTGCTACGGATACTAACATTGTGCACGTTGTGCTAGGAAGGTACGAAGGAGGGCCAGTGACGGAAGTATAATTTCCTATCTTAATTACTACTGTCTGTCAGAGCATTCCCTGATATAAATTTGGTATTAAAGTGTGTTCAAACTGCTCAAAACTTGATTTGAGTTTCCAGTAGACCGGGGTGGGGAGATTCTCAGATTCTCATGAGCTGACTGAAAAGGAAGATTCCCCAGATTGGGTAGACCGGAGAGAGATTCCCAGGTTCTCATGGGGAGACCAGGGAAGGAAAGATTCCCAGATTAGGTAGACCGGGAGATTCCCAGATCAGGGAGACCGAAAAAGAGATTTGCCAGAGAGGGATTCGCAGATTACCATGGGAGACGGTTCTGACGGCTAAAATGCGATCCAAACGAGTTCATTCCTCCTGCCCTTCCAGCACTGTTCGGCTGGCTGGCGAAGGCGGCAGCGGCAGAGTTGGCCCTGAGGCACCTGGACCCCGGCGACGCGGCCCCCATGCCAGCTGCGCAGCTGCGGAGCAGGCGGCAAAAGCATGGACGATGAGAAAGTGAAAACCGATCATCCGATTATAATAATGCATAATTATAATAATTATTAGTAACTGGAAAATCTTCAGTCTATTTTAACAATGATGATTAAATAACGCATGATTAGACATTAAAATCTACAGCAGGCTTACAGTAACACTCGCATTAGAAATGTAGCTAATTATATATTAATCTCTTATTAATATAAGCCAAATAATAAATATGTGGCGCAGCCTTTTCAATATACATCGCATTTTACAATGAAGTGTTAGCGTTTATATTCTGTAGTGAACAGGCAGATTGGTAGCAAATTAATTGCTAAGAATCCGTAATTAACCACTACAGAAGGAAAGTTGTTCAATGTAACTGACTCACCCTGTGAATTGCTATTTCATAACCCCACGTGAAGAGAAATATTTATGCTCAAATATCAACAAGAATTAAACTTAGCACCATGCAAAAAAATTTCTCCCGATATTTTGTATCTAGGGCTGGTTGAGCGGGTAGGGAATGAGTGTACATTGGGTGGTTGAGCGGGTAGGGAATGAGTGTACATTGGGTGGTTGAGCGGGTAGGGAATGAGTGTACATTGGGTGGTTGAGCGGGTAGGGAATGAGTGAACATTGGGGTGGTTGTGCGGTAGGGAATGGGTGAACATTGGGGTGGTTGTGCGGTAGGGAATGAGTGTACATTGGGGTGGTTGAGTGGGTAGGGAATGAGTGTACATTGGGTGGTTGAGCGGGTAGGGAATGAGTGTACATTGGGTGGTTGAGCGGGTAGGGAATGAGTGTACATTGGGTGGTTGAGCGGGTAGGGAATGAGTGTACATTGGGTGGTTGAGCGGGTAGGGAATGAGTGTACATTGGGTGGTTGAGCGGGTAGGGAATGAGTGTACATTGGGCTGGTTGAGCGGGTAGGGAATGAGTGTACATTGGGTGGTTGAGCGGGTAGGGAATGAGTGTACATTGGGTGGTTGAGCGGGTAGGGAATGAGTGAACATTGGGGTGGTTGTGCGGTAGGGAATGGGTGAACATTGGGGTGGTTGTGCGGTAGGGAATGAGTGTACATTTGGGTGGTTGAGCGGGTAGGGAATGAGTGTACATTGGGGTGGTTGAGCGGGTAGGGAATGAGTGAACATTGGGGTGGTTGTGCGGTAGGGAATGAGTGAACATTGGGGTGGTTGTGCGGTAGGGAATGAGTGTACATTGGGGTGGTTGAGTGGGTAGGGAATGAGTGTACATTGGGGTGGTTGAGTGGGTAGGGAATGAGTGAACATTGGGGTGGTTGAGTGGGTAGGGAATGAGTGTACATTGGGTCGTTAAGCGGGTAGGGAATGAGTGTACATTTGGGAGTTTGTGCGGGTAGGAAATGAGTGTACATTGAGGTGGTTGAGCGGGTAAGGAATGAGTGAACATCACGGCATTCAACTTGACCTTGAAATGTACCAAATTGAAGCTATTAAACGGAAACCTCCAAAAAATTCATCAAAATGGAGTGGCAAGTAGCAAGACGCAAGGCGGTCAAAGCGAGAGCCGATCAGTCGGCAGCGCACTCAGATCTGCCCCATCATGGTCAGCTGCTCGGACACCTGGAACTGCGCCTCCGTGCACTCCACCAGGTCCTGAACTGAAATACCTTCAGCAATCTCGGTGAGCACCAGACCCTGCTCCGGGTCAACGGTGAACACGGCCTTCTCGGTGATCAGCATGTCGACGCAGGCCTTGCCGGTGAGGGGCAGGCTGCACCTGTCCAGGATCTTCGCTTTACCGTCCTGCGGGACCAGGGTGATTCATGAGGTTCCTGAACCATGCCATTGTTCCTTCATCCTATACAGCAGTAGTGAATGTGCATGCAATCAGCGCCCAGAGCTAACCCCCTCTCCATTTTCTTACTCTAAACTTACTGCTTTAGCGACCCCCACCCTAGTTGCACCTTTCCCACTGTTTCCATGCGCCGCGCTAATTGGCTAAGCCTTTAGTCTCGTCACCTCTGCCCCCATACTTTTGTCATTTAGTCTAGCTCACGCTTAGCTTTACACTGGCCTATTCTCGTTCACTAGGAGTGCTACCCCCTAACCCCCCCTTTTCATAGTTGTTTTTGCCTGCGCTGTGCCGATTCGTGCCGCACCTCCAACTGGTAAGCCTTCGACTTGGTGTTTGTCCTTAGTTAGGGTTAGGCACCCTAGAGGGAGTTGAAGCGTCGATCCGCCCAATCTCCACTCGAATCTGCGTCGTTGAAGCGTCAAACGTACGCGGTTCGGTGGAATCGACCGTAGCCAGGATCAGTACGCGAACCCGGGTCTGTGGGGCACCCTTAAGGATCGAGGCCTCTAGCCTCATCCATCACACAGTGAAAGTGCACGTTGCCCTTCTGATTGCCACCCTGTACCCTCGAAGCTGCAGCACCGCCTTAAGTTGGACTTCTGCAACTCCACCTCCTGCACCCGCTGAAGCCTGAAGCGATCAAGCGGCGCAGCCTCACCTTGGCGCAGTGCTCCATAGTGACCACCACTTTGGTCCCCGGCGCCCCCACCAGGTCCATTGCGCCGCCCATGCCTTTGACCAGCTTTCCAGGAATCATCCAGTTGGCCAGGTCGCCAGTCTTTGACACCTGCATCGCGCCAAGCACCGTCAGGTCGATGTGGCCGCCGCGGATCATGGCGAAGCTGGACGCCGAGTCGAAGTAGGCAGCTCCTGGAAGCGCCGTCACCGTCTCCTTGCCAGCATTGATTAGGTCCGGGTCCACCTGCTCGGCTGTGGGATACGGGCCTAGGCCGAGGACGCCGTTCTCCGACTGCAGATGCACCTTCACGCCAGCGGGGATGAAGCTGGCGGCCAGCATCGGCATCCCGATACCCAGGTTCACGTACATGCCGTCCTTGAACTCCAGCGCCAGGCGGCGGATGATGCGCTCGCGGGACGACTCGCCGACCTCTGAAAGGATTTTTTATAGCGAAGCTCTTGGGATTTATAATGGTGGGATTTTGGGATTTTGGGGATCTTAATGGTGGGATTTGGGAATCTCAATGGTTGGGATTTGGGAAACTTAATGGTGGGATTTGGGAATCTCAATGGTGGAATTTGGGGATCTTAATGGTGGGATTTGGGAATCTCAATGGTTGGGATTTGGGAAACTTAATGGTGGGATTTGGGGATCTCAATGGTGTGATTTGGGGATCTTAATGATGGGATTTGGTGACGGATGATTTTAGGATTACTGAATGGCAATGCTCATGATTGCTGAAGCGGAAGGTATACGAAAAAAGCATACAGAAAGATTCTCCCCACACTCACCGCCCCCGGCGGGCCCCGAGGCTTTGCGCAGAGTTCGCCGCTCAATTCGCTTCTCGTAGGCGGCGCCTCGCAGCAGCCGTTTGACGTAAATGCCGGGGATGTGCACCTGCTCAGGTGGGATCTCGCCTGTCTCAACGATCTCCTCAACCTCTGCGATGGTAACCTGCGTTGAAAGGGAAGGGGCGTTGAATGCAATTCTGCTATGGGGTTAATGGGTTAAGTGCCCGATGTCTGAGATGGAGATACCCATGAGGAAAGAGACAGATACCCATGAGGAAAGACAGATAGCCATGAGAAGAGACAGATACCCATGAGAAGAGACAGATACCCATGAGAGAATAGACAGATACCCATGAGAAGAGACAGATACCAATGAGAAGAGACAGATACCCATGAGAAAAGAGACAGATACCCATGAGAAGAGACAGATACCAATGAGAAGAGACAGATACCCATGAGAAAAGAGACAGATACCCATGAGAAGAGACAGATACCAATGAGAAGAGACAGATACCCATGAGAAAAGAGACAGATACCCATGAGAAGAGACAAATACCCATGAGAAGAGACAAATACCCATGAGAAGAGACAGATACCCATGAGAAGAGACAAATACCCATGAGAAGAGACGGATACCCATGAGAAGAGACGGATACCCATGAGAAGAGACGGATACCCATAGATATGCAAGTTTCCGATTTCGCCCGGCCGTTTCAACTTGCAACACACACGCAAGTCGCTATTGGACAAACCAGTTGTCACGTGACTGCCCTGTCACGTGACATGTGTTGCCAGTAGAAACGGGCGGTCGATTTTAAAAGTTGCGCCTATACCCACAGATAGCCATGAGGAGGTGGGTTAGCACAAGTCAAATACCCAGTGAGTCAGGTCACAGTTGAGTCACCTTTGCCGCGGTGCACATGGGCGCATTGAAGTTGTTGGCGGTCTTCCTGAACACCAGGTTGCCCGCTTTGTCGGCGCGCCAGGCCTTCACCAACGCGAAGTCGCCTGTGATGGCCCGCTCCAGCACGTAGTTCAGGCCATCGAATTGGCGGTCCTCGCGCTGGTCGCTGGCGATCAACACGGACTTGCCGGACTCGCCGTACTTGATGGGCGCGCCGCCCTCGTGGATCAGCGTGCCGTAGCCGGTGGGCGTGTAGAATGCGGGGATGCCGGCGCCTCCCGCCCGGATCCGCTCGGCCAGGGTGCCCTGCGGGGTGAGCTCCACCTGGCGGCGGGGGGGGGGGGGAGTGAAGTCTCGGCCATGTTCGAATCCCACTTTTGGGCATACGATAAGCAGACTTGCAGACAGAAGCAGACAGGCACAGAAGCAGACACAGCAGACAGGCACAGAAGCAGACAGGCACAGAAGCAGACAGACACAGAAGCAAACAGGCACAGAAGCAGACAGGCACAGAAGCAGACAGACACAGAAGCAGACAGGCACAGAAGCAGACAGACACAGAAGCAAACAGACACAGAAGCAAACAGGCACAGAAGCAAACAGACACAGAAGCAAACAGACACAGAAGCAGACAGGCACAGAAGCAGACAGACACAGAAGCAGACAGACACAGAAGCAGACAGGCACAGAAGCAGACAGACACAGAAGCAGACAGGCACAGAAGCAAACAGACACAGAAGCAAACAGACACAGAAGCAGACAGACACAGAAGCAGACAGGCACAGAAGCAGACAGACACAGAAGCAGACAGACACAGAAGCAGACAGGCACAGAAGCAAACAGACACAGAAGCAAACAGACACAGAAGCAGACAGGCACAGAAGCAGACAGACACAGAAGCAGACAGGCACAGAAGCAGACACAGCAGACAGGCACAGAAGCAGACACAGCAGAAGCAGACAGACACAGAAGCAGACAGGCACAGAAGCAGACACAGCAGACAGGCACAGAAGCAGACACAGCAGAAGCAGACAGACACAGAAGCAAACAGGCACAGAAGCAGTAGCAGACAGACACAGAAGCAAACAGGCACAGAAGCAGACAGACACAGAAGCAGACAGGCACAGAAGCAGACAGACACAGAAGCAAACAGACACAGAAGCAAACAGGCACAGAAGCAAACAGACACAGAAGCAAACAGACACAGAAGCAGACAGGCACAGAAGCAGACAGACACAGAAGCAGACAGACACAGAAGCAGACAGGCACAGAAGCAGACAGACACAGAAGCAGACAGGCACAGAAGCAGACAGACACAGAAGCAAACAGACACAGCAGACAGGCACAGAAGCAGACAGGCACACAAGCAGCCTTACCTCCAGCTCGCCGCTGAGGTACTGCCTGGCGAACTCGGCATTCTCTCCCACATAGGAGGACACCATCCTGCGGATCTGTCTGGACCGCAGCAGCCGGCCCAGCCCGAAGTCGTCAACGCCGGCATTGTTGCTGATCACCGTCAGGTCCTTGGCGCCGTGCCGGTGCAGGCCGTCGATGAGATTCTCAGGGATGCCGCAGAGTCCGAAGCCGCCAACAAGGATGCGAGAGCCGTCCGGGATGTCCTTGACGGCCTCCAGCGGGTCGGTGAACAGCTTCGGGGAGCGCAGGGCGGCGCTGAGGCCGAGCCAGCGACGGCTGAGGACAGCTGAGCTGGTGAACTGGCTGGGACTCTGCAGTGAATGCAGTGGTTAAACCAGTCAGTCATGATATGATCTGATTCAACTCGTTCTGTACAATGTCAGGGTGGACAAGATCAGACAAAAGTATAGGGATTTCACTACTGTCAGATGCATTTCGTTTCTATGGAGGTTTTTGATTCCAAAGTTAAGCTTCATTTCCATTTTGCTTCAGCCCAAATACATGCAGCTTACAACAGACCACTGGGGCATGGCAAATAGGTGGTTTTAGGGTAGGGAGATTTCTCATGGGGATTGATATATCTACACAGAGTCTTTAGTAGTAGTATTATAGAGGCTTTATTGAAGTTTAGGCACAATATAATTTTTTTATCTTTGACTTTTTAGATCTTTTAGCCACACTCATGTGCAACATGCTTAGGCACAACCTAGGGATTCACCCAGCCATTTCTACTGGCAACATACACATGTAAGTGGCTATTGGCTGAGAGCAGTCACGTGACTACTATTCAGTTCATTTAGCAATTTACATGTGTGTTGCCAATAGAAATGGCTAGGTGATTCCCAAGATTGTGCATGTATGAATTATGCAACCCACTTATTTTACAACTGCTGTGCAATTTACTTTTTGACCAAAAAATGCAAATTATCTATAAATTAAATGCAAACAAAAATTCATATGATTTTAGATAAACAGCAGGCGTAACTATGACTTTATATTTAAGGCTAAATACCATCTAATTAGTACTATATCTATATTTTCGGTAGGGGCAATTTTGCAACTTACTTTGGCTGAGCCATTCGCTAGCCAGCTAGGGACTGGCCTACTTAGCCAAGTGTTGCATATGTATGTTGATAACATATTGGAGAAACAGATTGACCCTATGTAATGCTCTCAATGCTTGTTTATTCCATACCAAATGTTTCTTTTTCAAATAAAATTTTAAGATGAGCTCTTTCCATACCTTGTCCTAGAGTCAATGAAGTCAAGTTTTTGCCATATAGTCTATAGGATAGATTAGAACCAAAACTGCATAGCTATTAATGAATTGATCCAATGGCTCAAAGATAGCCAATTTATTATGAATGACCAGCTATTTTAGTGAATGACCAGCCACTATCTAGCATCTAAGTTTGCATATTAGGTGATAAGATATCATGTTAATAGGTCATAGCTCTGTTGGACTTGGATGCTCATCTGACAATTTAAGAGCTATCTGTTTAATTGACCATTTCCAAGTCAACTCTACCAAATTAGTACCACTGATTTAAATCTCTCAAAGATTTCTAAATTTGAGACACTTAAGGTTATGGTTATATAACATTAGTTGGTACTAACCTTCTTTTAATTTTTTTTATAACTCTTAACTAGAACTAGATAAAAAGAAAATTAAAAAACAAGCTTTTTAGTTGAAAATTTATCTTTAGTTTGACATATATGACAGGCTAAAATATCAAAATTGGTAAGGTTAAGGCCATAGTCAGGATGATGTACATTATGCCGGAAATTTCCGGTGTACAATTGGCATAAAAAATGAGGCAAAATATATTTGGCATACCTTATGGCATGACGCCATGGCATAAATACGCCAAGCAGCGTATGCCAACTCCAACCTTCATGCCAAAGTTAATATTAACAATTGTTGGCATAATGCCGTAACCTCAGAATCTTATTATAAAATCATAAAAATCATAAAACTTGTAAGATGAAAGTTCATAACTATTTGTGATTTATAAAAATTTTAAATTCCATGCAAACTAATCGTGTTAATTTTCTATAAAAAACTTAAACAAAAATTTGATTTTTGTTGGCATTATCTATAAGCCAATTTACTTTAAACGAATACCACAATTTGTTAAATTTTTATTGTTAAAAAATGTGTAACACGCAAAAAAGGTCATTTATTGTTGCAAAGCCTAGAAAACCTAGCGTAAGTTCCTAGGACCTTGGCGTACGTTTCAGTATGAAGTGGCGTAGATTTTTTTAGGGGACTTTTTATTCCAGTGTATACTATGACATGATCCTGACTATAGGGTTAAGGTAGGCCTAGCCTATTGATCCCTATTGCAGCCAATGGCCATTTTCGTGGACGGCGTCCGGCGCGGATTGGACTGGTGGCGGCGCGGCGCGCGGTGGCGGCGCGGCGCGTGGCGGCGGCGCGCGGTGGCGTGGTGTGTGGCGGCGGCGCGCAGCGCGCGGCGAGCCATTGACTGACTAATTGAACCAAATCACTGATCCTGGGGACTGGCCCTGGCGCAGTACGGGTAGATGTCTGGCGCGGGAAAGGGGGGCGTCCGGCGCGGTTCAGACCTTGGCTGCAATAGGGCTATTGATGAGCTTCATCAAACATTCTGTGAACTTTTGGGACTCTTAATAATGATAATGACTAACCAAATTAATTTGTTTAAAATTGTAAAATTGAGGTTTTGAGAAATGTGTTGAAATTTATATTACAAATATTAACAACATTGTTATTCCTTATTGACTAATTTGACTTGTCAGAAATGATTTTAAAAAGTTAAAGCCTATAATATTTAAAGGTAGGTGCAAATCTAGAAAAAATACTTTAGACAATACTATACCATTTAAAAAGTAATATCATAATTTAAAAAATCATTACATTAAGTCTAAAAAACAAAAAAATACACATGGCAAATCCTGTACCCAGCTGAGATGGTGAGACCATGACTTCATTGAACTGCCACAAAACTACAACAGATGGCATGGCATAGCAAATCATAGCATTCATTATTCAGGCCTACTATGGGTTAGGGTCTGTCTTAGAATCTTGAAGTTGCAGGCCCATATTATTTAATAAACTTTACTTACCCATTGTAGGCCCCTAAGAAGAGCAAAGAAGTGCGTGCAGGTGCAGTAAACTTAAACATTATTTTTTGATGAAGGCCTTTCGAAAGAACCTTGATAATTTATTTAAATATAATTATATAATCAATGTAGGGCTAATATTTATAAGTCCAACTTTGGACAACTGGCTCCAGCGTCCACGTGATACGTGTGGGATGTGGTGGATGGGGGTGTGGTTAACGTCGATATGTACAGTGGGTACTTTTTAGATGATGATCATCCCGGTTTAATTAAGTGGTTGCTATAACAAAAGTAATACTTACACTTTTTTTGGTTTACAAAATCACAAAATATTACCTGTATTCTTTGACTGTAATAAAAATATTAAAGTGCTTCTGATTGTTTTATTATTGAAATAGCTTTAAAATGTTAGAGTCTCTTAGATTTTCAACTGCACTCAGTTCTTACATTTTATAACTGAGTTGCAATTAAATAATTGTCTTGGATTGTCTTCATCAATTCAGTCACATTTTCTCAACGGAAAACTCTGGCATAATAATGTCCGTAGACTATACTCAGTGGGAAAGAAACCGATTTCCCTCTCCAAGGGAACCTAAGCAGCAAGTGACTAAACCGTTGGACACTGAATGTAAGTTAAAACGATCTTTCACTTTACTCCGAACCAAAGTTCGTAAGTTGTAGAATTCCATTGCAGGACAGCTTCTGAACTATTTTATCGAAGAGTTTTTCTATTACCATTTTAGCATTTACTTGGGGTGCGTTTTCAATTTCCGAAAGCCCTAGCCGTGTTGGATCGGCATGCAGTCTGTCAAAGTGCAACCATCCATGGAACAATTTCCGAGCTCGAGAGGCTGCCCGACTGGAAGAAGAAAAAAAGAAAGCAAGAATGAAAGAAATTAAAGTAAGTCATACTTTAAATACTCGAAGATTGAATGGATTAAAATGCAAATTGAACTATAAGTATGATTATTGCATTGGTTAGATTTTTGGAACTAAAAGTTTTAATATGCATGTACGAGTTGCTATAATTCAGCCAAACTATTTTTCAGGTCAAGATTAGACTTCATGAGAAGACTTTGCATGACATTAAAAAACGACAAACTGAGCTGTAAGATACAAACTATTGATTTTTATTTGATTATTTTTCAATCAATATAAACTTCGACGGTCGTTTTACTTAATTTTATATTTGCTCAACAGCATCAAAAGCAATCTCGACATGTTTCATCTAATCGAAAATGATGAGCGAGTAAATTTGAAATCGGCGGACGACTGCCTGAGGCGCTATCAAAAATCGAGGGTGAGACATGGACTAGGCAGTGATAATAAATATGACGCTAAATGGTATTCTTCACGTTTAAAACTGTTCAGGACGGAATTCATGTGATGAGGCAGCGATTCGATCGCCAGAGACAGGAGCTGCAGGCTGAGCTGGACGAACTCAAACAGCGACTCGGCGCTTCAACGCAGAGTAATTATCGATTTTACCTTTTAGTAATATCAGTCAGTCATTAAGTAGAAATTACACTCTTAATTACACAATTACCCACACCTGCCTGTTAAACAAACCCGTCACAGAACTGCAGTCCCAGCTGCAGGCCGTAGTTGACGAAGTAAACGAGATCTACGCCGAGCTGGCTCTGCTCAACAACTACAAAGATAAAATTTATCCGGAACGCCTGGTGCTAATTCACCAGCTCAAGCAGCAGCTGGCATCCGCTCAGCTGGATAACGAGGTGCGTGCAGATTTATGCAAATCCTCTCATTGTTCAACAAGTCAGTCATCTGTTAGACAGGTTGAGTTACATGTTAGACAGGTTGAGTTACCTGTTAGACAGGTTGAGTTACCTGTTAGACAGGCCAAGTTACCTGTTAGACAGGTTGAGTTACCTGTTAGACAGGTTGAGTTACCTGTTAGACAGGCCAAGTTACCTGTTAGACAGGCCAAGTTACCTGTTAGACAGGTTGAGTTACCTGTTAGACAGGCCAAGTTACCTGTTAGACAGGTTGAGTTACCTGTTAGACAGGTTGAATTACCTGTTTCCCCAAAGGAAACTTGCCTCCAAGATAAACATGAACATCTATAATATAGATTCTATATGTACCTTTGAAAACTGTTTAAAAACTGTCTCGAACTACTTGTGTTTGAGTAGTAAACTGCGAACATAGTACGAGTATTGTATATTTCAATATTGTTGATAGAAACTTACTACTTGGTCAGTAGCGCCTGTATGTGCCTGTTGTGCTGTAAAACTGTCAAAAAAATGCTTATTTAGCATCCAGAGCTCGAAAATCATCCCTTTCATTGCTGAAATTTTAGATATTTGAGCAGCTTTTCTCAGAAAATGTTCTGCTCAATCAGGGCGTTCTGCGTCTTCGCAGTTTTGGAGTAACCATTTGCACTTATGATAGTTACCCCAGAATATACCAAACTATACTTTCAGCACAACTTGAATGCCCCGAGTCTGCACCAACTGAATTGCAAAATTCTTTTCATTTCTAAGTGTGCTTCTATCAGCAAATAAGATTTTTTTCTCTATCGATTTCGTTAGAATTTTCGGATTGAACAGCCGGCTATGCCTACTGGGAACGAATTCGGCAGTAGTATGAACAAAATTTAATTGAGCCTTTCCACCATTTCAGCTCGGAACCTATGATTCGTTAGTTAAACAATTCGTTATTTTGTTCACAATTTTCACAATGCTTATGGCTGAAGGATATTTGATCGTTGGAGTGCGTTAACAAAGTGCATATAAAATAGGGTTTAGTAACGGTAGTATCGATGATACATATCTTTGATGAGGGAGTGTGTTTATTTGTAACGAGGGAGTGTGTTTATTTTTGATGAGGGAGTGTGTTTTTTTGTGATGAGGGAGTGTGTTTACTTGTGGTGAGGGAGTGTGTTTATTTGTGATGAGGGAGTGTGTTTTTTTGTGATGAGGGAGTGTGTTTACTTGTGGTGAGGGAGTGTGTTTATTTTTGATGAGGGAGTGTGTTTTTTTGTGACGAGGGAGTGTGTTTATTTTTGATGAGGGAGTGTGTTTATTTGTGATGAGGGAGTGTGTTTATTTGTGGTGAGGGAGTGTTTTATTTTTGATGAGGGAGTGTGTTTATTTGTGATGAGGGAGTGTGTTTATTTTTGATGAGGGAGTGTGTTTATTTGTGATGAGGGAGTGTGTTTACTTGTGGTGAGGGAGTGTGTTTATTTGTGATGAGGGAGTGTGTTTTTTTGTGATGAGGGAGTGTGTTTACTTGTGGTGAGGGAGTGTGTTTATTTTTGATGAGGGAGTGTGTTTTTTTGTGACGAGGGAGTGTGTTTATTTTTGATGAGGGAGTGTGTTTATTTGTGATGAGGGAGTGTGTTTATTTGTGATGAGGGAGTGTGTTTATTTGTGGTGAGGGAGTGTTTTATTTTTGATGAGGGAGTGTGTTTATTTGTGATGAGGGAGTGTGTTTATTTGTGGTGAGGGAGTGTGTTTATTTGTGATGAGGGAGTGTGTTTATTTGTGATGAGGGAGTGTGTTTATTTGTGATGAGGGAGTGAGTTTATTTTTGATGAGGGAGTGTGTTTATTTGTGATGAGGGAGTGTGTTTACTTGTGGTGAGGGAGTGAGTTTATTTGTGATGAGGGAGTGTGTTTATTTGTGATGAGGGAGTGAGTTTATTTGTGATGAGGGAGTGTGTTTATTTGTGATGAGGGAGTGTATTTATTTGTGATGAGGGAGTGAGTTTATTGTACTGAAGTAGATATTCATGTGTTTATGCCAATGCATGGGCGTTTCAGCTAATCGCTGGCTTCTCACCGACATTCAAATTGTTTCTGACCAACTGTAACTGGCATGACGAAACCAATCGTATCCAGCATGGTTGCAGCATAAAAGCTCAAATATTATTGAATGTTAATCTGCTGTACAACCCGTACGATTTATTTACTATCGCAACCCTGCAATAAAATCACAAAAATCTTTACTATATTGTACACTTTGCAAGTCTGTCACTCTGCATTTTAACTATCTATTTATTTATGATTTATGATTTGCAATATCTCAACTTCATGTAGCTATATCATACAATTAACTTGTAATTTAATAAATTTATCCCACAGGAAGAGGAGGAACGGCTGCTCGAGGTGATTCAGGCCGAGCAGAGGAAGCTGATGGGGCAGGACTCGCAGTCTTTGGAGGCCATGAGGGCTGGCGTGGCCAAGGTTTGTCCGGGCGGGTGCTGTGCGCAAACTTTTATTCACAAGTTTGCATTGGTCACATTCAGGATGGGAATGGGAAGGACATTAGGGAACTAAGAGCTCGTAGAGGGAGGGAGGTGGTGGATAAGTGAGATGGGTAGAGGAGTGAGGTGGACAGCAGTCAGCGGGGAAGTGGACAGTGGAGTGAAGTGTACATATCGAAGAGTGAAGTGTACATATCGAAGAGTGAGGTGGACAGAGGAGTGAGGTGGACAGAGGAGTGAGGTGGACAGAGGAGTGAGGTGGACAGAGGAGTGAGGTGGACAGAGGAGTGAGGTGGACAGAGGAGTGAGGTGGACAGAGGAGTGAGGTGGACAGAGGAGTGAGGTGGACAGAGGAGTGAGGTGGACAGAGGAGTGAGGTGGACAGGGGAGTGAGGTTGACAGGGGAGTGAGGTGGACAGGGGAGTGAGGTGGACAGGGGAGTGAGGTGGACAGGGGAGTGAGGTGGACAGGGGAGTGAGGTGGACAGGGGAGTGAGGTGGACAGGGAGTGAGGTGGACAGGGGAGTGAGGTGGACAGGGGAGTGAAGTGTACATATCGAAGAGTGAGGTGGACAGAGGAGTGAGGTGGACAGGGGAGTGAGGTGGACAGAGGAGTGAGGTGGACAGAGGAGTGAGGTGGACAGAGGAGTGAGGTGGACAGGGGAGTGAGGTGGACAGGGGAGTGAGGTGGACAGAGGAGTGAGGTGGACAGAGGAGTGAGGTGGACAGAGGAGTGAGGTGGACAGGGGAGTGAGGTGGACAGGGGAGTGAGGTGGACAGGGGAGTGAGGTGGACAGGGGAGTGAGGTGGACAGGGGAGTGAGGTGGACAGGGAGTGAGGTGGACAGGGGAGTGATGTGGACAGCGGAGTGAAGTGTACATATCGAAGAGTGAGGTGGACAGAGGAGTGAGGTGGACAGGGGAGTGAGGTGGACAGGGGAGTGAGGTGGACAGGGGAGTGAAGTGTACATATCGAAGAGTGAGGTGGACAGGGGAGTGAAGTGTACATATCGAAGAGTGAGGTGGACAGGGGAGTGAAGTGTACATATCGAAGAGTGAGGTGGACAAATCGAGGAGTGAGGTAGACAGGGAAGTGAGGTGGACAGAGGATTGAGGGGGGTAGAGTAGTGAGGGGTGTAGAGGAGTGAGGGGGGTAGAGGATTGAGGCGGACAGAGTCTGGAGTTGTGGCAGTACTCGAATTCATTTCACTTGAAACCTAGCAACATGTAAAAGGGGGCGGGACCTTGTTCAATTTTCGCACATGAGGGCAACCCCGAGGCTCAGAGTGTACATCTTCTACCAGTTAAAGGGTCAGGGCCGCTGTACACCCGTGTGTCTGACTGCTTGCCTCTTCTCTGGGTCGCTGGCCGCCTGTCGCCCTAGTTCACCACCCAGTCATAACGGCCCCGATACTCCACAGAAAGCCGTCTCGGAGCTGCACCCCTCCATAGTCGGCATGGCTGATGAGAACAGGAAACTCGCTCAAGATATCGAGTTCCATCGCGACCTCAACTGCCGCCTTCGCGCCGAGATTCGCTCCCTGGAAGCGGCCAACGATGCGTTGAGACGGGACCCCGAGGCGGCCGTGCCCAGCAGCATGTTCCCGCAGATTTTCAGGAGGCAGGAGAAGTGAGTCACTCAGCCACCTGGGGTTGCTGGGCGGGCTGAAGGCATGGAACAGTGTGTGGCTCGAAGATGGTGACGGAGTGAGGTTGGTGACGGAGTGAGGTTGGTGACGGAGTGAGGTTGGTGACGGAGTAATGTTGGTGACGGAGTGAGGTTGGTGACGGAGTAATGTTGGTGACGGAATGATGTTGGTGACGGAGTGAGGTTGATGACGGAGTGAGGTTGGTGACGGAGTAATGTTGGTGACGGAGTGATGTTGGTGACGGAGTGAGGTTGGTGACGGAGTGAGGTTGGTGATGGAGTGAGGTTGGTGACGGAGTGAGGTTGGTGACGGAGTGAGGTTGGTGACGGAGTGAGGTTGGTGACGGAGTGAGGTTGGTGACGGAGTAAGGTTGGTGACGGAGTGAGGTTGGTGACGGAGTGAGGTTGGTGACGGAGTGAGGTTGGTGACGGAGTGAGGTTGGTGACGGAGTGAGGTTGGTGACGGAGTGAGGTTGGTGACGGAGTGAGGTTGGTGACGGAGTGAGGTTGGTGACGGAGTGAGGTTGGTGACGGAGTGAGGTTGGTGACGGAGTGAGGTTGGTGACGGAGTGAGGTTGGTGACGGAGTGAGGTTGGTGACGGAGTGAGGTTGGTGACGGAGTCAGCACAAACCCAGTTCAACAGATTCTCAGGTCTGAGCCTACATTATACAGCAGTTCTCACACACCTCACCCAGGTGCACCCCGGACATGGATGTAGTCCTGGACATACCGACACGCAAATTGCCAATCATCTGATGGCTCCGGAGTCTACTTGACAAAGAGAGCAGATGACTTCTGATGAATATCTACTTACATCCTAAGGTGTGAATAATGCCTGTAAAATGTACCTATTGACTTATTGAACTCGGAATGTGCTAAAGAGTAAAAATTAACAAATACATAGAATAAACTTAAACAATTTCACAACTCAAAGTTGCAAATACGTTGAAAACAAATTCCAAGCAGATTTAATTAGACTTGATTTGTGACTTCAATTGTGTCTAAAAGTTGATTGACTGGTGTATATTCATTAAGCTAATTAGTAAGCTGTCAGCAGTCTACTATCAGTAAAACAAAAACAAAAGCAAAACATGCTGCAGTGAAGAAAAAACTTTGAGAAGAAATGAAAATGAAAATCAGTCTAAACAGACTACTATCAAAGGCATAGTCGGTGCATGCAGATAATACTGAACAGAGCTTGAGGTTAAATAGATTAGGCGGCAAAAAATCTTGGCCACCGACTAGATAAGTAATCGATTGACAGTAAAAATTATAGCTCATAAAACTGACATCGGGTGTGAATTGTAAGGCCACAGTGGTTATTATCAGAAAATTTTCAAAGCGAAGCACACAGCAAAATTTAAAAAGTACATGCGTGACTTTTACTCTATATAGCTAGCTATTGTAAGTTTGTTCGACCTTGAACGGCAAGCGCACGCGTTGGTCGCGTGATCAATGTAACCTTTATCAATAGTTTCAAACAGCATCACGTGACACTAGAGCAGTTTGCAGAAACGCCATGCACACAAAAGTATAGAAATCATTAACAAGGACTCTCAGTCTCAAGGACGCATTTATTTTAATAAAAGGAGTCATCCCTTCTCAAATTTAGGAAGTCAAAACTCGGCGAGATGGGAACTTTTCTGTGCTTTTCGAACTACATCTAGATAATCCGTTCTGTATTTTACTGTCACACTTTTTTGCCTACAGCCTCAATTTCATATGCAAGGACCAGGAAATTGAGCAGGAAACTTTCTATCTCGCCAGTTCAATTCGAGGGCCGCTTAGCTACAAAGTCCAAGCTCTCCAAGGTCAGTTGGAGCCCAGGTCGCCCTGCCTGCACACCTCGATCATGCAGTCCTCGGTGATCTCGCCTAGCTCGCTGGCCTGCATCTCCTTGTGGACTCCCTGCAGCTTGCGACGCAGATCGTTCTTGGAGGAGGCGATGAGCATCCGCTGCCGGATCGGCAGGTTGTCCGGGCCCCTGCAATGCCGGTCGGGTGTGGGAATCTCGGCTTGGCTCTGCTCGTGCAATTAACGGCCTTGACCAAGGCACAGTGAAGTGTACATGCCTACTAACGATAAATAAAGTTAGGGCCGCTGCTACACTCCTGTGTGAGTGTGTGCCTGTGCCTGCCTGCTAAGGGGAGTGGGCGGAATGGGCAGTAATGCCTCTCGACGGTTGTGTGACAATGTCGCTTGAAGTGCACCAGGGT
This sequence comes from Macrostomum lignano, assembly GCA_002269645.1. Classification (NCBI taxonomy): domain Eukaryota; kingdom Metazoa; phylum Platyhelminthes; family Macrostomidae; genus Macrostomum; species Macrostomum lignano. The sequence continues at coordinate 221,218 of NIVC01001689.1, read as the reverse complement.
GCACACAGCCCCCTGCCTCTGATGAAAAGGGTGTACAGCGGCCCGGACTTTTTTGTTGCTAGGCATAGGTGTGAAACGCACAACAACCCGCCGGCCAATTTTCGTGCTCACAGACCCAAAATAAACGCGGCTAAGTTGCTTTGCCTCTGTGGTTCCTTTAGCTCAGTACTAATGCTAGCTGTGGAGGTTCCACTGTACGGTAGGTTCAACTTCTTGACTCGTTATGCACAGATATTTATAGTTTTATAGGCTTGGTAGTACCCGGAAGTAAACAAATACTTATATACCCCAAATAAATTACTAATAAAGCAACTAAAGTACATATATTTGTACCTGTGTACACACCCTCAGTGCCTGTAGTACAGCAGATATGTATTTCTGTGGAACTTTACAACCATAAGTCGAGTTGTTTAAATACCTTGGTGGCTGTAGTAACACACTTGAGTGGCTGTAGTAACACACCTGAGTGACTGTAGTAACACACCTGAGTGACTGTAGTAACACACCTGAGTGACTGTAGTAACACACCTGAGTGACTGTAGTAACACACCTGAGTGACTGTAGTAACACATCTGAGTGACTGTAGTAACACACCTGAGTGACTGTAGTAACACACCTGAGTGACTGTAGTAACCCACCTGAGTGACTGTAGTAACACACCTGAGTGACTGTAGTAACCCACCTGAGTGACTGTAGTAACACACCTGAGTGACTGTAGTAACCCACCTGAGTGACTGTAGTAACACACCTGAGTGACTGTAGTAACACACCTGAGTGACTGTAGTAACACATCTGAGTGACTGTAGTAACACACCTGAGTGATTGTAGTAACCCACCTGAGTGACTGTAGTAACACACCTGAGTGACTGTAGTAACACACCTGAGTGACTGTAGTAACACACCTGAGTGATTGTAGTAACACACCTGATTGACTGTAGTAACACACCTGAGTGACTGTAGTAACCCACCTGAGTGACTGTAGTAACCCACCTGAGTGACTGTAGTACACAAACGCATTTCAGTTACTCACCAGCTCACAAAGACCAGCTTGTTCCGCTTCTGTTTCGACTCCAGCTCATACTCGATATCGTACACTCCGTACACTCCCCGGCCCTGGTCTTGATAGGCCTTCAAATCCGCCAGGAACTCCTCATATGGTGCCGTCAACGGCGCCTTCTTCAGAACGCCAATTTCGCGGTCGCTGTTCACCAGGCCGAGCAGCAGGTAGCGGCTCGTGTGCCGCGTCTTCAACTCATTGAAGGCCTGCAGCACTTCATCGAGAATTTTCACTCCAGACGCCATGCAAAAAAGATGGGAATGGTTGAGGTGTTTGTGAGGCAGCCGAATGCTGAATCAAATTAATTCAAACTAAATCACATTCTGTTTCAGCTAAGCTTCAGCATTCAGAAAATAATATCTAGAGGAGCTTTTAATAGAATTTTCTATGATTTCTATGATAAAGCAAAAAATAAGTATCTTATGATTAATAACTTACTCTAAGAATGAATTAAAGTAGTTAAACTACCATGCACTTAAAATAAAACATCTGAGTGACTGTAGTCTTATTCTATATCTTATCTTATTCTATAAGTGGATTATTTTTATAGAAAATCTAGCAGATACAAAGATTTTATCATACTTTTTCAAGGCTGTTTCAAAATAATGTTAGAAAACTAAGAGTCAAGACTAAATATAACAACATTTGAGGTATTTGAAAAACTAAAAACAATAGTAGATACAAATAAAAAAAATATTTTAAAAGGTATGCAAATTTAAATGTATGGCTTTTAAAGCCACAAGAATTACTTTATATTTTTGTGAATTTGTAAATTAATTGCTGCAGACTTATACTGATCTTATTATCTTATCATAATTATCAGCTAATCTATTCTATGACTATTGTACAATTCTATAAGTATAATAAATAAAATTGTTACAAAATGCATATATTAGCTTCACTAAATCCACTGCAAAAAGTTATTACTATTATTGTAGCTATATCTATTTATCAAATGAACTTATAAAAATTGCATATCTTCAATAATTAAGATTACTATTGGTGGATGTTAACCTTTTAAACTTTTACTTTTACATGTGTATTATAGCATCACATCGTTGCAAATGCATTACACATGCACAAGGCAAAGCCATTACACTAATGTCAATTAGTATTAGAAAATTCTTAAAAATAAAAGTAAGTATACAAGTAAGGTCTATTTATTTATTTATATGCAATTTTAACAGTAACTAAAATAGGAAATGAAGTAAATAGAATAAACCAGTTAATGTAACGCGAGCTCTCGGTTGCGGTAGTAAATTTTAGCTTTTAGCGTTTCGGCTTCGGCTTTCGATCGCGGGGGGGGGGCCCACGATAACTTTCTATAACTTTAAAAATATGGTGTTTGTGTAGTTAATTTTAATAAAAAATAAAACCTTGCGTAGTTTTATGACAGGTCTCTAGTTATCTAAATACACATCGCTGAAAATTTATTATTTTCAATAAATTTATTAATTTCTACTCTAAATACTTTTTTCGCACCGAGTCGTGTACAGATTCAAAGCTTCTCGAATCAATGTCAATTTTCAGCTGCTGAGTTGACAGCCACAGCGTGACAATGTTAAAGCGTTTTTTATTTTTATGTATAAGAAGCTAGCTAGGATATTATTAATGAATACTGATCAGTTACTGTTTTAGTAATTTAAAAACCTTCTGTAGCATAATTTATTACTAAATTAATTATTTTAAATCTGTGTTAAAGTATTTTTTGCAAATGTCTTACTGTTAATATCTGAATGATTACATAATTATTTAATTATTGTCTAGTGTCTTTATTGACTAGGAACTTTGTTTTGTATATTGATTGCTATCAATAGTTAGTTTGCTATTAGCCCCAGCCTTTCTAATTTTTAAATGCTTTACTGAATTCTATTGATGTAGTGATCTTATCTAGAAATGAAAATATAAGACTAATGTAGGTAAATTATATTAAATAATTTTCTATATTAACTTAAAATTTTGAAATTGTAATTCTTAATGACATAGCTTGTATGGCTTCAAGCAATTTACTAGGCCATATTCTATAGCCAAGGTAATCCTTTGTTTGATATTATCTTTATCAATATTTTTACGTTGTCTACATAACAAAGTTTTTTTATTTTGTTGATTAATGTCTATAAACAAATATTTCAGCAAAATGACTGCCAATTCTGCAAAGCAGCTTGCAAAGTTAGGCCAGTACCTACAAAAGTTCTGCAAAACAACTGATTTCAATCGAGTTATGGCCAAGGTAGCATTGTTTGAAATTTTGGTTTTATTATTTACCCAATTGTAGTTTTATTTTTCAGTTTTGCAAGCATATATACCATTCTAAAAGTAATAATTTACTGATGTCATTTTCCTTTTGTTGCAAGGCAGTTCCTGTTGCCTGTACCAAGAATACATGCACAGTAGAGCTGGCCATTGACACTGAGCATGCCAACACATATGGCACTCTGCATGGTGGCCTGACTGCTTCTCTGGTTGATACCATGACAACCATGGCACTGGTTGCTAACGACTCTCCACCTGGCGTATCTGTGGAGCTGTCTGTCTCGTGAGTATGGGCCAAAGTCTGTACTCTGTTTTGTGTGTCCGCCTGGTGACTGAGTGTGGGAGTGCATGCATGCCAAACACCCGACTGCCGGACTGGCTCTCCCTATCTAATTCTCACTCTCTTTCTACTTCTCACTCTCCCTATCTAATTCTCACTCTCTATCTACTTCTCACTCTCCCTATCTAATTCTCACTCTCTATCTACTTCTCACTCTCCCTATCTAATTCTCACTCTCTATCTACTTCTCACTCTCCCTATCTAATTCTCACTCTCTATCTACTTCTCACTCTCCCTATCTAATTCTCACTCTCTATCTACTTCTCACTCTCCCTATCTAATTCTCACTCTCTATCTACTTCTCACTCTCCCTATCTAATTCTCACTCTCTATCTACTTCTCACTCTCCCTATCTAATTCTCACTCTCTATCTACTTCTCACTCTCCCTATCTAATTCTCACTCTCTATCTACTTCTCACTCTCCCTATCTACTTCTCACTCTCCCTATCTACTTCTCACTCTCTATCTACTTCTCACCCTCCCTATTTACTTCCCGCTCTCCATCTACTTCTCATTCTCCATATTTACTTCTCACTTTCCCTATCTACTTCTCGCTGTCATTATCTTCTTCTCACTCTCCCTATCTACTTCTCACTCTCCCTATCCACTTCTCACTCTCCCTATCTACGAGTACTTCTCGCTTTCCCTATCTACTTCTCGCTGTCCCTATTTACTTCTCACTTTCCCTATCTACTTCTCGCTGTCCCTATCTACATCTCGCTGTCATTATCTACTTCTCGCTGTCCCTATCTGCTTCTCGCTCACCCTATCTACCTCTCTACCTCCTTCTCTATAATCCCTCGCTTTTTTCTACCTCGTATCTACTTCCCTTTCCTGTCTACTTCTCTCCTTACCTATCTACTTCTTTTTTACAGATCTTAAAAGCAGCTGCATTCCAATTTTCTTTGGCGCAGGTACATGCGACCGGCGGCCGTGGGCAGCACGCTGCTCATCCACTCCGAGATTGTCAAGCTGGGCAAGTCGATGGCCTTCCTGACCAGCGAATTCCGGGACAAAGAGTCCGGCAAGCTGATCGCCACCGGGAAACACATTAAGCACCTGTAGGCTGTGCGGGTCTGCACTGAGCATCGACTCTGTTAGCCACGTATTTTATTTTATTAGTAGCATAATGATTTGCTCATCCAGTATCTGCCATTGTAGATGTAGTTCCAGGCCGTTTCTTAAATACATCCGAGTTAGTCTTGTTTTAATCGAATTTCTAGCGTATATTTAAACGCCTACATACACGTTTTGTGCTTTGGTTTTTTTCTTTATTTAAATAACGGTAGCTTTCCTATATAATAGCCTAATTTTGCTACTGTCAGTAGCATGAAAAAGGCATTCGATTGTGTTTCAATGAAACATTAAAAGTTCAATATTTTCTGTGCCAATGAGTTTTTTCTAGAAGAGAATTTTTTATTCAGCAGATAGCAAATAAGTATGGTGAGAAAGTACATGCTGTACTGTATACTTCTCTAGAAGGCCTAATTTACGAGTGCTTTCAGTCTACTGGTAGTCTACTTCTTGTCCCTTCCCTGTCTACTTCTCATCCCTCTCATTGTCTACAATTCTTACTCCTCTCTGTATACTTTTCATTCTTCTCATCTGTTAATGCCTACTTCTCATCCTTCTCCTTTCTACTTCTCTCTCTGTATCTACTTCTCAATCACTTCTCACCCTCTTTTATCCTGTCAATTTCTCACCCCCTTTCTACTTCTCACTCTCTCTCTCTCTCGCTGTCTACTTCTAGCTCCTTCCTCTCTGTCTCACACTGGTAAGGCTCACAACTTCAGCTCCTCCATTCCAACCAGCGGCGTCGCATGCACACCGGGTGAGGTTGGTCGGTATAATTGTTGAACAAGCGAACCCTAGGCTGCCATGAATGTTGCCCACCCGAGTCTCACAGCTGGGTGAGGTTGGTCGGTATAATTGTTGAACAAGCGAACCCTAGGCTGCCATGAATGTTGCCCACCCGAGTCTCACAGCTGGGTGAGGTTGGTCGGTATAATTGTTGATCAAGCGAACCCTAGGCTGCCATGAATGTTGCCCACCCGAGTCTCACAGCTGGGTGAGGTTAGTCGGTATAATTGTTGATCAAGCGAACCCTAGGCTGCCATGAATGTTGCCCACCCGAGTCTCACAGCTGGGTGAGGTTGGTCGGTATAATTGTTGATCAAGCGAACCCTAGGCTGCCATGAATGTTGCCCACCCGAGTCTCACAGCTGGGCGAGGACTCCCTCATGGCAGCATCGGGTGGCTTCATCAGTCTGCGGGGGCTGCAGTATTGGTGACTTACCTGCTGCGGCAGTCTTTGCCACTGCCTTAACCTGTGTGCATGCTTGTGTGGATTTTATATGCATGTATATTGCTTCGCCTAATCTATCAGTTTTTTTTAAACTTAATTAGCGGCGGCGTATTGGCTTTTACAACTTGCTGAGTAGCTAACTATCTAGTTGGTCCTGTGTCATTTTTATATCATATTTTATTTAATTATTTAGACAGGGGAGACTAACAATCGGCTGTCGAAGGACCGTTTGGAAGTGTATGGACGGGCGATGTTCCGTCGCTGTCCCTGTCTGTGGACAGTAGGAGTGAGGGAGCGTGCATTGAGCTCTACTTGTATTATTTAAGCTGCATCCTAGCACACCGGCTATTATGATTCGTATACGATTCGGTTTAACAAGAACAAGCAATGAACCCTAAGCAAGACTCCAGATTGGCCCGGTCAGACAGAAGAAGGTTCATCTAAACAGCTCTATCAAGATAATGAAATATAGAAAAAAGACACTCGGTGTCTGCTTGAGTGGCTGCTGTTTGAATTGAGGCTTGCAATTGTGCAAAATAGTATAGGCATTTCGGGCCAAGCCCTGCCGCTGCAGCACTGCAGTGTGTGCATCAGGCATTCGCCTGCCCTGCTTGTATTCCATGCAGACACAGCACATAGCTTGCCTTCTTTTTTGTGGCACCACCCGTATCTCATTGGAGCGGTATCGCCATCTCCATGCCAAATCTGCCCACCTTTTGCGCCTGGGGCTGCAAGCTCGGAGAAACTATCAACGAAAACGCGTTGTACTTTTGTAGCTCGTGATTAGCATTTTCGAATCGGCCTCAATTCTCCCTAAACCATATTTAAAATCACCCTAAACTCTACTCAGAATCGACCATAAACCCTACTCAGAATCACCCTAAACCCTACTCAGAATCGCCCCTAAACCCTACTTAGAATCGACCCTAAACCCTACTCAGAATCGCCCCTAAACCCTACTTAGAATCGACCCTAAACCCTACTCAGAATCGCCCCTAAACCCTACTTAGAATCGACCCTAAACCCTACTCAGAATCGCCCCTAAACCCTACTTAGAATCGACCCTAAACCCTACTCAGAATCGCCCCTAAACCCTACTTAGAATCGCCCCTAAACCCTACTCAGAATCGCCCCTAAACCCTACTCAGAATCGCCCCTAAACCCTACTCAGAATCGCCCCTAAACCCTACTCAGAATCGCCCCTAAACCCTACACAGAATCGACCCTAACCCCTACTCAGAATAGCCCTAAACCCTACTCAGAATCGCCCCTAAACCCTACTTAGAATAGCCCTAAACCCTACTCAGAATCGACCCTAACCCCTACTCAGAATTGACCCTAAACCCTACTTAGAATAGCCCTAAACCCTACTCAGAATCGACCCTAACCCCTACTCAGAATTGACCCTAAACCCTACTCAGAAAAGCCCTAAACCCTACTCAGAATCGACCCTAACCCCTTCAGAATTGCCCTAAACCCTACACAGAATCGCCCCTAAACCCTACTTAGAATAGCCCTAAACCCTACTCAGAATTGACCCTAAACCCTACTCAGAAAAGCCCCAAACCCTACTCAGAATCGACCCTGACCCCTTCAGAATTGCCCCTAAACCGTACACAGAATGGACTTTAACAACAGCATATCTGGAGGCCCTGAAAGCAGTTTCAGAAAGAACTCGCATTGCATTTTCAACTCGAGTGGGAGACGGGGAGTCGAACCAGCCGACATGAGCCGCTATGAATAAAGCGAGACCGAGGCCCCTGGTGTACCCTCGCCGTGGAAAGTCCGGCTGCACAGGGGACCAGGGTCACGCGTTGCTCATAGCGACCTCAGCTTGGCAAAATGCTTGAGGGCAAATGGGGCTTTGCCAGACCGATTCGAAGCACAAAAATACCCCACAGGCTCTCGCTGCGCTTCCATCAAGCGCGTATATATATATGCTTTCATACACGCACACAGCCGCAGGAGAAGGAAAACTATTGAGATAGGAAATGCTTGTAAACTTGCAGTGCGGCTCTCTGCGGGCCCCTCTGCTCCAAGCCCTCACTTTGGGCCTGTGGCATTGTGCAGACAGACCTCTGCCAATGATTGGGTGGGTGGGTACCCAGTGTTTGAGCAACTTATTGTGAGAACGCATTCCTACTCGTAGCAAGAGTGTACCCCGCGCTGCTTGTTGCTAGGACCAGTTTTTTTCCTATCTATCTCTCTCTCTCTCTCTCTCTCCCCCCTCTTCTGATTCTCTCGCTGTGAAAGAAACTGGACTGCCACCTCTTGCATAAAGCATTTTTTTGCTCTGTCAGAGAGACCTTTCTTGACATTTCTGCTAGAAGGAGACGGCAATCAGATATTAGAAATGTCGGATTTCAAATTCCCGCCAAACCAGAACGCCTACAGCCAGATGGCTGAGGGGGACCTGCGCGATCCAAAGAAGCGCGCCGCCTTTGAAGCCTTGCGCCGCAATGTGCGCGACGTCTGGCGCCCGGAGTTTGAGGACGATTTTCAGTTGTACAGATTCCTGCGGGCCAGGGAGTTCGACTTGGCCAAGTCCGAGCTCATGCTCAGAAATCACATACGCTGGAGGAAGGAGCTCCGGATTGACGATATTGTGGACCGCTTCCAGGTGGGTGATTCTGTGAGAGGCGATTCTGTGAGGTACGATTCTGTGAGGGGCGATTGTGTGACGGGCGATTGTGTGAGAGGCGGTTCTGTGATGAGCGATTCTCTGAGAAACAATTCTGAGGGGCGATTCGATTTGGGAAGCTTCGGGTTCGGGACGTTGTCAGCAAAGTGCCATTGAACCGCCCGCTCGCCAGGAGAAGGAGGTCATCACCAAGTACTACACCGGAGGCCTGTGCGGAGAGGACAAGGAGGGTCGGCCGGTGTACTATGACCCCATCGGCTGCATCGATCCGCAGGGCATCGCCAAGTCCGTCAGCCGCGAGGAGCTGTTCCTCAGCCAGATCTGCCGGGCTGAGAAGATCGTCACCCACTTGCTGCCGCAGGTGCGCGCCCGCACCGGCAAGGCCATCTACGGCGTGACCTTCGTGTACGACCTGCAGCACTTCGGCAAGAAGCACATGTGGCGGCCCAGCCTGGAGTTCTACGGCGACCTCACCCGCACCTGCGAGCAGAACTACCCGGAGACCATCGGCATCGTGTTCATCATCAACGCGCCGGCGATCTTCCCGGTGGTGTTCAACCTGCTCAAGCCGCTGTTCAACCCGGCTACGCAGGCGAAAATCCACGTGCTCGGCAAGGACTACCAGCGCACCCTGCTGCAGTACATTGACGCCGACCAGCTGCCGGCAGTCTACGGCGGCGAACGGCGCGACCCGGACGGAGATCCGCGCTGCCTAAACGAGATCTGCTTCGGCGGCCTGGTGCCGGAGTCCTTCTACCTGCAGCCCAAGTACCCGGACTGCATGCAGTCGCAGCACATCGGCCGGCGGTCCAAGTTCCGCGCGGCCGTCACAGTGCCGGCCGGGCAGCCGCAGCGCTACATCGAGTGGGACTTCGTCACTAGCGACGGCGACCTCGGCTTCGAGCTGACCTTCAAGGACGGCAAGGAGCGCCTGTCGGTGTACCCCTACCGCAAGGTGAACTGCGGCACCTGCCCGTTCTCCGGCCTGCTCGCCTGCCCCCGGCCCGGCGTCTACGAGGCCACCTTCGACAACTCGTTCAGCTGGCTGCGGACCAAGAAGCTGCGCTACTACCTCGAGGTGGTGACGGACCTGCGCGGCCAGGAGCCCATCGACCCCGCCGTGCTGGCCAACCTGGCGCCCAGCTTCCACGTCAGCGAGTCGGTGGCCGACCGGCTGGAGCAGCAGGGCGGTGCCGATGAGGACTCGGGCGAAGCTGACGGACCTTCGGCAGCTGCTTCTGCCGCCGTGGCAACCCCGAGCTTCAGCAGTAACGGCAAGACCGACTTTCAAGCGGCGCCGACGGTGACTGACCAAGACGCATCGGACGCGGAATCCGAAGATAGCTTCAAAACAGTCAGCTCGTCCGGCTCCAGGCACTGAGGAACTACAGGGAATCCTGCTGTCTCCTGATGGAGCTGGTCCCGTGGATCTCTTCCTTGACTTTTATCTTATACCAAATTATCAAATACTGTTTGTGCAGCCAATTTTAATGCGTAAAATCTTGATTGAGATAGAATTCTTCTTGAGCCATGGTTTTTTAAAATTCCATTTTTCTCAGCAGTCTGCATCGCTTTCAAAACCTTTTTTGTCACTCTTCCTTCTGTATCGTATCATTTCACGCCCACCTCCCTCCACATCCACCTCCCTCCACACCCACCTCCCTCCACACCCATCTCCCTCCACACCCATCTCCCTCGGCCACACCCACCTCCCTCCACACCCACGTCCCACGACACCCACCTCCCTCCACACCCACCTCCCTCCACACCCATCTCCCTCCACACCCATCTCCCTCCACACCCATCTCCCTCGGCCACACCCACCTCCCTCCACACACACGTCCCTCCACACCCACCTCCCTCCATACCCACCTCCCACGACACCCACCTCCCTCCACACCCACCTCCCTTCACACCCACCTCCCTCCACAAACTCTATCGAACGCTCGTAGATACCCATCGCAGGCGCATTTCGCTTCGTCAGTTAATTGAAAATTACCACTTCGCTGCTTTTTATGATGTTTTTTCTTCTATAAAGTAATAGAATGAATTTATTGCGTTTCAATAATTCTATGCCACACGTCAAAATAATGAGCTAATTATTTTCATTCAGTTCGAATTTATAAAATTCCATGTTCTAACTTTGCCAAATCGCACCAGCTGAATTGGCAGAGTGCGCAGAAATCTTCTGTAAAGCCATGAAACTTGGCAATTTTTATATAGACTTCATTTTTGTTGGCGCCCTACTAGCAGTAGAGTAATTCGTATCTTGCTGCTAGTTTTGTGATAACAAATAAATTAGAATTATCATTTACTGTCGACTGAGCACAAGCTCAAAACAAAGCGATAAAGGCGGACCCAGTCTGCCTTCTGTAGAGAGAATATTTGAATTTGTGCCAGCCATGCGACCACGCACGGTTTATCTTTCAAGGACGAGGCGAACGCTGCCAAAAGGTTTTACAATCTGAAACGTTATTTCGCGTTACTTGACTTCTCAACACAACTGTCCAAGTGGACTCAGAGATCTGATCAACTGGGTGCAAAATCTCATTAACAATAAGAATACAGTACATGCACCTATCACAACTTTTTCTGAGCATCTTTAAATTCCTTCAGACTGGCGCTAAAATCTGGTTAAAAATACAAATCAAGTAGAAAATTTCAAAGCAAGCATTCTGGCCGCAGAGATTTATTTCTAACTGGCACTGCTTTATGACGGCATTGTCAACTTGATTGGCTTTCAACCAGAGAGAGGGCGAGATTTTAGCGCCCTAAAGTCCTAGACGATCGAGATTTTAGCGCCAATTTAGCGCCAATTTAGCGCCCTAGGCAAGAGAGCTTAGCGCCAATTTAGCGCTCTAGCCAAGAAATTTTAGCGCCAATTTAGCGCCCTAGGCAAGAGAGCTTAGCGCCAATTTAGCGCTCTAGCCAAGAGATTTTAGCGCCAATTTAGCGCCCTGGGCGAGAGATTTTAGCGCCAATTTAGCGCCCTAGGCAAGAGAGCTTAGCGCCAATTTAGCGCTCTAGCCAAGAGATTTTAGCGCCAATTTAGCGCCCTAGGCAACAGAGCTTAGCGCCAATTTAGCGCCCTAGGCAAGAGAGCTTAGCGCCAATTTAGCGCTCTAGCCAAGAGATTTTAGCGCCAATTTAGCGCCCTATGCAAGAGAGCTTAGCGCCAATTTAGCGCCCTAGGCAAGAGGGCTTAGCGCCAATTTAGCCCTATGGGCAACTTTTCGCTTTTAAATTCGAGTTCCAGCATGTACTGCTACTACAATATTACTAAAGGCAGCTATTGTAACAATTAAGACTAACAATTTTCATTGCCGGAGATTGGGTCAAGAAGAGCATTTCTGACTACATTTTAGCTCGTTTTCCATGCAGTCTGCCTTTCGGAGGTTCTTAAACTGCAATTCAGATTTCCACAGTTACAGAAAGTTATATGCGGTGTCAACAAGCAGAAAAGTACACGTGGAGATAAGATAAACAATCCCGAGAGAAACTGCTGAGTGAGAAATATTTATGAGTTGAATAAACAAGCGGTAGATACCTTGAGAGTCAAAAAGCTCGAAGGGTGAAACTCGGGGAGTCAGAAATACTGTCTCAGGATTGTCTGATGCAGAAGCAAATTTAACAAAAGGAACAATTACATCTTCAAAATCGCAGCAGCTAAAAATAGATTCATGGGCAATCAGCTGAGCGAGAGACCCAGGCCAGACGCTCCAGTTTGATCACGCGCTACCCGACTGACAGAAATCTTTTCTGTCAAACCATGCAACCGCCGCCACCACGCTGACGTAACCCCCTCCCACACACTAAAGGCTGAGAGTGAAGGCTTTGCATTGAAAGAAGCCACGCCGCTATCACTGAAAGGTCAGATAAGGCCAACCAACGCGGCCCCATGGGGTGTCTCTCTGTGTTATCTGTGCCAGCCAACGCACGGGCTTGCGCGCTCTCAGGCGGACAGATAAGAGGCGCCCCGCCCCCACCCCCGCCGTCACGCCGGGCTCACATGGCTCGGGCAATTTATTTATACTTAGCCGGGCTGAACCAGCTCACGGGCTGAGACTCGGGCAGTTAATTCTTGCTCACAATTCTCTATTGAAATTTCCAATTTGATTTCCCCAGGCGCCAGGTGTTTCGCCAGGTGTGTCCGCCAGTCGGCTGTCATCATTATCTCTGCTGATTAAAGAGCCGCCTTGGCCTTGAATAATTATCGACTGCAGGCCACACAGAGAGCCATGCCGTTCAATGTGCCCACGGCGGGAGCGCTGAAGGAGGCGGCTGACTTCATAATGACCAGCACCAGAAGCAGCCCGGAGGCCTCGCCGGTGTTCGACCATCATGATGACTCATGGCAGGTGAGCAGCTACTCAAATTATTTCTCAACATCTGCGGCGCCGCTGGACCGTTACACCGACGCTCTGGTGGCGGAGATCGGGGCGGCCACTGAGCTTCCAGTGAAGGACAGACATTCGCTGCCGAGGCTGTCGACCCTCGCAGCTACGGCGGCTGCGAGCCACCGAACTGAGTTTCCACCGCCGGGCTGGCGACGCTGGCGGCGGAGGCGGCGAGTGACCTTCGCCGATGAGGTCGGCCTGCAGCTGGAGCGGGTGGCCTGCAGGGACACGGATTTCTACAGCGGCTCCGGGGAGGACAGCGAAGGTGAGGCTGAGGCTGAGGTGTTAACTGGGGGTCAACTGACCCCTCTCTGCTCCAGCTGGGGTCAAAAGAGGGCTTAAGAAGCTGATAATGAACGAGAAATGTTTTGTAATCAAAGCAGTGCCCCGCACATCGCGTTTTAGCATTAGGTCTCCGCAGGGTGGCTTTCTTCAGCTTCTACTGACAGTAGTAAAACGTGCGACAAATCGCCAAAAATTCTTCCACTGTTGAATTTTGCAAACATCAAATCGCGCCTTCAGTTTGATTGGCTGTCTCTCTGCTATATCAATTTTAAATTGTGCCCTAAAGTGCAGCTGATCTGTTTAAATGCAGCTAATCTAATCTGACTGGCTTCGCTCTGGCTTCTCTGTTCTTATTCGTATTCAGGAAATTTTCGAAACTCAGTGCAATGCTTGAACTTTGGCTTGAGCTTTTGGACTTTGCTGCCTATGCGTAGATAAACTAGGATCGTCCTTCTGAGTGCATGTCCTGTAAGAAAGCTTTGGCGCCAATTTAAACTTATAGAATGCAGCTTTTTGGCTTTAATAGAAAACAGCGTAGGTCACCATAGGATAGTCCTAATGCTGGCGAATCTCTTACTGAGCGTTAAATCGACACAGAAAGTTTTCCACACTTGACAGTCAATCAATCAATCGATGAAACAATCAATCAACCAATCAATTAAACAATCAATCAACCATCAAACAACCGATCCCCATAGCAACCAGCCCGGTCACCAGTGTCGACACCGGCAGCGCCAGGCACCGCCGTTCGACGGTTTGCGGCTTCTTCAACCAGACTGGCGGCGACACCGCGGCTTCTCTGTCGAGCTTCAGCAGCGACCCACGGCCGCAGATTCACCTCTCCATGCTGCACCTGCGCCGGGACGGCAGCCTGGTTGCCATAGCAACCGTCACCTCGGCAACAATCAGCCGAGTGTTTGCCAGAATGACGCTGGACAGCTGGAACAGCTACCGGGATGTGGACGCGAGCAGCGGCGTCAAGGAGGACCCGGCGGCCTCCGACACGACCGTCTGCTCCATTGAACTGCTTCAGCAGAATCTGCAACAACTGCAGCAGCAGCAACAGCAGCTGGAGTTCTGCCTCTGTCTGCAGCGCGTTGACTATGCTGGCAGCTGCGAGTCAGTCTGGGACAACAACGGCGGCCGGAACTACCGGCTGAAGCTGCCTGTCACGGACCTGTGCCCCGTTCCCGATTGAAGGCGCAAATCTAACAATTTTCACAATGCAATATAAGTTCCAAAGTTATCAACTACTGCTCAAGTAGCATGTAAAAGTCTTGAGTACATCGCGTTTGATTCAATCCGACCATGTCTTCCACCTCATTGGAGAGTTTCGCCATTTTTTGTGGCTTTTCATTACTGACACCTCTGCTGCTGTGTAGAATAATTTCCATGGATCCATTCAGTGTCAATAAAATGCTTTTTTCATTTTACTGTGTTAACAAAAATTTTCAATTCATTTTTATTAGCAATTTTGTAGAAATCATATTTTATTTGTGCTTCATTAATCAATAAAAATTCAATATTGGCTGCAGATCTGCAAATATTGAGCTGTATGTGTTCTGATTCTTTGCTTGAGCTCCTCAAGTTATTATTTTGTTTGGCAAAATGGTGCTCAAATATGGCTTGCAGTGGCTGTCGGAATTCCCCCTAGATACCACAACGGATAACCTGGGAATTCCCTTGGATCCTGGGATTAATAACTTGGGGAATTCTTTTGGATGTTATATTTGATAACTTCGGGAATGCCTTTGGATCCTGGGATTAATAGCTTAAGGAATTCCCTTGGGTGCTGGGATTGATAACTTGGGGAATTTCTCTGGATACTGGGATTGATAACTTGGGGAATTCTTTTGGATGCTGGGATTGATAACTTAGGGAATTCTTTTGGATGCTGGGATTGATAACTTTGGAAATTACCTTGGGTGCTGGGATTGATGACTTGGGGAATTCCTTTGGATGCTGGGATTGATAACTTGGGGAATTCCCTTGAATGCTGGGATTGATAACTTGGGGAATTCCCTTGAATGCTGGGATTGATAACTTGGGGAATTCCCTTGAATGCTGGGATTGATAACTTGGGGAATTCCCTTGAATGCTGGGATTGATAACTTGGGGAATTCTTCTGGATACTGGGATTGATAACTTGGGGAATTCCCTTGAATGCTGGGATTGATAACTTGGGGAATTCCCTTGAATGCTGGGATTGATAACTTGGGGAATTCCCTTGAATGCTGGGATTGATAACTTGGGGAATTCTTCTGGATACTGGGATTGATAACTTGGGGAATTCCCTTGGGTGCTGGGATTGATAACTTGGGGAATTCCTTTGGATCCTGTGATTGATAACTTAGGGAATTCTTTTGGATGCTGGGATTGATAACTTGGGGAATTCCCTTGAATGCTGGGATTGATAACTTGGGGAATTCCCTTGAATGCTGGGATTGATAACTTGGGTAATTCCCTTGAATGCTGGGATTGATAACTTGGGGAACTCTTCTGGATACTGGGATTGATAACTTGGGGAATTCCCTTGGGTGCTGGGATTGATAACTTGGGGAATTCCTTTGGATCCTGTGATTGATAACTTAGGGAATTCTTTTGGATGCTGGGATTGATAACTTTGGAAATTCCCTTTGATGCTGGGATTGGCTATTATGGATATTATGCTTAATAATGGTATGAACAGTTTGGGTATATCACTAGTGATAAGAACGGCAGCAGTAGAATTACATCTATATGTTACTAAAAGTAGGATACAATATTTGTATTCATAAAATTCACTTCAAACTTGTTAGCCTCACACCATCAGAGTAAATTTAGCTTTCGTCGGCACAAACTGCCGCAGCAAATTTCCTTTCAACCAATCAGTTTGTCTATGGCCGAACTCGCAGATCTTCCCACAGCCGGGCAGCGGCAGCTCAGTCTGAGCAGTTCTCAAGTTTCACTCGCACAGCCAACCAAACAGCCCGCGGCCATGCACTGCCGCTGCCGCAGTTTCTGACGATGCCGAGCGAAGCGCGCGGCGACAGCCGGCCGAGGCGGCGCCACCGCCACCGACGCCACAGCAGCAGTCGCGACAGGCGCCGAAGCGACAACCGCAGCAACAGCAGACGGAAGGCCTTCAATGCAGTCAGCGGCACCACCGCCACCGCCAAGGAGCTGGTGGCCTCCTTCAAAACCATGACGCTCAGCAAGTCGATGCTGCAGCACCCGCCGCCGCCGCTGCCGCCAATCCCAGCGACCCGCTCAGCCGCCTACCCCGCCGCCACCACCACGCTGGATGACGAGGACGATGAGAACGCCTTCACGCTGCTGGACTGCATGTCCATCGTGCTCGGCGGCGGCGACAGCCTCGACAAACGACGGCCGCAGCGACAGCGGGGGCTGAACCTCCAAGACGCTATGAACACCGTCAGCAGCCGGAGCAGCAGCAGCAGCCGAGACCATCGGAGTCATCGCGCCACCCGCCACCGACACTGCCGCCGCTGTCAGGAGCATCATCTCCGCCGACACGAGCAGCGCCAGCGGCACCAGCGTCGGCCATCGCCCGCAGCCGGAGACGCCGCTGCCGCTGCCACCGTCGCCATCGACCCCGACGCCGACGCAGCTGCCTGGCAAAAACGGCAGCCGCTGCCGCTGGCGGCCCGCCGGAGCTGCTTCGGCGGTTTCGAGCGGATCGACAACCCAATCAGCGTCGAGGAGGCGGCGCCGCTGGCAACTCCGCAGCCGCTGGCCGAGTGGGCGCGGGAGGCCGTGCAGCCGCCGGGAGCCGCCTGCTGGCTGTTCCGCTGCTCCGAGTTGCCGCTGCTGCCCCACACAGCCGCCAGCGTCCGCCTGCCGCCGACTCCGCCGCCGCTACACTCGCCAGCCTCGCCGATGTCGACATCCGTGACGGGGACGACGGCGTCGGAGCAGCGGCGGCATCGTCGGCGCCATCGTCATTGCCGGCATCGGTGCCGCCGCACTCTTGACGACAACGGCGACGGCGTCGGTGACCGCGACGGTGACCGCGACGGTGACCTTCGTGACCGTCAGCGGCATCGAAGTCGAAGGCGACGCAGCCTTCGCCAGCTGGAAGGCGGCGTCGGTGACGAGGTTGCCGCCGCCAGCCATGACGATTCCGTCATCGACATTAGCGCGTCGACGCTCGCCATCGACGTTGGTCGGTCGGTCGCCGAGGCGCCGTCTCGAAGGCACCTGCTGGAGCCGCCGATGCCGCCGAGTCACCGCGTCCGCGTGCCAGCCGGCGCAACTTCCGGGCAGCCGCCGCCGAAAACGCCGACTGCGGCAGCGGCAGCCACGGCTGCGGCCGCAAATGCGGCGCTGGTGTACGGCGGCCGGCTGACCCGGAAAGCGGCTCGGACGGCGCGGTCGGTGAGCCGGCAGCTGCGGCGAGCGATGTGCGGCCGGCATGCCGAGACCGAAGACCTGGAGGGGCGTCAGGCGCCGGTGGAGTCGCAGCTGTGGTGAGCGCCGGGTTTGGGGCGTCTCCGTGGCTTGGGTGTTGGTCCTCGTGGGCGGGAATTGCACGAAAAGGCTCAACGTAATTTTTCTGTTTGCGAAGCTCAAATTCATACAGTTACTCAGGGAATCCACCTCAAGAGAGTCCACATGCCTGACGATTAGAAAGTGAAGGGCTGCTGTACATCCTGTGGCCTGCGCACAGCATTGGCGCACTTGCATGGATCAGGAGTCAGCGGAATGGGATAATTGCCTCAGCGCTGGCTGCGGGACCGATGTCACCCCCCCCCTCCCTGATCCCCCAGTGACCAGCTGAAGCAGCTGCAAAGGCAGCAGCAGCAGCAGCACGAAGTTCAGTCTGAGCTGCCGGCCGCCAGCTGCCAGTTGAGCAACGCCAACGCCAACAACGACAAGGCGGAGGCCGGCGGCCGCTGCCGCTGCTCAGACGATGATGACGAAGACTTCAGCAGCCTGTTGCGCACTCTGGATCGCGCCAGGAGGCGGCAGAGGCGGCACTCAGCTAACCAGTCTGAAGTGCACGCTGCTCCTGCTCACTTTGAGTTCTTTGTGAGGGCCGGGGAATCTTCAACATCATCGGCGTCTCCAAGCAGCCGGTCCTTCGTCAGCGAGGACTCCCAGACTCAGCAGCAGCAGATGCCGCCGCCACCGCCGCCCAGTCGCGGCAGTCGGCGACCCCACGGCAATTTGAGTCGCAAGATTGAGCTCATCAACAGCATGGCTGAGTCCCTGCTGGGCCTGTCGCAAAGTCTCAAAGGATGCGTCGGCAACATCAACAAAAGCCTCGGACTGATGTGCGAGCCCGAATAAGTGCTTTTATCTGGGACGAGTCCTCGCGAACTTTACGGGTGCGTGCGTTCTGTACGAGTGCACTTGTACTTTCCGAGTACTAGTGTACTTTATTAGTGCACGTGTACTTACTGAGTTTATTTGTACTTTGCAAGTGCTCGTGCACTTTCCAGTGCACGCGTACTTCATTAGCACTCTGGTTATGTACTATTCTGTGCGTATTTTTAAGTGCATCCGTACTTTAATTAGTCCGTGAAAAATTCATTTCCAACAACTTTTTTGTTCTCCCTTAACCAGTAATTTTCTGTAAAACATTGGGGAGAAGTAAAATAAATGACAAAACTAACTTAAGTACGGCTATGAATATTCACCAGATCAAGTACAGAGTTGACCGAGAGTTTCTTAATAAAAGTTGCCATTTCCGTCAGTTTGCTCAGGTAGAGACAACGGAAGTAATCAAATTTTTAAGCAAATTCTTTCATTTCATGTTCATTTTGTCCTGGCAAGGTGCGCAGCGAGATGTGGCAGCATGCATCCCACGTGACTTCGATCGGTCTTTCGCCCGCAAAACAGCACTTTTTGCACTCTTCGACTCTCGCGGATTTCTAATAGTCCATGCATTTGCCTCCATGGTCACCAAATCCACTCCTCTCATGTCTTTCCCTCCCCTCCCCTCTCCCTCTCCCCCTCCTCTCCCCTTTACTCTCCCCCACTCTCCCCACTCTCCCCCACTCTCCCCCCTCTCTACCCCTCTCTCCCCCTCTCTCCCTCTCTCTCCCCTCTCTCCCTCTCTCCCCCCTCTCTCCCCCTCTCTCCCCTCTCTCCCCTCTCTCCCCCTCTCTCCCCTTCTCTCCCTCTCTCTCCCTCTCTCTCTCCCCCCCTTTTCCTCCCCCTCTCTCCCCCCTCTCTCTCCTATTCTCTCTTTCCCTCTCTATCCCCTTACTCTCCCTTCGTTCTTTATTCCTTTTCTCTTCATTTTTTATTTGATCATTTTGAATGTTTTCAATGAATAAAAAACCTCCGCTGAACATGTTGTCCTTGCCTCCCTACTGTGAGTAGAGTATCCCGGCTCTCTATTCAAATAAAAAAGTTCTGCCGAAGGACATGACTCGTGATGCAAATATGTGCAATACAATATATTATGTAATGGCAGCTGAAAGTAATAGCAGAGCATTGAAAGCTTGAAAGTCGATCCTGAGAAGTGAGAATGCCCAGCACACAGAGGATCCTATCTGTGCGCAATCACCTATGCTTAATGCAACAATTTGCATTGCCTGGTCCCTACGGGGAATTCTCTAAGGAAGTTGTTCTGCATCAGCAGTCGACGGCGAGCCTGAGGATTTGCCAGCCACACAGCCCAGCTCTGCACCGGAGGCTATACGAGCATTATTAGCCTTTTTCTGTGAGGCCGAGGGTCCTGGCTGGGCGCCAGGGAAAGTGTGACGTAACCAGGGAGGGTAGCGATCGGCTGCGCCTCTGCGAGCCCCGATTACCGAAATCAATGAGGGGCGCTCCGCCGTGTCAGCTGTGACTGACACATCCGACTGTGGCTTATCAGCTTATCTGATCCCCTGCATTGCCAGACCGCCGCCTCCGGGATGTTGCACTGCGATTACAGGGCCGAGCTGGGCTGCATGGCTGTTTGACACTTGCTGACTGACCCAGGGCCGGGCGACTCTGTCAGCCTGCAGCATTTTTACACGGCTTTATCAACAGGAGATTGACGGACTGCATGCGACCGCCGCGCATTCCCCCGGCTTTTGGCTGATCCTGCTGAGACAGGGAATGAGACAGGAGCTAAGACAGACAGACAGACAGACAGACAGACAGACAGACAGACAGACAGACAGACAGACAGACAGACAGACAGACAGACAGACAGACAGACAGACAGACAGACAGACAGACAGACAGACAGACAGACAGACAGACAGACAGACAGACAGACAGACAGACAGACAGACATTGTAGCAAGGATCAGTTTCCCATATAATTCCAGCCGCTCCCACGCCAGCCAAGTCGCCAGCCGGCGCAGCACCCTGTCAGTTGTTGTTATTTGGCAGGAAGGTGCATCTCCGACGCTGTCATGCCGAGCTCTTGGGAAGGCCCGTGCGCTGTCTTGCGCCCCAATCTCAGGCCAGCTGATTATCTAACAGCTCCCCAAGCAAAATACCGCCCACAATAATAGAGGCCAGAGAGCTTGGGCCCCCTCACTCAGGCCAGGTATTTTCCTGACCCTCTGCAGCGCCAAAAAGCGCCCCAGAGATTCGCAAGCGGCCAGCTGGGCTCTGGGGTTGGTGGAGTGGCGAGGGGTGCCGTGGCCGCGCCTGGAGTGGGTGAGAGAGAGCGGCCCCCGGATTACGTAATCAAAATAATTACCGAGCGTCTGCCGGCTCCACCCCCGTGCACCCCGCGAAAATCCGACATCAAGCGGTGCCGCTCGCGGCGGCAACTTCAGTGTGGCTTGTCGCCCAGCCTCCTGAGAGATGAAGAGAAGGCGGATGACCAGCCGGCGCTGATTCTTTTTCTGTTCTTTAAAAATGTAAAATCTAAAAAAACGGAATTTTGCTGGAAGTGACGACGTTCTGAGAGAGAGGCAGGCCGATATGACAGGCGACTTTGCCGGCGCAGTAATTGGAGGTGGACGCGAGGGTTCAGAATGGGGATTATGACCTAATGACGCCTCCGAGCTGCGGGGCGCCTCCCGTCCGAGCGCCCCCCGTTCAAGGCGGCCCCTTTAAATCCCCAGAAATCAACGGGAGATCGAAGGCAACCAACTTGGGGAATTCAATGAACTGGCGGGAGCGCTGCTTGATTGAAGGGAAGATATGAATGCGCGGCCTCTGACCCCTGTGGACACGTTTGCAGTGAGAAAGGGCTGTGCTGCTGATCTTCCTGCGTTCCCGAGATGGATAGATAGATAGATAGATAGATAGATAGATAGATAGATAGATAGATAGATAGATAGATAGATAGATAGATAGATTGATAGATAGATAGATAGACAGACAGACAGACAGACAGACAGACAGACAGACAGACAGACAGACAGACAGACAGATAGACAGACAGACAGACAGACAGACAGACAGACAGACAGACAGACAGACAGACAGACAGACAGACAGACAGACAGACAGACAGACAGACAGACAGACAGACAGACAGACAGACAGACAGACAGACAGACAGACAGACAGACAGACAGACAGACAGACAGACAGACAGACAGACAGACAGACAGACAGACAGACAGACAGACAGACAGACAGACAGACAGACAGACAGACAGACAGACAGACAGACAGGCAGTCAAGAGCTGTTGAGTCGGTAATCCGAGGCTGCACACGCCAGGATGCTGATTGCTTCATCAGATCTCACTCAGTCCGGCTAAGCGGACACGTGCGCCAAAGCTGGCTGTGCCGGAAGCTCCAGCATTTCTAGGAATCGGTCTCCACTTCCCGTGATTCGGTGATGGATTAAGTTCCCACTATTTATGCTAATTCTACTGTCCAGCTGTCATCCCAAACTTGAACGATTTGAGCGATAAACTGATGAAAATTGCTCACAGATATCTCGAGATCCTCTGATGGAAGCTGCTTAGAATTTTTATTGCTTTGTGGCCTCTGGCTGCAGCTCAGCTTCCTTCAGTGCTCATCTGAAGAATCTGCAGATATATGTCGCACTCTATTGTCACTCTCCTTGTCACTCTCCGTGTCACTCTCCATGTCACTCTCCGTGTCACTCTCCGTGTCACTCTCCATGTCACTCTCCGTGTCACTCTCCGTGTCACTCTCCGTGTCACTCTCCTTGTCACTCTCCATGTCACTCTCCGTGTCAGTCTCCATGACACTCTCCGTGTCACTTTCCCTGTCACTCTCCGTGTCACTCTCCGTGTCACTCTCCGTGTCACTCTCCGTGTCACTCTCCGTGTCACTCTCCGTGTCACTCTCCGTGTCACTCTCCGTGTCACTCTCCGTGTCACTCTCCGTGTCACTCTCCGTGTCACTCTCCGTGTCACTCTCCTTGTCACTCTCCATGTCACTCTCCATGTCACTCTCCGTGTCACTCTCCTTGTCAGTCTCCATGACACTCTCCGTGTCACTTTCCCTGTCACTCTCCGTGTCACTATCCGTGTCACTCTCCGTGTCAGTCTCCGTGTCCGTCTCCATGTCACTCTCCGTGTCACTCTCCGTGTCACTCTCCGTGTCACTCTCCGTGTCACTCTCCGTGTCACTCTCCTTGTCACTCTCCATGTCACTCTCCATGTCACTCTCCGTGTCACTCTCCTTGTCAGTCTCCATGACACTCTCCGTGTCACTTTCCCTGTCACTCTCCGTGTCACTATCCGTGTCACTCTCCGTGTCAGTCTCCGTGTCCGTCTCCATGTCACTCTCCCTGTCACTCCCCATGTCACTCTCAGTGTCACTCTCCGTGTCACTCTCCGTGTCACTCTCCGTGTCACTCTCCGTGTCACTCTCCGTGTCAGTCTCCGTGTCCGTCTCCATGTCACTCTCCCTGTCACTCCCCATGTCACTCTCAGTGTCACTCTGGCTATGCTTCCGCGTGTCGGCAATTTTATAATTTAATGGCTGTGCTGCGTCGTGACCCTGAACTCCAGTGTTCGCGCATCTTGTTATTTGCACTTTGCGTGTACTTTGACTATCTACTAGCCAAATGTTTCAGTTTTCTGAACGGCAGAATCTCTGCAGTTTATTGCCGCCGTGATTCCACTTCTTCTCTTTACTGGGCAGCTGCAAAGCGGAATGCTGCGGAATCTGCTTTTACACGGAGATAAAAGTTGAAACAAGGAGTCGCCACAGGCAATAAATAATTTGGC
This sequence comes from Macrostomum lignano, assembly GCA_002269645.1. NCBI lineage: Eukaryota > Metazoa > Platyhelminthes > Macrostomidae > Macrostomum > Macrostomum lignano. The sequence continues at coordinate 197,828 of NIVC01001689.1, read as the reverse complement.
ATTCTGCCTACCGGATGCCGGAAGCAAAACTTGATGCTTTGAACTTCTAAAAAATTCTAGAAATTTTGGCAGACAGTTGTCGAGAATTTCAGTGGACGGTTGAATAGAATTCTTTGGAGAAGCTTCTGGTGATTGAACAGCATCAGTACCTGTGCTGCCCGCCTGCCTCCACTCTTGTGTGCTCCTCACTCATTCTTTCTCTCTCTCATCCCGTTGTCTCTCTCTCTCTCTCATATCCAATTCTCTCTTTTCTCCCCTTCTCTCTCTCCATCACCCCTTCTCTCTCACGTCCCCTTCTCTCTCTTCATCACCCCTTCTCTCTCATCTCCCCTTCTCTCTCATCTCCCCTTCTCTCTCATCTCCCCATCTCTCTCTCACGTCCCCTTCTCTCTCTCCATCACCCCTTCTCTCTCTCACGTCCCCTTCTCTCTCTCCATCACCCCTTCTCTCTCTCACGTCCCCTTCTCTCTCTCCATCACCCCTTCTCTCTCTCACGTCCCCTTCTCTCTCTTATCCACTTCTCTCTCTCCTCCCCTTCTCTCTCATCTCCCCTTCTCTCTCATCTCCCCATCTCTCTCTCATCTCCCCATCTCTCTCTCACGTCCCCTTCTCTCTCTCCATCACCCCTTCTCTCTCTCACGTCCCCTTCTCTCTCTCCATCACCCCTTCTCTCTCTCACGTCCCCTTCTCTCTCTTATCCACTTCTCTCTTATCTCCCCTTCTCTCTCATCTCCCCTTCTCTCTCATCTCCCCTTCTCTCTCATCACCCCTTCTCTCTCATCTCCCCATCTCTCTCTCACGTCCCCTTCTTTCTCTCCATCACCCCTTCTCTCTCTCACGTCCCCTTCTCTCTCTCATCTCCCCTTCTCTCTCATCTCCCCTTCTCTCTCATCTCCCCTTCTCTCTCATCTCCCCATCTCTCTCTCTCACGTCCCCTTCTCTCTCTCCATCACCCCTTCTCTCTCTCACGTCCCCTTCTCTCTCTCATCTCCCCTTCTCTCTCATCTCCCCTTCTCTCTCATCTCCCCTTCTCTCTCATCTCCCCATCTCTCTCTCTCACGTCCCCTTCTCTCTCTCCATCACCCCTTCTCTCTCTCACGTCCCCTTCTCTCTCTCATCTCCCCTTCTCTCTCATCTCCCCTTCTCTCTCATCTCCCCATCTCTCTCTCATCTCCCCATCTCTCTCTCACGTCCCCTTCTCTCTCTCCATCACCCCTTCTCTCTCTCACGTCCCCTTCTCTCTCTTATCCACTTCTCTCTCTCCTCCCCTTCTCTCTCATCTCCCCTTCTCTCTCATCTCCCCATCTCTCTCTCATCTCCCCTTCTCTCTCATCTCCCCATCTCTCTCTCATCTCCCCATCTCTCTCTCACGTCCCCTTCTCTCTCTCCATCACCCCTTCTCTCTCTCACGTCCCCTTCTCTCTCTCCATCACCCCTTCTCTCTCTCACGTCCCCTTCTCTCTCTTATCCACTTCTCTCTTATCTCCCCTTCTCTCTCATCTCCCCTTCTCTCTCATCTCCCCATCTCTCTCTCACCTCCCCTTCTCTCTCTCTCTCTTTCTCCCCTTCTTTCTCTCTTTTCCCCCTCTGTCTCCTCTCTCATCTTCCTCAATAAACTGAGCTCCCTGCGTTCTTGAGCTTAAGGCTCGCTCCAGCATTTGTGGCAGCTGATTAGCGGCCGGAGCCACCAGGTCACGAGCGTCATTGAACTCGGATTAAGTCGGGGCGGACGCGGGCCTCGCAATATGACAACTAAGCAAATGAGAGCGCCTGAGGAGGGGGCCGCACTCCAATGCTGCATCTTATTTGGGTCAGCTGTGTACAGGCAGCAATGGGAAAGGCCTGGCACTTGACGCCTCGAGGCCAGAGGGTCGAGTTGTGCTGGCTGAGACGGCTGGCTGGCTTAGCGACAGGAAAATGCGGTGCAGAAGCCACAGGGCGATCGACCAGCGCCAGTTGCTGGGCAGGCGTCCCAGCTGCTCAGTGGCGCGAAAATGATGCGGCTCTGCTCACTTATTTAGATGGGTAATCTGTTAGCTAAGCCGGTTAGTGCAGGCAAACCGAGCACAACTGACTTACATCTGGAGTTGCATTATGGAATTAATACTCTGGTTAGTGTACGTCCTAATATGGCTCTGAGCCTTGCTTTAGGCTCTAATGGGGATTTTCGTGCCTGGGAAGTTTCTGGTTGGGGAAGTTTATATTGGATTTGGGAAGTTTATTGTTACAAATATTTAATGTTATGGAAATTAAGGGTTGTAAATTAGATTACCTGTGAAGCGCTCTATCGGGAGCCGGCCCAGGTGTCGGGTTGCTCTTGTGTTTCTTAGAAAAGAGAATGTAATGCATCCTCCTTCCTAGTCCCTGAGCCAGTGCACAAACGCACGAGCTATATGAGTACAATCATGCTTTTTTCATCCAGAGCCAAGCCAACCTCAGGTCCGACCCCAGCCCTCTCCGCCCCCGCTTTCTTCCCGTGCCCAGAAATCCCCGGCTGGCAGGTCGCTGACTTGGGCTGCTAATTTATCCCTTGGTGCCGAGGTGTCCGATTTCTGCTGGTCTGAGGCTGGGACCAAGCTGACGTCTTCATCTCCCTTTCTAAGATGAATCCTCAGATTTCCGTGTTTTTCCATGGCTGGGTTGGCGTTCTGTGCTCATTTCTCAACTCTGAGTAGAGCTTTGAGCAGCTCCTCTTGTAAGCAACTGAAAAACAGCAGTAGTTAGTTAGTTAGTTAGTTAGTTAGTTAGTTAGTTAGTTAGTTAGTTAGTTAGTTAGTTAGTTAGTTAGTTGGTTAGTTAGTTAGTTAGTTAGTTAGTTAGTTAGTTAGTTAGTTAGTTAGTTAGTTAGTTAGTTAGTTAGTTAGTTAGTTAGTTAGTTAGTTAGTTAGTTAGTTAGTTAGTTAGTTAGTTAGTTAGTTGGTTAGTTAGTTAGTCAGTTAGTTAGTTAGTTGGTTAGTTAGTTAGTTAGTTAGTTAGTTAGTTAGTTAGTTAGTTAGTTAGTTAGTTAGTTAGTTAGTTAGTTGGTTAGTTAGTTAGTTAGTTAGTTAGTTAGTTAGTTAGTTAGTTAGTTAGTTGGTTAGTTAGTTAGTTAGTTAGTTAGTTAGTTAGTTAGTTAGTTAGTTAGTTAGTTAATTAGTTAGTTAGTTAGTTAGTTGGTTAGTTAGTTAGTTAGTTAGTTAATTAGTTAGTTAGTTAGTCAGTTAGTTAGTTAGTTGGTTAGTTAGTTAGTCAGTTAGTTAGTTAGTTGGTTAGTTAGCTACGGAACCTCGGGAACTCATTATTGTTAAAATTCAGTGCTCAACAAGGCTAAAAGCTTCTTATCTCGTGAAAATCAAACGATTTGTGAGCCGGTCCGTGAGCTGGGAGCAGGCGGCAGCGGCACCGCTTGATCCCGGGTTTCACTCCAATCTGCTCAATTCTTTGATCGCCATTTCCGATCGTGAGAAGCAACCGACAGCTCACCAGCTGATGCAGGAGAAGAAAGCAAACAGATTTACGGCCAGCTCAGGGAGCCTGAGCAGCGGAACCAGCAAATGCAGGAAAATGAGCAGTTCTCAATGCAACCGAGAGTTGAAACAGAAGTAAGCACTTACGGTTTCACAATGGCCGCCGGTTGCGCAATCCGCTAATCTTCAATGGCAACAAAAATTTTGATTTGGCTGAGTAGCAGCTCACAAGCTTTCTTATCTACTCAGCTTGAGGAGTAAACTCGGACCAGCCCAGAAACCAGAAGCTGGTTAACTCCGAGTAGGAAAAGATGGGCGAAGCTGCAGCGCTCATTTTTGCTGCTAATCTTCAAATCCATAACGAGTTAATCCCTACTGTGTGCGATGCTCCATTCCTGATGTCGGGGCCAGCATCACGTTGATGTGGGGGCCTCGGCCATTCAGTTAATTACAGCGGATTGGGGTGGGGGGCCTTGAGCTGGTTGAAGGAGTCTTGCCAATGTTAAATAGCCTCACATGTCTACATTTTAGCGCTATTGGTCTCTTTGTTTCAGATTTTAGCGCGAGTAGCTCCTAGATTTTAGCGCGAGTAGCTCCTAGATTTTAGCGCCAGTAGCTCTTAGATTTTAGTGCCAATACCTCCTAGATTTAAGCGCCGATGGCTCTTAGATTTAAGCGCCGATAGCCCCTAGATTTTAGCGCCAATAGCTCCTAGATTTAAGCGCCGATAGAGTTCCAAGATTTAAGTGCCAGTACCTCTTAGATTTTAGCGCCAATAGCTCATAGATTTTAGGGCCAATAGCTCATAGATTTAAGCGCCAGTACCTCTTAGATTTTAGCGCCAATAGCTACTAGATTTTAGCGCCAATAGCTCTTATATTTAAGCGCCGATAGAGTTCCAAGATTTAAGCGCCAGTACCTCTTAGATTTAAGCGCTAATAGCTAATAGATTTTAGCGCCAATAGTTCCTAGATTTAAGCGCCAATAGCTCCTAGATTTAAGCGCTAATAGCTCCTAGATTTTAGCGCCAATAGCTCCTAGATTTTAGCGCCAATAGCTCCTAGATTTAAGCGCCGATAGAGTGTCAAGATTTAAGCGCCAGTACCTCTTAGATTTTAGCGCTAATAGCTCATAGATTTAAGCGCCGATAGCTATTTGATCCTCTCTCAGTCTATGACACGGAATGATGAGGCTGTCTGGCAGCTGCATCAGGAGAAACAGTCTCGGTGTCAAGAATCAGCAAAAATTTCACCCAGAATCGCAACAGTTTCAACAGAAATCTGAAAGAGTCTTCCAGAAGAGACGGAGATGTCAGCCAAGTGTAGCAATTGAAAAATTCAGCAGCTGTGTTGCAATGAGCATCGAGGCGGGCGGCGGCCAAGCGATTCGGGCAGTCGGATACAGACCCGCTGTCCGCTAGCTGGGTCCGGGATGTGCTCACGTTGAGCTGTATCCAGCATCGTGTTCCGGCTATCGGACAGCCCAGATACCACTAGGATATTTTTAAAAAACATTTTTTCAAAAAAACGACGGAATCGAAATTTAAGATCGGCCGGTGGAAGCCGCTCGAACTCTTTCTGGGAAATGAGAATCGCCAGTCGTGAGTCAGCGCCAGGGAAAGTGACTCAACCCGGCCGCATCCGGCCATCTCGCCTCTCTCCTCGATTCTTCCCATCTCACTTTCCCTCAATTGGCGGGACAAGTAGGCGGCCTCCCAGCAGTTTCTCCTCTGCCCTCTCTCGGACACTGAGTCGGTTTCCTTTGTCCGTGAGCCGTTAAGTCGGTATCGGTGCTGGAATTCCCTGCCCGTTGCCGCACAACTCAGCAGAGAATGAAAACCGCAGTGGGGCTTCGCTCGTCTGGTGGCGCCTTTTCTCTTCAAGATGGGCTTTCATTGCTGCTGTGCTGCTTTTTTTTACTTCAGCTGCCCCCCCCCCCCTGTTTGCTAATGCTGTCCCGCATTCTGTCTCTGACTCCTCTTCCTCTCACCCCTCCTCTCCTTCCCATTCCCCCTCTCCTCTCTTCCCATCTCCCTCTCCTTCCCCATCTCCCTCTCCTTCCCCATCTCCCTCTCCTTCCCCATCTCCCTCTCCTTCCCCATCTCCCTCTCCTTCCCCATCTCCCTCTCCTTCCCATCTCCCTCTCCTTCTCTATCTCCCTCTCCTTCCCCATCTCCCTCTCCTTCTCCATCTCCCTCTCCTTCTCCTCCATCTCCTTCTCCTTCACCTTCTCCATCTCCCTCTCCTTCTCCACGCCTCTCCTTCTCCTTCTCCCTCTCCTTCTCCATCTCCCTCTCCTTCTCTATCTCCCTCTCCTTCTCCACGCCTCTCCTTCTCCATCTCCCTCTCCTTCTCCATCTCCCTCTCCTTCTCCACGCCTCTCCTTCTCCTTCTCCCTCTCCTTCCCCATCTCCCTCTCCTTCTCTATCTCCCTCTCCTTCTCTATCTCCCTCTCCTTCTCCATCTCCCTCTCCTTCTCCTCCATCTCCTTCTCCTTCTCCTTCTCCATCTCCCTCTCCTTCTCCACGCCTCTCCTTCTCCTTCTCCCTCTCCTTCTCCATCTCCCTCGCTCTCCATCTGTCTCTCCCTCTCCTTCTCCACCCCTATCCTTCTCTATCTCCTTCTCCTTATCCCTCTCCTCTGCATCTCCTTCTTCCTCTTCTTCTAAGGCTTTATCTCCACATTCTTCTCTCTTTCTCTCTCCATCTCCCTCTCCTTTCTCTCCATCCACCTCTCCATCTCTCTTCTCCGGACCCAAATCTGTGCAAAATAAAAACCATTTTTAGCAGACAAATTTTAGTGTTAAAAACTTGAGAGACTGCCAGCCGCATTCCCAGGCTGATTGAACGCCACCAGCTGACAAGGGGCTTCGCCAAGGAAAACACGGGCTTGAGGGGGCATCGCATGGAAACACCCGCTGCCACCAATTCATCTCCCAGGCTGCGCGAACTCCCCCCCCCCCGCCAAACTTGCTTCTGACATCTCTTCCTTGGGAAAATAGGGAGATCCAGATGTCCTCTGCTGTGGCCCGGGTTACTCCCTCTCATCTCAGTCTCACTATCAGTCTCCCTCTCTCAGTCTCCCTCTCATCTCAGTCTCACTATCAGTCTCCCTCTCTCAGTCTCCCTCTCATCTCAGTCTCACTATCAGTCTCCCTCTCTCAGTCTCCCTCTCATCTCAGTCTCACTATCAGTCTCCCTCTCTCAGTCTCCCTCTCATCTCAGTCTCACTATCAGTCTCCCTCTCTCAGTCTCCCTCTCATCTCAGTCTCACTATCAGTCTCCCTCTCTCAGTCTCCCTCTCATCTCAGTCTCACTATCAGTCTCCCTCTCTCAGTCTCCCTCTCATCTCAGTCTCACTATCAGTCTCCCTCTCTCAGTCTCCCTCTCATCTCAGTCTCACTATCAGTCTCCCTCTCTCAGTCTCCCTCTCATCTCAGTCTCACTATCAGTCTCCCTCTCTCAGTCTCCCTCTCATCTCAGTCTCACTATCAGTCTCCCTCTCTCAGTCTCCCTCTCATCTCAGTCTCACTATCAGTCTCCCTCTCTCAGTCTCCCTCTCATCTCAGTCTCACTATCAGTCTCTCTCTCTCTCAGTCTCCCTCTCATCTCAGTCTCACTATCAGTCTCCCTCTCTCAGTCTCCCTCTCATCTCAGTCTCACTATCAGTCTCCCTCTCTCAGTCTCCCTCTCATCTCAGTCTCACTATCAGTCTCCCTCTCTCAGTCTCCCTCTCATCTCAGTCTCACTATCAGTCTCCCTCTCTCAGTCTCCCTCTCATCTCAGTCTCACTATCAGTCTCCCTCTCTCAGTCTCCCTCTCATCTCAGTCTCACTATCAGTCTCCCTCTCTCAGTCTCCCTCTCATCTCAGTCTCACTATCAGTCTCCCTCTCTCAGTCTTCCTCTCATCTCAGTCTCCCTCTCTCAGTCTTCCTCTCATCTCAGTCTCCCTCTCTCAGTCTCCCTCTCTCAGTCTCCCTCTCTCAGTCTCCCTCTCTCAGTCTCCCTCTCATCTCAGTCTCCCTCTCTCAGTCTCCCTCTCATCTCAGTCTCCCTCTCTCAGTCTCCCTCTCATCTCAGTCTCCCTCTCTCAGTCTCCCTCTCATCTCAGTCTCCCTCTCTCAGTCTCCCTCTCATCTCAGTCTCACTATCAGTCTCCCTCTCTCAGTCTCCCTCTCTCAGTCTTCCTCTCATCTCAGTCTCCCTCTCTCAGTCTCCCTCTCATCTCAGTCTCCCTCTCTCAGTCTCCCTCTCATCTCAGTCTCCCTCTCTCAGTCTCCCTCTCTCAGTCTTCCTCTCATCTCAGTCTCCCTCTCTCAGTCTCCCTCTCTCAGTCTCCCTCTCTCAGTCTTCCTCTCATCTCAGTCTCCCTCTCTCAGTCTCCCTCTCATCTCAGTCTCCCTCTCTCAGTCTCCCTCTCATCTCAGTCTCCCTCTCTCAGTCTCCCTCTCTCAGTCTTCCTCTCATCTCAGTCTCCCTCTCTCAGTCTCCCTCTCTCAGTCTCCCTCTCTCAGTCTTCCTCTCATCTCAGTCTCCCTCTCTCAGTCTCCCTCTCATCTCAGTCTCCCTCTCTCAGTCTCCCTCTCATCTCAGTCTCACTATCAGTCTCCCTCTCTCAGTCTTCCTCTCATCTCAGTCTCCCTCTCTCAGTCTTCCTCTCATCTCAGTCTCCCTCTCTCAGTCTCCCTCTCTCAGTCTCCCTCTCTCAGTCTCCCTCTCTCAGTCTCCCTCTCATCTCAGTCTCCCTCTCTCAGTCTCCCTCTCATCTCAGTCTCCCTCTCTCAGTCTCCCTCTCATCTCAGTCTCCCTCTCTCAGTCTCCCTCTCATCTCAGTCTCCCTCTCTCAGTCTCCCTCTCATCTCAGTCTCACTATCAGTCTCCCTCTCTCAGTCTCCCTCTCTCAGTCTCCCTCTCTCAGTCTTCCTCTCATCTCAGTCTCCCTCTCTCAGTCTCCCTCTCATCTCAGTCTCCCTCTCTCAGTCTCCCTCTCATCTCAGTCTCCCTCTCATCTCAGTCTCCCTCTCTCAGTCTCCCTCTCATCTCAGTCTCACTATCAGTCTCCCTCTCTCAGTCTTCCTCTCATCTCAGTCTCCCTCTCTCAGTCTTCCTCTCATCTCAGTCTCCCTTTCTCAGTCTCCCTCTCATCTCAGTCTGCCTCTCCTCTCAGTCTCCCTATCAGTCTCCCTCTCTCAGTCTCCCTCTCTCGGTCTCCCTCTTGCTCTCATTAAGTCTCTGTCTACCCTTCCCTGTCCTTCTCTCTCCCAGAGATGAGTTTCTCGCTAAATTTCCCCTAAAACTTGTAGACCGCAGAAAATCTGCACGCTTCCAAAGCAAAAGCCGGCAGCAAGCAGCAGTGAGCTGAGCTCGAATCACTGCCCTCACTGGCATTGAGCAGCTCTGCTGACCCGTCGAAGAAATGATGCAATCAATTTTGGCGGCGCTGCGACTGCGTGAAAATATGCATAAACTGCTCGCCCAGATATCAGGCGGGGAATTGGGCCCCGCCTAGGGGGGGGGGGGCAGAGCTTCCACCTGATAATCTTTGCGGTTTCCCCAGCCGCCGCGCCAGGCATAAATTATGCGTTGAATGAGTTGGCTGGGTCCTCCAACCGTCTCAGAGTCAAGGACTGCTAGACTGAGCTAACTGGAGTGGAGACTGACTGAGGACAAGCAACCCACTTCTCGAACACCCTTGGCTTATAGGCTTATTCTTTACCTAAGAAGCTTAACTCGAGTAACCTAAACGACTGCTAATTTGATGAACTGGTCAGTGCCGCTGTGCACCCGTGTGAGCGCTGTGACCGCCTACGTATTCAGCGGAATTGGTGTAGCTGCGGTTTTCACACATTTTCAAGCTCGCCAAATCCTTCATCCCAGAGGCTGCGTCCGCGGAACTCCTCGCCCCCCCCCCCAGTCATATCTGGCACTGCGCTGGGAGCCCCGCAATCACGGCCCGGGATGAGGAGATGAAAGGCGGTAATAAAAAAAATTGGGAATCGGGGAGTTTGCTAAATTGACGACTGTCGAGAAGTCGCAGAGCGAGAGGGAAAAATGAAAATGAATTTTCTTTACGGTTTGACACGGGGGCGGCAGAGTGGAATGAGTTAAGGGGAGGCGGCGGGTTGCATAAGAGGAGAGGTGAGTCAAGGATTGTTAACTGGGGACCGTCTGGGGAATTCGCTGGTCTGGTGGGAGGCAGCCGCTGAGGTGTTGAAATTGGACTGCGGGGCGATGGGCTCAGATATGCGATGATGGAGTGGGATTCTGGGGCGAAAGAGGCAAAATTTAAGTTCAACAGCAAAACGGAGAGGTAGAGAGCTGAACTGAGAAGTAGAGAGGTGTATGAGAGGTACAGAGATGAATGGAGAGGTAGAAAGATAAAGGGAGAGGTAGAAAGATAAAGGGAGATAGAGAGATGAAGGGAGAGGTAGAGAGATGAAGGGAGAGGTAGAGAGATGAAGGGAGAGGTAGAGAGATGAAGGGAGAGGTAAATAGATGAAGGGAGAGGTTAGAGAGATGAAGGGAGAGGTAAAGAGATGAAGGGAGAGGTAGAGAGATGAAGGGAGAGGTAAAGAGATGAAGGGAGAGGTAGAGAGATGAAGGGAGAGGTAAAGAGATGAAGGTAGAGGTAGAGAGATGAAGGGAGAGGTAGAGAGATGAAGGGAGAAGGTGGGTATGAAGGCAGAGATAGAGAGATGAAGGGAGAAAGGTAGAGAGATGAAGGGAGAAGGTGGGTATGAAGGCAGAGATAGAGAGATGAAGGCAGAGGTAGAGAGATGAAGGGAGAAGGTGGGCATGAAGACAGAGATGGAGAGATGAAGGGAGAGAGGTAGAGAGATGAAGGGAGAAGGTGGGTATGAAGACAGAGATAGAGAGATGAAGGGAGAGAGGTAGAGAGATGAAGGGAGAGGTAAAGAGATGAAGACAGAGATAGAGAGATGAAGGGAGAGAGGTAGAGAGATGAAGGGAGAAGGTGGGTATGAAGACAGAGATAGAGAGATGAAGGGAGAGGTAGAGAGATGAAGGGAGAAGGTGGGCATGAAGACAGAGATAGAGAGATGAAGGGAGAGAGGTAGAGAGATGAAGGGAGAAGGTGGGTATGAAGACAGAGATAGAGAGATGAAGGGAGAGGTAGAGAGATGAAGGGAGAGGTAGAGAGATGAAGGGAGAAGGTGGGTATGAAGACAGAGATAGAGAGATGAAGGGAGAGAGGTAGAGAGATGAAGGGAGAAGGTGGGCATGAAGACAGAGATGGAGAGATGAAGGGAGAGAGGTAGAGAGATGAAGGGAGAAGGTGGGTATGAAGGGTTCAATGAAGTAAGTTTCGCCAGAGCAAGAAGAGAAGTGAAAAAGACCGCAGAGAAGCAGTCCAAATTCCTCTCAAACGGCCCCTTCCCATCCACCTTCGCTCAATTCGAACGCATTAAAAAGGACGTCACCTTCGCCTGTCCACCTCTGGAATTCGAATTCGAATAGCTTTATGAAATCCTCATTATCCCAGGGACAGTCGGCCACAGCGGCGGTTTGAATTGACGGAACGGGCAAAAGGCAAATCAAGTCTGACAAGGGACTCGCTGGGATTCTGATTGACTCCTGCCTCACTGTCTGTCCGGCCCGCCCAGCAACCCCTGCATTCTGAGAAAATTGCATTCTCAGTGCCGACTCGTTCTGGAGGCCACTGCGGCGGCTTGGGGGAAAAGAAGACTCTTTGAGCATGTTGAGCTGAGTGCGGGCTGAGGCGGCTTTGGCAGATTTGCCTGTATGAACTCTTGGTTTCTCTGTCTCCCTCTCTGTCTCCCTCTCTGTCTCGCTCTCTGTCTCCCTCTCTGTCTCCCTCTCTGTATCCCTCTCTGTATCCCTCTCGGTCTCCCTCTCTGTCTCCCTCTCTGTCTCCCTCTCTGTCTCCCTCTCTGTCTCCCCCTCTGTCTCCCTCTCTGTCTCCCTCTCTGTCTCCCTCTCTGTCTCCCTCTCTGTCTCCCTCTCTGTCTCCCTCTCTGTCTCCCTCTCTGTCTCCCTCTCTGTCTCCCTCTCTGTCTCCCTCTCTGTCTCCCTCTCTGTCTCCCTCTCTGTCTCCCTCTCTGTCTCCCTCTTTGTCTCCGTCTGTCTCCCTCTCTGTCTCCCTCTCTGTCTCCCTCTCTGTCTCCCTCTCTGTCTCCCTCTCTGTCTCCCTCTCTGTCTCCCTCTCTGTCTCCCTCTCTGTCTCCCTCTCTGTCTCCCTCTCTGTCTCCCTCTCTGTCTCCCTCTCTGTCTCCCTCTCTGTCTCCCTCTCTGTCTCCCTCTCTGTCTCCCTCTCTGTATCCCTCTCTGTCTCCCTCTCTGTCTCCCTCTCTGTCTCCTTCTTCGCCTCCGTCTGTCGCTCTCCGTCTTCCTCTCTGTCTCCCCTATCTCCCTCCTTGCCCCATCTCCCCATTTATTTTGCATAATGATACCCAGCCAGCATCGCGGGCAGGTCAGCACTCTCTCACACATTCACGCGTGAACGTACAGAGCCAGCCCAGCAACTATACAGCTCGCCATACTCTTGTTCGGAAAGATTCCAGAAAAAAACGCGACCCCCCCTGGTCTCCGCAGACAATAAAAAACAATAATTAGACAATTTTCACAAGCAGCTCATAGACCGACAATCTCTCATTTTGTTCTCAACTTGATAATTTGTCGGTGGGGACCTCCACAGCCACAGCCACAGCCACAGCTCACAGTAAGAGCAGAGACATCAGCGAGCATGGCCTCAAATTGCATGCCAATTAGTTTTAATTGGTCATGGAATAAAAAAGTCGGCTGGCTAGCAGCAGACTTATTTCTGCTAGTAAGAACTCCAACTGAGCTCATTTCTTTCTTATTTTCTTGCGGGACAAAATCTGCTGCCGAGTGGATTGCGTAATCACTGCTAAGTCAGCCCGTTTGAGAGTGACCCGACCTCTCAGTCCAATGTGTCAGACGCATGGCTGCTCAGAGCCCCGCCTTGAGCAATGAGCGGCATAGCCTGGCTTTAATTAACTCAAACAGTTCTCAGGCGCATTCCAGAGATACGACCGAAAGAGCTGATGAGACAGACTTTGACAGAACTGCCCCGATTTTATTGGGAGAAATGCTTGTTTCTGAGGAAAATGTGTCACTTTTATAGGCATGTCGGGGCTGGGCCATAGACAGTTCAAACTGGCATTTGATTGCCCAATCACGGGCTGTGGGCCATAGACAGTTCAATCTAGCATAGCATCTGATTGGCCTGTCACAGGCTATGGGCCATAGACAGTTCAAGCTGGCATCTGATTGGCCTGTCAGGCTGTGGGCCATAGACAATTCAAGCTGGCATCTGATTGGCCTGTCACAGGCTGTGGGCCATAGACAATTCAAGCTGGCATCTGATTAGCGAACCATTGGCTGCGGACCATAGGCAGTTAAGAAATTCTGAAATCCAGTTTCTCAATAGCCATGACCTCATAGAAACCGCAGTTTAAATGACGGAAAAGAGGATCAAAAAGCTCACATCTGACACATTTGAAACACACTCCATTACACCGCGGGCTGCCAGTCAGCACTTAACAGAGACGGAGTAGCCTTTCTGCCGGCGGTCATGCTAAGGGATCGACGGGCTGGGAGTAAAGAGAGAAGGGCAGCCGTGGGGAACTTTGCCCTCGCTCACGGAAGTACCGACAACTTTTGATTCCCCTGTGCGTGCCGCTGCCGCCCCGGCGCCTCTCGCCGCTGCCCACTTCAAGCACTTCCTGCGGTCGCAGACTCACTCCTCAGCTTCCCCCCTCCATCGCCTTAATCCTCTCAAATCTCGGAGCTTAGAATTTCTCAAGGCACAATTAGACCGCGGCTTCCTGCCTCTGCCTCTGCCTCCTTTTCAGCCCCAGAGATGGGAAAACCGGCTGGGTCGGGCGGCCCCTGCAACTTTCAATTTCCATCAACTTCTTTCATTTGCGATCGGTTGCAAAATACCTCGTGGGAAATAAAGAGAGGGAGGGGAAAGTGAAAGCCAGAACTGCCAGTCCCCACAGAGCCTCTGGCCACCTTCTTCTTGGCTTTGCTCTTCTTCCGTTCGCCTCAGAGCTGAGTTCGATTCGGCTTCGCATCCTTTTGTCTCTGCATCTCCGTGTTCCTTTCACCTCAGCTCTCCTCTACCTGCATCTCCGTGTTCCTTTCACCTCAGCTCTCCTCTACCTGCATCTCTGTGTTCCTTTCACCTCAGCTCTCCTCTACCTGTATCTCTGTGTTCTTTTCACCTCAGCTCTCCTCTACCTGTATCTCTGTGTTCCTTTCACCTCAGCTCTCCTCTACCTGCATCTCTGTGTTCCTTTCACCTCAGCTCTCCTCTACCTGCATCTCTGTGTTCCTTTCACCTCAGCTCTCCTCTACCTGCATCTCTGTGTTCCTTTCACCTCATCTCTCCTCTACCTGCATCTCTGTGTTCTTTTCACCTCAGCTCTCCTCTACCTGCATCTCTGTGTTCCTTTCACCTCAGCTCTCCTCTACCTGTATCTCTGTGTTCTTTTCACCTCAGCTCTCCTCTACCTGTATCTCTGTGTTCCTTTCACCTCAGCTCTCCTCTACCTGTATCTCTGTGTTCCTTTCACCTCAGCTCTCCTCTACCTGTATCTCTGTGTTCCTTTCACCTCAGCTCTCCTCTACCTGTATCTCTGTGTTCCTTTCACCTCAGCTCTCCTCTACCTGTATCTCTGTGTTCTTTTCACCTCAGCTCTCCTCTACCTGTATCTCTGTGTTCCTTTCACCTCAGCTCTCCTCTACCGGTCACTGCCCTCACCTCTACCCTCTCCCTATCTCCTCTCAGCTCTCCTCTACCGGTCACTGCCCTCACCTCTACCCTCTCCCTATCTCCTCTCAGCTCTATATCCTCTGTAATCTCATTATCCTCTGATATCTCATTGTCCTCTGTAATCTCATTATCCTCTGATACCTCATTATCCTCTGTAATCTCATTATCCTATCTAATCTTCATTATCCTCTGATATCTCATTATCCTCTCTCATCTTCCGAGTTCTGTTCTCTCCCACTCCTATCTCAAGCACTAAAATGCCCAAAAAAAATTCTGGGCATCTCAATCCCCAAAATCGCTTTTTCCCTCTCCGATCCCCCCAAAAACTTTCTCAACCAGAGCTCCCGCCACCTGAGAGCCCACCTGAGGACGTTGCCGTGACTCCGGCAATCAATAACGGAAGCCCCGGCCCTCACGCTTGCTTGAGCTCCACCTGAGCTGCTGGAAGCTTTGGGATAAGAAATCAGAGTCCTGATGGCCGCTTAGACTCGCTCCTCCAGCGCTGCCAAACATGCAGCATCCGCACGATGAAGCACTTTACCCTGCTTCTGAAAGAACCAAAAACTGCCCGTCGATTCATCGATCAGCAGCAACTCCAGCCTGGGGGGGGGGGGGGCCGGTTCAGAAAGCAAAAGTCCAAAGCAATCGAAATTTCAGGTGCATAAACTGATCGAGCTGCCGGGGTCAGTCAGGCTTGGCACAAATTTGCGGCTGCATTTTGCCTGATTGCCGGCCGTTCTGCCGCTATCAGACTTGCGCCATCAACTGCGGCAGGCAGGCGGAGGCTGGGGGTTGGTTGTTCACCTGTTAATTCTGCCGCGCCTCTCAGATCTCAGAGCTGCTGCTGCGCCAGCTGCAGATGCCAATCTTCTTCCAGCTGCCCGCTGTTGTAGGCGGGGAAATTCAACATGTTGTCAGGGGGACGGCGCTGGTGGCGAGAGTTGCGGCAGTTCAATCAAATTTCTCTGCGATGATTTGACTGATTAGAATGGCTTCTGCTGTCCCTCTGACAGCCTGTCTGTCTGTCTGTCTGTCTCTGTCTGTCTGTCTGTCTGTCTGTCTGTCTGTCTGTCTGTCTGTCTTTCTGTATGTCTGTCTGTCTGTCTGTCTGTCTGTCTGTCTGTCTGTCTGTCTGTCTGTCTGTCTGTCTGTCTGTCTTAGTGTCTGTCTGTCTGTCTGTCTGTCTGTCTGTCTGTCTGTCTGTCTGTCTGTCTGTCTGTCTGTCTGTCTACTCATACTGGAATAGCGATCGCGCCAAGAGTGGGGAAGTTCACCCACTAATTCCAAGCAATTTGGATCTCAGCTAAAAAGCAAAAACTCCCATTTATCCCCAAAAACTTTGGCGACACTGCATGAGGCTGGCGGCGGGGGGGCAAAAGTCGCAGCTGACCCCCGCAGCCAGTCTTTTCCGAATTCATCTCCGGCAAAGTTTGCGCAGCCAAAAGAACCAACTGCACTTGTTTGTCCAGAGACGGGCCGCCACCCCCGGAGCCGAAGACAGCAGAAAAATGGCCACAATTCAAAAGGAATCTGGGCGAGATGAAGAGGCAGAAAATTACAGGATTTTTCGGCCGTGCATCCCCCGTTGCGGCGGCACAGCCGCTCTCGGCTTTCACAGGCCGCCGGGGCCTCCCGGGCTCCGCCCTCCCACCCGCCTGACCTCTGAAAGGAAATGAAGTTTGCGGCAACACTTGCTGCTGCTGCCGCGGCTGGCAAAAATTCGGCATTTCGAAGAACATCAGATGCTGCTCTTCCTGTCACTCTGACTGCCTTGGGGGAAGCCGCTCTTAATGGTATTTTTGCTTTTCACATCTTTAACGCCTGTGTGTCACCACCTCCTATTATTCGTCTCATCCTGTATCCCACACCCTTTCCCATCTCACACCCTTTCCATCTCACACCCTTTCCCATCTCACACCCTTTCCCATCTCACACCCTTTCCCATCCCACACCCTTTCCCATCTCACACCCTTTCCCATCCCACACCCTTTCCATCCCACACCCTTTCCCATCCCACACCCTTTCCATCCCACACCCTTTCCATCCCACACCCTTTCCATCCCACACCCTTTCCCATCCCACACCCTTTCCCATCCCACACCCTTTCCCATCCCACACCCTTTCCCATCCCACACCCTTTCCCTTCCCACACCCTTTCCCTTCCCACACCCTTTCCCTTCCCACACCCTTTCCCTTCCCACACCCTTTCCCATCCCACACCCTTTCCCTTCCCAAGTTCCCACACCCTTTCCCTTCCCACACCCTTTCCCATCTCACACCCTTTCCCATCTCACACCCTTTCCCATCTCACACCCTTTCCATCCCACACCCTTTCCATCCCACACCGTTTCCCATCCCACACCCTTTCCCTTCCCACACCCTTTCCCTTCCCACACCCTTTCCCATCTCACACCCTTTCCCATCCCACACCCTTTCCCATCCCACACCCTTTCCATCCCACACCGTTTCCAATCCCACACCCTTTCCCATCCCACACCCTTTCCCTTCCCACACCCTTTCCCATCCCACACCCTTTCCATCCCACACCCTTTCCCATCCCACACCCTTTCCCTTCCCACACCCTTTCCATCCCACACCCTTTCCCATCTCACACCCTTTCCATCCCACACCCTTTCCCATCTCACACCCTTTCCATCCCACACCCTTTCCATCCCACACCCTTTCCCATCTCACACCCTTTCCATCCCACACCCTTTCCCATCCCACACCCTTTCCATCCCACACCCTTTCCCATCTCACACCCTTTCCATCCCACACCCTTTCCCATCTCACACCCTTTCCCATCTCACACCCTTTCCCATCCCACACCCTTTCCCATCCCACACCCTTTCCTTTCCCACACCCTTTCCCATCCCACACCCTTTCCCATCCCACACCCTTTCCATCCCACACCCTTTCCCATCCCACACCCTTTCCATCCCACACCCTTTCCATCCCACACCCTTTCCCATCTCACACCCTTTCCCATCTCACACCCTTTCCCATCCCACACCCTTTCCCATCCCACACCCTTTCCTTTCCCACACCCTTTCCCATCCCACACCCTTTCCCATCCCACACCCTTTCCCATCCCACACCCTTTCCCATCCCACACCCTTTCCTTTCCCACACCCTTTCCCATCCCACACCCTTTCCCATCCCACACCCTTTCCATCCCACACCCTTTCCCATCTCACACCCTTTCCATCCCACACCCTTTCCCATCCCACACCCTTTCCCTTCCCACACCCTTTCCCTTCCCAAGTTCCCACACCCTTTCCCTTCCCACACCCTTTCCCATCCTACACATTTTCCAATCTCACACCCTTTCTCATCTCACATCTCTCATCCCACATACTTTCCCTGTCCCTAACGCTATCACACGCCCTGTCACACACCCTGTCACACACCATGTCACACACCCTGTCACACACACTGTCACACACCCTGTCACACACCCTGTCACACACCCTGTCACACACCATGTCACACACCCTGTCACACACACTGTCACACACCCTGTCACACACCCTGTCACACACCCTGTCACACACCATGTCACACATTATGTCACACACCCTGTCACACGCCCTGTCACACACCCTGTCACACGCCCTATCACACACCCTGTCACACACCCTGTCACACACCATGTCACCACCCTGTCACACACCATGTCACACACCCTGTCACACACCATGTCACACACCATGTCACACACCCTGTCACACGCCCTGTCACACACCATGTCACACACCATGTAACACACCATGTCACACACCCTGTCACACACCCTGTCACACACCCTGTCACACACCCTGTCACACACCCTGTCACACACCCTGTCACACACCATGTCACACACCCTGTCACACGCCCTGTCACACACACTGTCACACACCCTGTCACACACCCTGTCACACACCCTGTCACACACCATGTCACACACCCTGTCACACACCCTGTCACACAGCATGTCACACACCCTGTCACACACCCTGTCACACACCATGTCACACCCTGTCACACACACTGTCACACACCCTGTCACACACCCTGTCACACACCCTGTCACACACCATGTCACACATTATGTCACACACCCTGTCACACGCCCTGTCACACACCCTGTCACACGCCCTATCACACACCCTGTCACACACCCTGTCACACACCATGTCACCACCCTGTCACACACCATGTCACACACCCTGTCACACACCATGTCACACACCATGTCACACACCCTGTCACACGCCCTGTCACACACCATGTCACACACCATGTAACACACCATGTCACACACCCTGTCACACACCCTGTCACACACCCTGTCACACACCCTGTCACACACCCTGTCACACACCCTGTCACACACCATGTCACACACCCTGTCACACGCCCTGTCACACACCATGTCACACACCCTGTCACACACCCTGTCACACACCCTGTCACACACCCTGTCACACAGCATGTCACACACCCTGTCACACACCATGTCACACACCCTGTCACACACCCTGTCACACACCCTGTCACACACCCTGTCACACTCTGTCACACACCCTGTCACACACCCTGTCACACACCATGTCACACACCCTGTCACACACCATGTCACACACCCTGTCAAATAATTTGTACCATGACTAAACCAGAAACATGCAGCAGTGATCCGGGCTGATGGAGGAGCTGCTTAGCCGAAGGTTGCTGTCTGAGGAACTTCTGGGAAACCGGCATGTGTCCGCTTGAAAGACAAGTGGGGGGAGGATAGGCGAGGAGCTGCCGACCCGTTGATGGAGCTGGATGCTGGCGCGTCAGCTGCTGCTGCCACGGCGCCCGGTAGCTCCCCAGAATGCAACTGGCTCCGCCCCGGGTGCTAATTGCCTCAGGACAGTCTCCGGAGGCTGGGAGCCGGGCCGCCAGCGCTGCAACATTTGGCCGGTGAAGTGCGCCGCAATTCCTGCCGATGCCAATTTGCTAAAACTATTTTTTTTGTAAGCGCTGCGAGCCGCAACATTGATTGATACGGTTGCCCGGCTGTCTGCTGAGGGCTTAGGCACGAATAATTGTTTGCGAAGAAAAAAACAACATTGAAAAGCATGATTGAACATGAGAAAATGCTATTGCACTCTTTTTGTAATCTTAAATAGAAAATTAATGAAACTTCAGCATGATTGAACATAAAGGAAACATAAACGGAACATAAATGGAACATGAATGGAACATAAAGGAAACATAAACGGAACATAAATGGAACATGAATGGAACATAATTGGAACATAAATGGAATATAAAGGGAACATAAATGGAACATAAAGGGAACATTAATAGAACATAAAGGGAACATGAATGGAACATAATTGGAACATAAAAGGAACATAAAGGAAACATAAACGGAACATAAAGGAAACATAAACGGAACATAAATGGAACATGAATGGAACATAATTGGAACATAAATGGAACATAAATGGAATATAAAGGGAACATAAATAGAACATAAAGGGAACATGAATGGAACATAAAGGAAACATAAACGGAACATAAATGGAACATGAATGGAACATGAATGGAACATAATTGGAACATAAATGGAATATAAAGAGAACATAAGTGGAACATAAAGGGAACATTAATAGAACATAAAGGGAACATGAATGGAACATAATTGGAACATAAATGGAATATAAAGGGAACATAAAAGGAACATAAAGGAAACATAAACGGAACATAAAGGAAACATAAACGGAACATAAATGGAACATGAATGGA
This sequence comes from Macrostomum lignano, assembly GCA_002269645.1. Lineage (NCBI taxonomy): Eukaryota > Metazoa > Platyhelminthes > Macrostomidae > Macrostomum > Macrostomum lignano. The sequence continues at coordinate 177,825 of NIVC01001689.1, read as the reverse complement.
ACATAATTGGAACATAAATGGAACATAAATGGAATATAAAGGGAACATGAATGGAACATAAAGGAAACATAAACGGAACATAAATGGAACATGAATGGAACATGAATGGAACATGAATGGAACATGAACGAAACATAAAGGGAACATTAATAGAACATAAAGGGAACATTAATAGAACATAAAGGGAACATGAACGAAACATAAAGGGAACATTAATAGAACATAAAGGGAACATGAATGGAACATGAATGGAACAAGAAACAAACATTTCTCATGCTAAATGCGAGAGAGCTCTCAACAAATGAACATCAAACTGACCAAAATGAAGCGCGGAGCAAGTTGACAGGAAATTCATTTCGCAGTCAGGGAGAATCATGGCTAGGGAGAATTCGATTCACGGGTGGGAAATCAGCGGGCAGCTGATAGGGGAGCTGGCGCCGCCCCGCAGGACTGTTTGCAGCCTCTGCAGGTCTCTGAGGAGGGAAATTATCCCGCTGCAGGAGTTGGGGGCGGCAGGAGTCCATGGAGCTCCGAACTCGAACTGCTTTGGTGGAAACCAGCTGGATCTACGTATAATTCGTATAATTCAAATTTCCAAGTTAATTTATTTATTCACATGTTTACACGACTCACATATCGCTTGATTCACACGATTACATGATTCACATGTTTTACATGATCCACATTTTTGCAGGATTCACATGTTTTACATGATCCACATTTTTGCAGGATTCACATGTTTACATGATTCACATATTTACATAATTTGCATGTTTACACAATTCACATAACTATTGATTCACAGGATTACATGATTCACATGTTTTACATGATCCACATTTTTGCAGGATTCACATGTTTACATGATTCACATATTTACATAATTTGCATGTTTACACAATTCACATATCTATTGATTCACAGGATTACATGATTCACATGTTTTACATGATCCACATTTTTGCAGGATTCACATGTTTACATGATTCACATATTTACATAATTCGCATGTTTACACAATTCACATATCTATTGATTCACATGTTTTACATGCTTCACATGTTTACATGATTTACATTATTACATGATTCACATGTTTACATGATTCACATGTTTTACATGCTTCACATTTTTACATGATTCACATTATTACATGATTCACATGTTTACATGATTCACATGTTTACATGATTCACATGTTTACATGATTCACATGTTTACATGATTCACATGTTTACATTATTCACATTATTACATGATTCACATTATTACATGATTCACATGTTTACATGATTCACATTATTACATGATTCACATTATTACATGATTCACATGTTTACATGATTCACATGTTTACACGATTTACATTATTACATGATTCACATTATTACATGATTCACATGTTTTACATGCTTCACATGTTTACATGATTCACATTATTACATGATTCACATGTTTACATGATTACACATGTGTACATGATTCACATTATTACATGATTCACACGTTTGCTCTACTTCACGTGCCCGCTCCAGATGTCCTGTCCGGTTCTCCACAGCCCCGGCAGGAGCTGGCGGATTTCAACTGCGAGCTCTGCGGTCCCGAGGGGCAGCTGGAGATTGGCGCGGATGGCGGATGCGATGGCAGGAAGGGACTTAAATTCGTTTCGCCAGATCAGCAGAGAACTAACCTTGAGCAGTGTTGGTTGCTATGCTGTTGCTATGCTTACTAATGTTGGTATTAGTTTTCGGTTTGCTTTCATCTGAGCTGGTAATTCTATACTGCTAATGCTGTGCAATGATGCAGGAGTGACCTCGCTGCCTGCCGCCTTGGGCCACTTTGATTCGAATTTCTGCTATCAGAGCCTTACTGAAGACACTTCTGCTTCACCTGCCACCTATGTCTACCTCTCTTCATCTCCCTACCCTCCCTTATTCTCCTGTCTCTCTGCTTCCCGTTTCCAATTCCATCTCTGTATACCCCTCTCTCTGTCTCTCCCTCTCCTCCATCTCCATCTCCCTCCCCATCTCCCTCTTCATCTCCCTCTCCTCCATATCCCTCTCCATCTCGCTCTCCATCTCCCTCCCCATCTCCCTCTTCATCTCCCTCTCCTCCATATCCCTCTCCATCTCGCTCTCCATCTCCCTCCCCATCTCCCTCTTCATCTCCCTCTCCTCCATATCCCTCTCCATCTCGCTCTCCATCTCCCTCCCCATCTCCCTCTTCATCTCCCTCTCCTCCATATCCCTCTCCATCTCCATCTCCATCTCCATCTCCATCTCCATCTCCATCTCCATCTCCAATCTCCATCTCCATCTCCATCTCCAATCTCCATCTCTATCTCCATCTCCATCTTCGCTACCTCAGTCTGCCATTCGAGTTTTATTTTGTTCATGTTGCGCACATGTAAATACACATTCGCGCTCTTGTACTCAGCAATAGGCTCGTATGTCCAACACAATGAATTGGTGACTCCCTAAGTGGTCAGAAGAGAAAGTCAGCTGAGACCCTCGCACCGCCGGCTATGCGTTCAATTCCTTTTCTGTCTAATTTGATTAAATTTCAGGGCTCAACGCCAACCAACCCGAAGACTAAAAAGCAGGAGGGAGAAGTGCCCGGCGTTTCTCACGGTCCCAGCATGGAGCTTCGCGATTCTCTGACACCATTTTGCCTGGCCAATCAGAACCGACCATGCAACTCTCCGGCCTCCCATTGGCTGAGACCCTCAGTTGTAAACTCCTTATGCCTGAGAGAGGGGAGAGAGACAGACAGAAAACGCAGGGTTTCAAGCAGCAGAAGTTGGAAGTCTGCTTTGCTACTCGAAGAAGAAGAAGAAGCAGCGCTCTCCCAGACTCCTGTCTCACCCTCCCATTTGCTTTTTTTATCTTCCCCTTTTTCCCATCCATCGTGTCGCTTCCTTCCGGACATCCCGTCGCGTCCTAATTTCGAAAGACTCCGCGTGTCAGTCCATCTTCCCTGCAATTTAATTATCCCCAACTGCCTCTTATCCCTGCTCAAATGATAAATACCTCCTGAGCGGCTCTCGGCTTTCTCCCAAGAATTTGATTGACTGCTCGCTCGCTGTGCTCCGCCTGAGTCCCTTCGAACAAGGTAAATATCAAGAGAGCTTATTTTGTTTAACTCAGCTCAATTGCACAGAAATCAATGTCCGGTTGCTGAGTATTTAACAATGGGCGAGGGATTTCTGTTTGCGCTGCCCCCGGGGGCCGGCCACGCCCACTGCCTGCTTCAATCAATCCTGTGCGAAAGTCAGTCGGGGGGGGGGTGAGCGAGAGAGAAAGTGTATTTTTCTTTCAAGAAACTGGCAAACTCTCCTCGGGTCGGTTGGCCCAAGCGACGACTCAATTGACGTGTCAATCAAAATTATAAAGTTATAAAAAACTCTGTTAAGCCCCTGGCCTACCTTGATGACACGGATAAATCCCATCGCCTCGTGGAATTTTGAAGCATGTGGGCGCATGGCAACCGAGTTCGTGCAGTAGCTCCGGGTTGCTACCGAACTTTGTATAAACATACTGCTGTCCTTGAGTCCTCTCCAGCTCTCCTTCCTCTCCCTCCACTCTCCCTCCACTCTCCCTCCACTCTCCCTCCACTCTCCCTCCACTCTCCCTCCACTCTCCACTTTCCCTCTACTCTCCCTCCACTCTCCCTCCACTCTCCCTCCACTCTCCACTTTCCCTCTACTCTCCCTCCACTCTCCCTCCACTCTCCCTCCACTCTCCACTCTCCCTCCACTCTCCCTCCACTCTCCACTCTCCCTCCACTCTCCCTCTACTCTCCCTCCACTCTCTCTCCACTCTCCCTCCACTCTCCACTCTCCCTCCACTCTCCCTCCACTCTCCACTCTCCCTCCACTCTCCCTCTACTCTCCCTCCACTCTCCCTCTACTCTCCCTCTACTCTCCCTCTACTCTCCCTCCACTCTCCCTCTACTCTCCCTCTACTCTCCCTCTACTCTCCCTCCACTCTCCCTCTACTCTCCCTCCACTCTCTCTCCACTCTCCCTCCACTCTCCACTCTCCCTCCACTCTCCCTCTACTCTCCCTCCACTCTCCCTCTACTCTCCCTCCACTCTCCCTCTACTCTCCCTCCACTCTCTCTCCACTCTCCCTCCACTCTCCACTCTCCCTCCACTCTCCCTCCACTCTCCCTCTACTCTCCCTCCACTCTCTCTCCACTCTCCCTCCACTCTCTACTCTCCCTCCACTCTCCCTCTACTCTCCCTCCACTCTCCCTCTACTCTCCCTCCACTCTCCCTCTACTCTCCCTCCACTCTCCCTCTACTCTACCTTCACTCTCCCTCCATTCTCCCTCGACTCTCCCTCCTCTCTCCCTCCACTCTCCCTCTACTCTCCCTTCACTCTCCCTTCACTCTCCGATTGCCTTCACTCGCTCCCACAGCCTCTTTCTGTTCTCCTCTGTCAAGGCAGATGCATAGAAGCCTCAGCAGCTTGATTTCCGGTCCGCTGGCTCATGTATCCACGGGCACCGCACGGTCTGGCGTGGTGCCCAGTTGCTATAGTAGAAGCAGAGAGTTTGCCCACCCGAAAAGCCGAGCATTTTGCTACATTGCATTGCCCCAGAAATTCGTTCTAAAGCGCTTTGCTGCTGGCGTGTAGGCGGTGGCTCCCCGGCAGTAAACTTATCCGAGCACTGGAACTGAGAGCCTGTAACCCACACCTGTGAGCCACCTGCAATTCGAGTGGCACCGCAGCGCTCCCGCATAGAACGGGAAGTCCATGGAGAGCAGGGAAGAAGCGGTTCAAAAGCTGCATTGCTAGAAAATTTCATAGGAAAATTTCCCCTTTTTCCCCATCCTCTTTTCTCCCCACAACCTCCACTCCCTGCAGCATCTCCTTGCAGCGAGATCCGCTGCCCCCGGGGTCTCAGGCAGCTTTGAGGATCTCTTGTAGCACTCTCTATATGGATGGGCTGGGAGGATGATGTCCTCAACAATATGGACTCCCAAAAAGCCCCCCCCCCCCAGACAGACTGCAGGGCTACCATCCCCCCAGCCCGAGGCGAAACAGGCTTTCCAATCAGCCGGGAGTTTCTCGCCCTCGCCCAACCGTCTTTGTCCTTGAGATTCAAAGCTGCGAATGCAGGTCCTGCTCGCCTTTGAAGTGCTGCACAGGACACGCCAGGCGATCCTTGAACTGGCGGGCGGGCGACGACCTTGCAGCTGACAGACCCGGAGGTCCATTCCAATTAAGAAATGACAACTGGGGATCGGGATGCCCTTCGATTAGGAAATTGGGATGAAATGCGAACACATCAACTTCAGTGGGATTTTGAATAGCTATTAGAACTTTGAATTCCGTGTCGCTTGGCCAGAGGGTTAAGCGAAGCCGGCTGTGGTTAGTACGCAGCTCCTCTCAAAGCAGTCACTGTTAGATACTGACAATGAGAAGTCAGGGCTGTTTTACACCTTGCATGAGCGTGCTCAGGGGTCGCGGCACGTGAACTTTCACCTAAAAGCCTCTCAATTGCGTTGAAGCACCATAGACAGCGTTGGTAGGCTCACGGTAGGCTCCCATTGTCAGAGACCCAACGGAAGAGCACGAACCCCCTCCCCGCTGGCCGAATTAATTTCCTAGAAAAGCGCCGCTCCCCCGTCAGTTTCTGAGCGCCATCTCAAAGCCGAGAATGGCAAACGACTTTGTCAAACTCCGGGCCGCTCCTCATCTGAAAGGGAAGCGGCAATGCCTGACAAGTTATTCCTCATCAGTCACTCGCGAGCTGGAGGCTGGGGCGAGCAACCAAAGGCAGCAAAAGCAGAGCCGGGTCAGCCTCATCACAGAGCAACAGCTCCCTGCTCTTCCTCCTTTGTGCCCTCCGCGCGCCTCGCCGCCACCGCAGCCACCGCCCGCCCTTTGTGCGTCGCCAGAGGCGGCGGCTCTCGCGGTCGAGAGCAGAAATTCGATTATTCCAAGTCGCTTCACTTTGCCGCGCGCAAGTTTTCTGTATTATGATATTCCTCACCTCCGTTCCCAGATGAAGATGGCTCACTGCGCTTGAAGACTTTTTTGTCTTCGTCTTTGAGCTGCTACGAGTGAAGGTAGAGATGCAGCTCTGATCCTGTCAGATCTGAGCACAGCTCCCGGTCTTCTCCCATTTGCCATTCCATTTATTTTTTCGCTGTCGCGGAACTGTGCAAACAGACTCCGACATAATGCCAGGGCCTCCTTTTTGTCCAACAAAGAACTTCCCTTTCAAACCGCGGCTTTTGGGGCTGCCGGCTTATGTGTTGAGTGGTCATTCTCGAATAAATATATGAATATTGGAGCTAAGCTTGTTTTTCCACAAAACATTTCCTCCATTGCGCATACGAGCCGCCCTGTACCTCCTGTTTGCCAAGGCTGATAGGACCTCCTCTACACTGTTTGCTGTCGGGCCTCCCCACCTGTCTGCAGTTGTCAGTGCAGGGTCAATATAAAAGCCTTTGAAGCGGATTCTGCCCCATGCCGACAGATCAACCCCTCCCCCCCTGCGCGCTCCCCCAGATTTCCCAAGACACCGATATCCCCGGCCTTTTATTGTCAACAATAAAAACCGCTTTTTATTAACGCCCTCGAGGTGTCGGCAGTGGCTGCTGCACTTTACGGATTCTGGACAGATTGAAGTTGAATTGGTTGCCATGCGGAGCGATCCAATTATCAAACTGAGCTGAGTTCATGCTCCAGCATAGCTTTATGTCTCACTTTGCCTCCCTTCTCCCCTCTCCTTCTCTCATCTCCCCTCTCTTCTCTCTTCTCTCCTCTCTTATCTCATCTCTATATTTTTCTCTTCTCTTCTCTCATCTCTTCTTCCATCTCCCTCTCTTCTCTCATCTCTGCTCTCCTGTCTCTTCTCTCCTCTCTTATCTCATCTCTCCTCTCTTCTCTCTTCTCTCCTCTCTTATCTCATCTCTATATTTTTCTCTTCTCTTCTCTCATCTCTTCTTCAATCTCCCTCTCTTCTCTCATCTCTGCTCTCTTGTCTATTCTCTCCTCTCTTATCTCATCTCTAATATTATCTCATCTCTCCTGATTAGCTCATCTCTCCTCTCTTCTCATCTCTTATCTCAACTCTTCTCTCATCTCCCCTCTCTTCTCTTATCTTTCATCTCTTCTCTTATATCCCTCTCTTCTCTCACATCTCATCTCTGCCCTCTTTCTCTTATCTCACCTCTTCTCTTATCTCTCCTCTCTTCAATCGTCTCCCTCTCATCTCTCATCTCTCGTCTCCCCTCTCTTATCTCATCTCTCCTCTCTTCTCTTCTCTTCTCTCATCTCTTATCTCATCTCTCCTTCCTTCTCTCATTTCTCCTCTCCTCTTTCATCTCATCTCTATTATCCCATCTCTCCTCTCTTCTCTCATCTCCACTCTCTTCTCTTATCCTTCAACGCCCTTATTTTCTCTCTATCCTTTGCCCTCTCTTGTCTCAATGTTCCACCCACACCAGGCCGCAGGCAAAGCAAAGGCATCTTTAAAAATCGAACACTTCAGAGGATGAGAATCTGTAGACCAGAGAACGGCAGCCACTGAGAGAGCAGACACAGTTCCGAATGCTGGCTCTAAAAGCAGAAAGCAAAGTATCGAACGAAACTAGACCTTAGCAACAAGCTAAAAAATTGAAAATTTATTCAACCAAACTGCCCCAGTCGGCTTCTCCAGACTGCATCGATCCGAGCGCTGCGAGTTAATTACTGGACTGCGGACCCACCTGTCAGCGGGATGGGGGGAGGGGGGTTGGCGACTCAAAAGTCAGTCTGGGTGTACACAGGCTGTCAGTCTAATGGCCTTGGAGATTTTAATCACTTTCAGCCGCGCAAGGGGGGTTGAGGCTCTGCTAGAAAGCAATCGATGAGCAGAGCTCTATATTTATTTTCACAGTTAACTCAGCACCATCGCCATTGTCCATTGTTGTCCTGGCCATTCTGCATCTTTCCGACTTAAAGCAAGAAACTCAGTCTCAAACCTTAGTTGGTGTCAGTTTTCTGCGGCTGTGGGCTCCTCAAACAATGGAAGATCCGCCACCTCGAGACAGGGAGACCCATTGTTCTCATAGATCCCGGATGTGGATCTCCAGTTGGCATCAGCCAGGGTCAGAGAACCGTTACAAACTTACATATAGAAAGAAAACTGACACTGAAAAACCTCCTTGACAAATATGAACCCTGGGTCGGCTCGATGGCCGTGTCGGGTGTGCTCAGAGCAAACAGCTCAAGCCTGTTTCCAATGGGTCTCAGTTCTGGAGCATTTGTTTAAATTGCGGATTAAAACTGGATTTATTGAACTTCCTGGCCAGGGCTTTTTGGGCTTCACTGCGGTGGGTTTTCTTTGAAGTTTTCGTTTCTTAGCAAAATACGGCTGGTGCTGGAATCCCGCGTTCCGGTTCGCTCGCTTCCTCCGAACCTCGGAATCGAAATCTGCGAAGAGTGGCAACTGAGCTGGTGGCCCGTGACTGAAACCTATGCATGGACACCTGGACTGCCAGTCTGGACTGGGGTCTATCTATCTATCTATCTATCTATCTATCTATCTATCTATCTATCTATCTATCTATCTATCTATCTATCTATCTATCTATCTATCTATCTATCTATCTATCTATCTATCTATCTATCTATCTATCTATCTATCTATCTATCTATCTATCTATCTATCTATCTATCTATCTATCTATCTATCTATCTATCTATCTATCTATCTATCTATCTATCTATCTATCTATCTATCTATCTATCTATCTATCTATCTATCTATGTATTGCCGAGATCAAATACGAGCCCTCGGTTGGCTCAGGTGGGGCGCTGGGTCGAGCGTCAGGTTACGGTTCATATTCGATGAAGGTGCTGAAGAGGCGGCCATTTGTCCCGAACCCCCCCCCCCCTAAGCTGACGAAGCGAAAAAGTATCTCAAACAGAAGAAGTATACATTATGATCATAAAAGAAGCCATAAGTTCTTGCCCGGCTCCACCAGGAAATTTCAGGATTTGCTTACGCCCGGTGTTTATCCACCCCCCCCCCTGGCGTGGCGCCGTAAAGGACCGAGACGGCCTGGGGTTGGTGCTGTGCAAATAAACCCAGCAGCCAGCAATAGTCTATCTTTCTCTCTTCTAGAAGCAAGTGCCAAACAGACCGGTTTGCTGCTGTCTTGGATGGGGCGCTGGGCGGCCCTGATCAAGGCACCTGGACTCAGTTTAGTTAGTCAGCTGATCGGGCCTCTGACAGTTCGCTTGATTTATTATTTCTGTTTGTCGCGGACTGAACTGACCCCTCATCCCCGACCCCCACCTCAAAGGCCGGGAGTGACAGCTTTCGATACATATCGGGAGCTTCTACCGCAGGAGATTTTCCTTTTGTCTTTACCAACCTTTCTATTTTTATCTCCTGTCTCCCTTCTATCTCCCCTGTCTCCCTTCTGTCTCCCTTCTGTCTCCCTTCTGTCTCCCTTCTGTCTCCCTTCTGTCTCCCTTCTGTCTCCCTTCTGTCTCCCTTCTGTCTCCCCTGTCTCCCTTCTATCTCCCCTGTCTCCCTTCTGTCTCCCTTCTGTCTCCCTTCTGTCTCCCCCTGTCTCTCTTCTGTCTCCCTTCTGTCTCCCTTCTGTCTCCCTTCTGTCTCCCTTCTGTCTCCCCCTGTCTCTCTTCTGTCTCCCTTCTGTCTCCCTTCTGTCTCCCTTCTGTCTCCCCTGTCTCCCTTCTGTCTCCCTTCTGTCTCCCTTCTGTCTCCCTTCTATCTCCCCTGTCTCCCTTCTGTCTCCCTTCTGTCTCCCTTCTATCTCCCCTGTCTCCCTTCTGTCTCCCCCGGTCTCCCTTCTGTCTCCCCTCTCTCCCTTCTGTCTCCCCCGGTCTCCCTTTTATCTCCCCCTGCCTCCCTTCTGTCTCCCTCTGTCAACAAGGGAGCACTGGAGGTGCTAATTGCTCCCTCCATTCCAACTGGCCCAAGCGCAGGTTGTCAAGGCCCCGCTCTCCAGAATTCTAATTTCTAACCAAAAAATTAAAGTCAGCTTTCAAGCCAATTTTTGCCAAACATTTTTTCAGTTTTTTTGCATAGAAAAAGAATAGAAGGGCGGAGCAGTCAGGGGTTGTTGTCACGGCGCTTCACCTCTGCCTCCACTAATATCCCCCTCACGGAGCCTCACAAAGATCCCTTTTACTCACTTAGGTGACTGAGCACACACACACACACAGGGAAGGAATTCCCTGACTGCATGGGGCCTGAGAAGTGGCAACTACCCTGAGTCGGGACGCACGGGCGCGCGAGCGGACTCAAAGCGGGGCTGCAGCTCTGGGCCCGCCCTCCTAGGGAGAGCCCACTTAAAACTTCGTCCAGCACAGCCTGAGCTGCGGGCAATCATTTCTGCCTTGAATCCAGGAGCGAATTATGAGGGTTGCTGGGTTTCAAAAATTGGACTTGACAGGGACTTCAGTATGAGGATCTGTTACGGTTTGGGGGACTTTAAATCCTTAGCGCAGTCTTCACTTCAGTAATAATGCATGCCGACGGGAGAGCCATTTTCGTAGCTCAGTGGCAGCCTCGGGTGGCCTTTTCATTTGTCCTTCCTCACTCTCTCCCTCTTCCTCACTCTCTCCCTCTTCCTCACTCTCTCCCTCTTCCTCACTCTCTCCCTCTTCATCACTCTCTCCCTCTTCATCACTCTCTCTCCCTCTTCCTCACTCTCTCCCTCTTCCTCACTCTCTCCCTCTTCCTCACTATCTCCCTCTTCCTCACTCTCTCCCTCTTCCTCACTCTCTCCCTCTTCCTCACTCTCTCCCTCTTCCTCACTCTCTCCCTCTTCCTCACTCTCTCCCTCTTCCTCACTCTCTCCCTCTTCCTCACTCTCTCCCTCTTCCTCACTCTCTCCCTCTTCCTCACTATCTCCCTCTTCCTCACTCTCTCCCTCTTCCTCACTCTCTCCCTCTTCCTCACTCTCTCCCTCTTCCTCACTCTCTCCCTCTTCCTCACTCTCTCCCTCTTCCTCACTCTCTCCCTCTTCCTCACTCTCTCCCTCTTCCTCACTCTCTCCCTCTTCCTCACTCTCTCCCTCTTCGTCACTCTTTAAATCACCCTCTACCTCTCCTTTTAACCCTCCATCCACGTCATTCTCTATCTATTTCTATCACCCTCTCAATCTAACTATATCCCTCCCTCTACCTCACTGCCTACCTTTCGATCTCTATCTGAATCTCCCCCTACTCCATCTCCATCTACTTCTCCCTCGCCAAGTCAAACTCTATTTCAAGGCATTCCAGTCAAAGAAAGAGAGGATCGTGACACGCTCGAAATTCTCAGAAAGTTTCCCCAGTCTTGGGTCAGCTATGAACTCTATCCAGCTACCTGCATTTCTCTGCAGTACTTTTCTATATCCTTGATTGTGATTGTCTCTGATCGGGCTTCGTACCTACACAGAGAGAATCTCCTTCTCCCAATGCCTGCCGCGGATGGCCATCCAGCCAAGGTTATCTAAAATCAGATGGGACAGCTCCCCAGACTCAGGCTGCCACTTCAAAAAATCCCAGATCCCGGCAGTTATGGCCAAGAGGATTAACAGCTGAGAGGGGCGCGAGCTCGTCAGGGTTGTTACTAAGGCGGGGGGATCGCGGGGATCTCCGAGCCCAGCGCGGGACACGCACGAGGAGTTTAAGAAAACGAGTTCCGGGTCCCCGAGACTCGCTCGCAAAGTTTTCAGTCGGGAGGGGGGGCGCCTTCGAGCTCTTCTGGGGTCGGCGAGGCGTGGCTGATGAACGCGATGGAGCTCTGGCCCGTCGAGGACCCTCGACAGCTGCTGTGTTTTGGCTGGGATTCTGTAAGCAAGTGCTCGGTTCGAAAAGAACCGGTTTGTTGGGAGGGAGCAACTGTTTCAGAGCAAATATACAAAAAATTTTTGTTCAGTTTCAATTATTCTCCGATAAGTTACACTGAGAAAGGCTGCCTTTCTAACTCAATAGATGAACAAAGACTAGACAAGGAATCACAAATTGTTTTAAAAAGTCATATCGAATGAGGAAACCCATCAAAACAAAGACTTAATGAATGAGGAAACTCATCAAAACAAAGACTTAATGAATGAGAAATCTCATCGGAACAAAGACTTCTCAGAAAAAAGCAATCATCAAACCTTCATAAATTTCATCCTCAGACGCTCCCAATGCCCATCTTGCCAGCCTGAAGCTTCCTCGCTAACGATGCCCGGAGCCCAGCTGCTGCTGCTGCTGCTGCTGACGGCTCCATCCAGCTTGGTGAGCCTGCAGGTGGCAGCCGCCCCTCCCCTCTGTCGCTTCCGTGTGGAGGAGGAACTTCCGCTAGGAGCCACCATCGAGAACTCCAGCTTGTACACCTGCCTAGGACTCGATCCTCTGCCCGATGACGAGCTGACGCTGACCGAGCCGACCAGGCCCGACAGAGGCTGGGAGAAACTCCGCCAGCTGCTCAGCGTGGACGCGGCCACGGGTCAACTGAAGGTCGCGGGGCGGCTGGACCGCGAGAGCCCCGAGCTGCACTGCCCGGCGCGCCAGCAGCCCTGCCTGAAGAATTTCCAGGCCCAGCTGCGCAACTTCCAGGCCAGGCGGATGCGCTCCGTGGAGCTGCAGCTGGCCATCGAGGACAAGAACGACAATGACCCGGCGTTCGGCACCGAAGGCAGAATCGTTGAGGTCAAGGAGAACTCCATGGGCCAGCGCCGGCCGCTGCCATCGGTGACGGACCCGGACGCTGGGGACAACGGCCACGTCCAGGTGCACATCATCCAGAGCGGCCCGGAGCAGCGGGGCGAGCCGCAGGACCGCCTGGACCGAAGCGGCGGCCAGCTGGCGCTGCTGCTGCGGGACAGGCTGGACTTCGAGGTCACGCGGAACTACAGCCTCACACTGCAGGCCTGCGACCGCGGACTGCAGCCGCGGTGCACCACGGCGGAGCTGCTAGTCCGCGTGCTGGATGAGAACGACAACGCACCGAAGTTCGACAGGGCGGTGTACCGCTTCGAGGCGGTGCCGGAGAACCTGTACCAACTGGGGCAGCGGCGCCTGGTCGGCAAGGTGGCCGCCACCGATGCGGACGACGGCGAGAACTCCAGAATCGTCTACGACATCATCGCGGAGCCGGGACAGTCGGCCGCAGCGTCGGCTTTCGAGGTTGACGCCGACTCTGGCAAAGTGTACCTGGTTGGCCCTGTCAATGCGGCAGCCGACGCGAACATCGAGCTGAGGATTCGAGCGACCGACTGTGGGGAGGTGTCGCAGTGGGCCGAGACGCGAGTGCAGGTGGGTTGCCCCTCTTGTCATGTCCTCTTGTCAGCTCCTCTTGTCAGCTCCTCTTGTCAGCTCCTCTTGTCAGCTCCTCTTGTCAGCTCCTCTTGTCAGCTTCTCTTGTCAGCTTCTCTTGTCAGCTCCTCTTGTCAGCTCCTCTTGTCAGCTCCTCTTGTCAGCTCCTCTTGTCAGCTCCTCTTGTCAGCTCCTCTTGTCAGCTTCTCTTGTCAGCTCCTCTTGTCAGCTTTTCTCGTCAGCTCCTCTTGTCAGCTCCTCTTGTCAGCCCCTCTTGTCAGCTCCTCTTGTCAGCTCCTCTTGTCAGCCCCTCTTGTCAGCTCCTTAGTTTCTTGTCAGCATATAACCTATACTCAGCTCATTAGCCTTCCGCTCTTACCTGAAAAGTCGCCGTGCCTACCCGCTCCCAACGCTCCAGATTCCCATAATGGACGTGAACGATCACCGGCCGCAAGTGAAACTGCAGTTTCAAGCTCAGAGCCAGGGACTCGTGCGACCGATGCTCCCGGAAGGAACTCCGGCGCCGCACTTGGTCACCTATTTGGAGGTCAGAATTTTTCGCCTACTGAGGTTCAGGGTTGGTGAAGTTTCGGGTTGGTGAAGTTTTGGGTTGGTGAAGTTTCGGGTTGGTGAAGTTTCGGGTTGGTGAAGTTTCGGGTTGGTGATGAAGTTTCGGTTTGGTGAAGTTTCGGATTGGTGAAGTTTCGGGTTGGTGAAGTTTCGGGTTGGTGAAGTTTCGGGTTGGTGAAGTTTCGGGTTGGTGAAGTTCAGGTTGGTGAAGTTTCGGGTTGGTAAAGCTTCGCATTCGTCAAGCTTCATCAGCTGAAAAGTTCCCGTCGCACTTTCTGCAGGTCAGCGATGGTGACCTCGGCGACAACGGCCGCGTGACGTGCAGCCTGGGCGCCGGGCCGGGCAGCTCGCACTTCGCGCTTTTCCCCCTGCCGGGCTCGCCCAGCTTCTACCAGGTGAACACCACCCGCGTGTTCGACCGCGAGCAGCAGGCCGCAGCAAGCTTTGAGGTCGTCTGCCGGGACCACGGCCTGCCAACCTCCCTGAGCTCCAGCACCACAGTCACGGTGGACATTGGCGACGTCAACGAGTGGCCGCCGGAATTCAACCAGAGCACTTTCACCGGCAACTCGGTGCCCGAGAACCAAGCCGGCGCTTTCGCCGCCCGCGTCTTCGCTGTCGATGCGGACGCCACGGCGAGCCTCGTCTACTCGATCAGCGACGAAGGCGACGCCAAGGGCTGCTTCGTCATGGACAACCGGACCGGGGAGATTCGAACGAGGCGGCCGCTGGACCGGGAGAGCCCGGTCTTCCTGCCCCAACGGCGCCCGATCTTCGTGATCACCGTGCGCGCGTCCGACGGCCTGCAGGCCGCCACGGCGCGGGTCGAGATCGAGGTCACCGACGTCAACGACAACCCGCCGCTGTTGGTCGGCTCCGGCCTGCTGTACACCAACGAGTCCTTTGCCGATTCGACCATCTGGGACAGGACGATCGACGATCTGGAGTACAGCGACGCGGACTCGAATGAGAACGCGATGGCGGAATTCAGCGTGTTGAGCACGGAGCCCGAATCGGACAACGTCACATTCGCGGTCAGCAGCTCCGGCAGGTTGTCGGTCAGTGGCCGGCTGGACCGGGAGGCCCGCAGCCGCTACTTGCTGAAGGTTCTGCTACGGGACAGGGGCATGCCAAAGATGTCCTCGACTGCGACCGTCACAGTCAGCCTGATGGACCTCAACGATAATGCCCCTGTGGTGGAGGACCCGACCTTCCACCAGGTGAGCGGTGACTGCGGAGAAACCAATTAAATCTATCCCGAATCCCCAATCCTGAATCCCGAATTCTGAATCCCGAATCTAAGATTCCCAGTCCCGAATCTACAATCTCCAGTCCCGAATCTACAATCCCCAGTCCCGAATCTCCAATCCCGAATCTACAATCCCCAGTCCCGAATCTACAATCCCCAATCCCGAATCTACAATCTCCAGTCCCGAATCTACAATCCCCAATCCCGAATCTACAATCCCGAATCTACAATCCCCAGTCCCGAATCTACAATCCCCAATCCCGAATCTACAATCTCCAGTCCCGAATCTACAATCCCCAATCCCGAATCTACAATCCCCAGTCCCGAATCTACAATCTCCAGTCCCGAATCTACAATCTCCAGTCCCGAATCTACAATCCCCAATCCCGAATCTACAATCCCCAGTCCCGAATCTACAATCTCCAGTCCCGAATCTACAATCCCCCGATTTCCCGCCCTCAGGTGATCGAGGTCACGGACGACCACGCCCCGGGCATGACCATATACAGCGTGCGGGCACACGACGCCGACGCCTGCCAGTTGGATGCCGCCGACGGGACGCCCCGACGCCTGACTGGCCGCGACTGCCACGCCGCCGCCGGCATGTCGATGCGGCTGAGCCAGCGCACGCGCATCCTGGAGGTGAACTCGGCCACTGGGGAGCTCCGGGTGGTGAACCCGCTGACGCCCGGCTTGCACGCTTTCAACCTAACGGTGACGGACCGCGGCAGCCCCCGCCCGCTGACAACGGTCGTTCCCTTCGCCGTGCGGGTCCGGCGCAGCGAGAGCCCCTTCGCTCTGGGCGGCGGTCTTGGCGGTGCCAGCAACTGGACGCTGCTGCTGGTGGTGGTGGTGGCCTCCAGCTTTCTCACCCTAGTCCTGGTGGTCGCCATCGTTCTGCTGAATCGACGGCAGCCCTGCGACTTCCGCGGCGGCGGCGACGGACGGAGGGGCCGTCGTAGACGTCGCGACGGGTACAGCGGGCCAAAGGACCAGCACTGCCCGGAAGCCGCGGCCGACGCTGCCACCGCGGCCACACCATCTGGCGTCGCGTTTCAAGGAGACCAGCGGCCGGACTGCATCGGACCGCTGACGACCTTTGGGCATCACGGGATGCTGCACCCCCTGCAGCAGCATCACATGGGAACAATGTCTAGAGAGGTGAGCAGCGGTCTGCCCGTTGGATTTGTACAGGTTGGGCGTCGATCAGACATTAGACATTGATTAGACATCGATTAGACATCGATTAGACATCGATTAGGCATCGATTGGACATCGATTAGGCATCGATTAGACATCGATTAGGCATCGATTAGACATTGATTAGGCATCGATTAGACATCGATTAGGCATCGATTAGACATCGATTAGACATCGATTAGACATCGATTAGACATCGATTAGGCATCGATTGGACATCGATTAGGCATCGATTAGACATCGATTAGACATCGATTAGGCATCGATTAGACATCGATTAGACATCGATTGGGCATCGATTAGACATCGATTAGACATCGATTAGACATCAATTAGGCATCGATTAGACATCAATTAGACATCGATTAGACATCGATTAGGCATCGATTAGGTATTGAGTAGGCGTCAATTAGGCATCAATTGGGCAACGGTTTGATACCGATTAGGCATCAATCAGCTTCGTGTAGCATTTTTAAGTGTTTTTGACTCATTCAGACTAATTTTGTTCATTGAAATACAGTAAAAATCTCATTAATTGACTGGTCAACCTAAGTCAGTGAGTCAAAGGCCCAGATCAACCGTATCTACACTCGAGCGTACTCAAGGCACCCTGTGGGGGGGGCAGGGTTGCTCAGAGCAGTCGCATTGCGGGTGCCAACTTCACGCCTCCAGCCGGCTTACAGGCATCGCACAGGCTCAGGAAAACCAAATGAAGAATTGATGAAGCCGCTGGGGGCAATATTGAATAATGCGACATGGGGTTGCAGCGACATCGGGGTCAGTGATTGAGCAGTGATTGAGCATACCACAGAGTTCCACATTTCGCATGCTCACTGAGGCCGCGGAGCTCATTTCGTTTTTTAAGCAGTTTTATGACTACGGTGGGGGATTTTCGCCCACTTGGCAACATCTACACGAGAGTCTGACCGTTATCAAGATTCTATATAATTTTAATACCAGGGAGATGCTGCAGAAAGCCGCACCATCAAGATCTGCTCTGGGACCATTGTGCTGCTCTTTTCCTGTCTTTCACTGCGGCGGACCTGAGCACAGGAAAATTCTCAGTAACAATAACGCTTGCCCAGTCCGTTCTCCCCAAGCTGCCCCAATTCCGGTACCAAAGTTGTTAAAAATTCCCAGATCAGTCTGCAATCGAGTTCCCTGGAGCGCGGCAGGGAGTTTGCAGTTTGCGCTGAGATCCCCAGTTAGGCTGTCGGGGGGGGGGGGGGGCCGCAATATTTTATGCCAGAAAAGTCTTAAAAACTCGCCTCGCTCTCCCTGGCTTCCCGCAATAAGCCAGCCAGGGTACCTAGCGGGGGATTTGGGCTGGCCCAGCTCCCATCATCATCAAATTGAGCATCCCATCGGCCCAATCACCCCAAAACTGTCAGGCGCTCCCACAGATCCCAGCCAGAGTGCAGATCCCAGCCTCCCCGCACAAATATCCCCATCTGATTGATTGTTAGTCCTCAGCTCCGGCCCGGTTTTGGTTTCTGGGCAGTTGCTGGGGCAGATAAGGAGAACGCGGAGTTAGTGCAACGAAGACAGTCTCTCCGAGTAGGTCGGGCTGGAAGACAGTCCGTCTTATGAGGTCAGCGCGGCCGGCTCGTGACGCCAAGCAAATACAATAAACTCGATTTCAGGCTGGTTACCAAGCACATAGAGGAGACTGCTCAGATCTCAGTGCTCAGTGCTCAGTGCTCAGTGCCCAGTGCTCAGTGCTCAGTGCCCAGTGCTCAGTGCTCAGATCTCAGTGCTCAGTGCTCAGATCTCAGTGCTCAGATCTCAGTGCTCAGTGCTCAGTGCTGAGTGCCCAGTGCTCAGTGCTCAGATCTCAGTGCTCAGTGCTCAGATCTCAGTGCTCAGTGCTCAGTGCTCAGTGCCCAGTGCTCAGTGCTCAGTGCCCAGTGCTCAGTGCTCAGATCACAGTGCTCAGTGCTCAGATCTCAGTGCTCAGATCTCAGTGCTCAGTGCTCAGTGCTCAGTGCCCAGTGCTCAGTGCTCAGATCTCAGTGCTCAGTGCTCAATTCTCAGTGCTCAGTGCTCAGATCTCATCGTTCAATTCTCTGTGCTTCAGAGTTCAGTGCTTCATGTCAAATGTTCAGGGTACCTTTGCGGTGAGATGGATGGCGATGTAGCTAAACTTCTCTATCTTGACCTTCTACCCCCAGCCCCCGCTCCCAGGATTCTGAACCCCAGAGGCAGTTCTGTCCAATCCGAATAAACTGAAAAGGCTGCCTGTCTTTAAGAATCCGATTTTTAAAAGACTTCCACAAGCTCCGCCTCATCAGCTGCTGCTCCTCCTCACTCTTGTCGTCTTCCACATTCCTCTCGCCCTTTGCTGTGGGTGAGACATTTATCCCCCTTCCTCACACCCAATCCAATTTATCCTCGTGCGCATCCAGGCTGCGCCCTGCCACCTCCCGCTGTGATTGATCGGCTGGCGGCACCACAGATGGCGGCGTCACGGGCCCCGAGAGCGGATCCTTGATCTCCGCTGACTCCCTGTTCAACCCTCAATTTTTTAACTTGCCTTGCGGCCGGCGCCTCCTCAGCTCCGCCCGTCAAGAGCCCAGCTGGTGGCTCTCTGGCTGGCGGCGCGCACCTTTCGAGAATTCTGAAACCGAGCCGGCTGCAGTTCGGGGGGGCTCTTATCTTATCCGCAACCCTCCCCTTACGTTGGTAAGATCCTGCCACATGAGTCAGTCCAAATATATCCCACCGACGCAATGGGGATCTTGATCTTGCTACGGCAGACTATGGAGGGTGGGAGAGGAGAATGGGGAAGGCTAGACTGGATCGGGTTTCAGGCCCTCCCAGCAGGCAGTTCAGTGGTGGGGATTTTTATCCCACCAACCCCACACAGACTTCAGCAGGCAATGGGGTATCATCTCTCCGTCTAGCCAGGACTGACTGACAGGCAGACGTGTAGTGGGTGGGTGATGGAATAAAGGAATTACTAAATCCGCCTTCTTAGTGGGGGTGTGTGTGGGGCGATAATCCTATCCGCTGTCTGACAACTGGGAGATTAATAGCAGCTTGCTTTCTAGGAAAGCGTTAATGACTGCGCCTTCTACTGGATGCGGATCTGTACCAACAGCTATCGATACCTGCTTAGAGCAGGGTCGGCAAGATTTTTTACCTTACAGGCCAGATAGAGAACCTGGCGCATGACCAGAGAGAATGGGAGAAATAAGAGGGAATAAAGGAGAATAGAGAAGAGGAGAGAAGAGATGATAGAGAAGAGACCTGAGAAGAGACACAAACCTTGAACGGACCGGATTGCTATTGTGAAGTTTCAATTTTAAAAGGAGTTTGCCGACCCCTGACTCAAAGGCATGAAGAGCGAACTGCCAAGGGTTACTGACGCTGGGACTCCTTGGAGTCTGCCTGAGGCTGACTGCAGAGTAGCTTGAGGGAGGCACAGCAACTCAGTGGTTGACGCGTCTGATGTTGCGCCAGTTTTAAAATTATTTTGTCATAAATAACGAATCACAACCCATGAGGGCCAGCCCCAGAGACACGGAGAGAGTTTACACGCCTGACGATCGGAAAGTTTGAGCTGTGTGCATGAGAACCAAGCAGTGTGCCGATACTGGAATTCCAAGAGCCCCACTTTGAGCGATGCCCCATGCGGACGCGTCACAGTTTAATTTTATTCCTCCGACAGGCCCCATTATTAGGCAGTTTTAGTCCGACGAGCTGCTGCTCAAAGTGTAGCCGCCACGCGCGTGGCCTCAGCCAGAAAGCGGAGAAATTCCGGACCAGATGGGAGGCCAGATTAAGATATGCTTTGGAAATACTCTCTCAGAATCTGCGGCTACTCAAGCCAAACCCTCCCAGAGCTCCCACCGCCAGCCTCCCCAATCATCTTCCCATTTACTCCTCCCCCATTGAGCTGGCAGGCTTCCGTGCCCCAAAAATCAGATTGCAGACACACAATCTCTATAGCTTTAGGATGCTAAAAACGCAGATGAGAGGATGTGACTAACACAGGTAGGTGTGCATCTGCAGGAGAGCAGGTCACCGCAAGTGCTGCAGGGTCAGCCAAGCAGAATGTTGCTGCTGCTGCTGCTGGACTCAGACTAGAAGGAAGTCGGGTTTTTAGACTTCCTCTTAGCAGGTAGCGTAACACCGCGGCCTTCCACCTATTAAGGAGAAAACATGGGGAAGGGAAGAGAGATGCTATTAAAAAAGCCGCGACATGAATGTTTGACTTTGCTATAGGAGAGACAAGCCCATCGAATGAGAGCCAGGCTTAATGTTGGGCCTGTGCTGTTCTGCAGTAACAAAGCATACGCTTTATGAAAATAGTTGCTATGGATCTGGAAGGGGGCGGATCTGGAAGGGGTGAATCTGGAAGGGGCGGATCTGGAAGGGGTGAATCTGGAAGGGGTGGATCTGCAAGGGGCGGATCTGCAAGGGGTGGATCTGCAAGGGGTGGATCTGCAAGGGGCGGATCTGGAAGGGGTGGATCTGCAAGGGGCGGATCTGCAAGGGGCGGATCTGCAAGGGGCGGATCTGCAAGGGGTGGATCTGCAAGGGGCGGATCTGGAAGGGGCGGATCTGGAAGGGGCGGATCTGGAAGGGGCGGATCTGGAAGGGGCGGATCTGGAAGGGGCGGATCTGGAAGGGGCGGATCTGGAAGGGGCGGATCTGGAAGGGGCGGATCTGGAAGGGGCGGATCTGGAAGGGGCGGATCTGGAAGGGGCGGATCTGGAAGGGGCGGATCTGGAAGGGGCGGATCTGGAAGGGGCGGATCTGGAAGGGGCGGATCTGGAAGGGGCGGATCTGGAAGGGGCGGATCTGGAAGGGGCGGATCTGGAAGGGGCGGATCTGGAAGGGGCGGATCTGGAAGGGGCGGATCTGGAAGGGGCGGATCTGGAAGGGGGCGGATCTAGGGTGGATCCAGGGAATGAAGGATCCAGGGAACGCATAACCTGCAATACAACCCAGAAATTGCTCTTACGAGGATAGCACTAGAACTGCCCCCTCAAAGCTGAAATTGCTTTGAGCACAGGGCAGCAGCGGAAAAGCCTTCTAATTGGATTCTATTACTTAGCATAGGTGCTGAACATGCGACATTTAACCGTGCGGATATTAGATTTTCGCAAATAGAGTTGCACTCGAAATTCGAATTTCCAGTTAATAAGAGCTGAAATGTATGCTGAAAAAATAAAATAAAAATTGACGATGGAAGCGATTGAGTTCTTAAGCAGAAACTAAATACGTGTGTGCGTAAATAAAATAGAGGGTTTTATACTTATCTCTATTTCGCCTACTGTAAGTAAAGTGATGCAAATAGTTTGACTACATTTTTTCGTTAACATTTACCAGACCGGGAACGGCGGCGGCAGCGGCTCGTCGGGCCTGCACTACCCACCAGGCGCGCCGCCCAATCTGTTTCTGCCTGGCGACTACGAGGTGGCCTCGGCCGACTCCGGCCACGGGGCCAGCGAAGAGGAGATGATGCACCCCGATCACAGATGTGAGTGCGGGATGCGTTTGTGTGCCAATAATTTGGGACTCATGTCACGTGACTTTGCATTGCAGCCACGCCTGTAAAACTGCCGAGCTTTCGAATGTACTGTGGCTTACCCAGGGGCGGATTCAAAGGGGCGGATTCAAAGGGGCGGATTCAAAGGGGCGGATTCAAAGGGACGGATTCAAAGGGCGGATTCAAAGGGGCGGATCCAGAGAGAGGAGGATCAGGGGCGGATCCAGAGAAAGGAGGATCAGGGGCGGATCCAGAGAGAGGAGGATCAGGGGCGGATCCAGAGAGAGGAGGATCAGGGGCGGATCCAGAGAGAGGAGGATCAGGGGCGGATCCAGAGAGAGGAGGATCAGGGGCGGATCCAGTGAGAGGAGGATCAGGGGCGGATCCATGGAGAGAAGGATCAGGTGCGGATCCAGAGAGAGGAGGATCAGGGGCGGATCCAGGGAGAGGAGGATCAGGGGCGGATCCAGGGAGAGGAGGATCAGGGACGGATCCAGAGAGAGGAGGATCAGGGACGGATCCAGGGAGAGGAGGATCAGGTGCGGATCCAGGGAGAGGAGGATCAGGGGCGGATCCAGAGAGGGCGGATTCAGTGAGAGGGGCCGATCCTGTTCCAGAATGGGAAGTTTCTGGGCAACCCCTTCACTTTACACTCTATTCCCTGCACTAGTCTGCCAAATAAGCTATGAATCTCCATAAGCTTCATCACTCACTTCTCCACTCAATCGCCCAGTGGCCATGCCGGAGCACCTTCGCTATGTGACCCTGCCGCCGAGCGGCAGCTCGGGCTATTCGCACCAGCACCAGCTGCGCTCTCGGTCGCCGAATTTGCACCGCAACTGCAACTGCATCGTTGAGGAGGACTTCGTCATGAACGGCTCGGCCTCGTCGGCGACAACGGCTGGCGGTTGCGGTCGGGAGCACCACGAGCTCGTGCCCATGACCCTGACAAGTCAGCACAGGCAGCAGCAGCGCCATCGCCAAGCGGCGTCCCCATCGCCGTCCAGTGGTTCGCAGTCGGCATTCAACCAGCCGGCTCTGATGCTGCTGAGCGAGCCTCAGTTCAGCTCAGCGCCTCTGCAGCAGCAGCAGCAGCAGCAGCAGCACCGAACCCTGTCAAGGCCATCCTCAGCTGCCAGCTCTCGGATACCTGGCGCAACAGCGCTGGCGCCGCAGCATCAGCAACATCAGCGAGCTCATGTTGGCAATCTGCAGTTGGCAACAAAATCTGCTGATGTTTGATTTCTCCTGACTTCAAGCAGCTTTTATTTTATTCAGAGCTAAAGTTGAATTCTGCATTAATAATTCCAAGCTTAGCGACAATGCAGTCAAATTCTGTTTGGCATAACCGTGATTTTTTGTTCTTTTGCGCAAAAATTGTCTTATGCGTTGGCCGTTTTTCAGTGAGCCTTTAAAAATAAAGTAGTGTAAAGGAAGTTTCAAACATCACCGGAGTTTTTAGGAGGGGTCATGACCCCCGTTGACCCCTTGCCTAGCCCCCCCCCTGATAGTCAGGTCAGTGGATGCCACTGAGGATAGGAACCAGTGACTAATGATGAATCAAGGAGGCTTGCCCCTGTAGAGCTCTTCAGCGCCTTTGAACGTGATGTGTTAATTTGTTACAGTGTAAGCCTTCAAATAGTCTTTGTTTCCGTAAACTAAGCTTCCGTAAAGTTTAATTAGTTTAAAATTTTGGATTAAATTATACGCTGTACTAAATTTAATTCTTTATGCCCCATGCGTGATGAGTCACACTGGTTATTAGCGCAGTGCAATTACAGTTGCTGCAATACGACCAAGAACTCAAGCCTTCAAATCCGACCTCAAGCGTCTCGTGGACAGTTTCGCCATTCGCTACTGTTCCTCTTCTCCGGCTCGATTCGAATTCTTTTTTCTTACTCTTTCCCATCCCATTATAAACTTGCGTTGTACTTTGAAAATGTTCGCTAAGTGGGTAACTGTGAATGTGCTTAAATATTAGATTAACAATGATCAAAGCAATAATTTTCAATTCGTATTCGCAGTACCTTGCATACCAATTGCTGTTGTAAATATGTCTGTCAGTCCTGCCTATTGCATAAATGATTCGCGTTGAGAATTTCTGACCTGCTACCACGATATTCGAATTGGCAATTTGCCATGTACATGCGCATAGGTATGCAGATTATATTAAACCACCGCAATTAAACTTGCTATTGTGATAGAGCTGCAGACTGTAGAGTTTGGCTGCGAATGGCAATTCGGAATTCAAGTTTAGTAATTAGTTGCTTTTGCTTGCTTAAAGAAGTGACAAAATGAATAAAAAACCGAGCTAGCATTCATTTTAAAAGTTTGCCTTCTGGTTCTGGTATCCAATTTGCTCCTACGAAGTCACCTATGCTATGCCATACGGATTCAAAACCAGAGGACAATGGATAGGTAGGTAAGCCTTTGACGCTAAGATGCACAAAAGCTGAGAATCGATCAATTGAGTGAGTATACGTACGATACGATTGCTAATAAAATAACTTGCCCGGTGGCCCACAAACAGCGTGTACAACGCTGCAACTTGCATTGCACGCAAGCAAACGTACATTATTACTCCATTGCTGAATGTTAATACACGTACATATATATGCACAGTCAGAATATACTTTTACTAACCACTATAATCATCGTGGAAATTTCCTTATTTTATATAAAGCAAGTCTCAAGTAGATCAATAACAGAATAGCAAAGGGCAAATTTTAATTTAAATTGATCGGATTTTTGACAAATTTGTTGGCCCTAAGCGTCGTTGAAGCCTGAAGGGCGCACGGTGCGATAAAAACGAACGAGCCATAAAAACAACGAAAACACCCTTAGCCAGCCCCCATCCCCCTTTCACCCTCTACCCCGTACAGAGTTTGGCGCACTCTCAGCCCAGCCTCAAACCCCTCCTCGCGGCTGAGCCAATAAATAGCACGGGCTTGAAAATCGATCGATAAAACTCCGTCCAAGGAAAGGAAAACAAACGTGCAGGTCGTTTTTGTGGTTGGTTTCGGATTTAAGCCAAGAGGTTTCTCTAAAGTTCAGTCTGTCTGGCGTTGCCTGTGCTGTGATTCTGAGCTGGGACCGTTCAAGCTGCTAGATAATGATCACGATATCAAAGGAACGCAGAATGAACGCAGAAAAAATTATTTCAGCGGAGCTTCAATTTGCGAAAGTTAAGGACCATGCCAGCTACTGTTCTTTAGCGCGTGCTTACAAAGATGGGAACGCCAAACAACAGTGTTATTCTCACGGATTCGGCGCTATGACTAGCAGAGTAAATAAACCGAGAAATGTGGACTGTATTGACTGCAGAAGTGTCTGTTACACCGCTGATGATTCTGGCATCGTAGCTGACTATCTTGACTTATCTGTGAATTCGGAACTATCATTATCAAGCAATTCTGGTTGTCTGCTTTGTATATTATCGTCAAGAAATCCAAAGGAGCAGCTGCAAAGCAAGACAGGCAGTGATACTCTGGCACCAAAGAACACGCAAGAACCGTCTGCTGAAAATTGGTCTTGGACTGGAAGAAGCCGGTCTGTGACTTTTATTCGTCTGCCTACGACTACGAGTGCCAACTCGGTGCTGCAAACAGAGCAGGTTAGCACTTCGAGACTAGGGGTTGATGATCTGCTTTGGGCTCTGCTTCGCCGCGCCAGAGATTATGGCCTGTTTGCCCACCAGATGCCAGTTTTCTTCGAGTCATTGTGCCACGCTCTGGCGCGGCGCCCCCGAACCCAGAAGCAGCAGCAGCAGCAGCTTTATGAAAGCCAACAGGCTAATCAGCTTTTGAACCCCATGCAGCAACCGAATTGCACTTTCGCTGGCACCGGGTGCATTCCACTCAAAATTTTTACTGGCCAATATTATTATCGACCAACGCACTGCCTCGGCAAAGGCAATTTCGGCCAAGTGTACATGTGCGAAGTGGATCGCCTGTCCTCGTTTTCTAAGCGCGAAGTGCCTGTCGAAGTCTTTGCTCTCAAGGTGACGCAGCATCTGCACACGTACAAGATGGAGCAGTGGGTGCATCAGGTAAGAAAGCGATTGATATCAAATGATTCAGATCAAGCTAGAAGCCACTATAGTATAGTATAAGTATCATGTTTATTTTAATGCCAAATGCCAATGACAATGTGAGTGACCTTGGATCTACGTCAAATGGGGGGCTTCATAATTCATATCATATGACCGAAATTTCACAATGCCGAAACCGAAACATCTTTCACAAGACCGAAACTTCACAAGACCGACATTTCACAACACCGAAAATTCTGCTTGGTCCTGTTGTTGTATTTAGTTTTCTAATTTCTACGATGTGAAATTTTGGCCTTATGAAGCTTCTGTCGAGAGGCCGCCCAGCCAAGGTAAGTCACAAAAATGCCCACCCGAAAATACAGGTTTACGGGTACTTATTAGATAACGAGGCATTCAGCCTTAATAGTACACTCATAGTTACTCCTGTCGTTTACCTAAAGTACGTTAAATTTTGCTTAGGTTTCTCTCATAGGTAAGTCACATTACCATTGATTACACGTATTATTTTATAGACGCATTATTAGTTTACCTTTTACAACCGAGTCAGGTGTTGCAGCGTGACCACACTAGAGAGTCCTACAAGAGCACCTTCCTACTGTGGATGTTGGACTGTCTGACTATCCAGCTCTCCGGCAAGAGCACTGGTTGCTTGCTGCTTGAACTGGCTACTGGCGGCTCCTTACAGGACCTGCTAACTGGCCTGCACACTGGCAAGCAGCGCCTATTGGAGCACGAGGCCGTGTTTTACATTGCCGAAGTTGGCTGCGCCATTGACTACATGCATTCGCGCGGCTGCCTGCACATGGATATCAAGGTTGGCATTGGCACCATGGCTGTGTTGATTCTGTTGGATTGATTGATTGATTGGCATTGGCGCGTGCTGAGTTGAGTTTGTAATCTAACGTCACAAGTACGACTTGACCCCCCGCCCCCCTATCACCCGAATTGGCCCCTTTATCACCCGAATTGGCCCCCTTTAAAACCCGAATTGCCCCCCCCCTTTATCACCCGAATTGGCCCCCTTTATCACCCGAATCGCCCCCTTTATCACCCGAATTGGCCCCCTTTATCACCCGAATTGGCCCCCTTTATCACCCGAATTGCCCCCTTTATCACCCGAATTGCCCCCCATCACCCGAATTGCCCCCTCTGTCACCCGAATTGCCCCCCTTTATCACCCGAATTGCCCCCCATCACCCGAATTGCCCCCTCTGTCACCCGAATTGTCCCCCCCTCTATCACCCAAGTTTCCCCCCTCTGTCACCCAAATTGCCCCCTCTATCACACGAGTTTCCCCCTCTGTCACCCGAATTGCCCCTCTATAACCCGAATCGCCCCTCTGTCACCCGAATTCCCCCCTCGATCACTTGAATTGCCCCCTCTGTCACCCAAATTGCCCCCTCTATCACCCGAGTTTCCCCCCTCTGTCACCCAAATTGCCCCCTCTATCACACGAGTTTCCCCCTCTGTCACCCGAATTGCCCCCCCCCTCTATCACCCGAGTTTCCCCCCTCTGTCACCCAAATTGCCCCCCTCTATCACCCGAGTCCCCCCTCTGTCACCCAAATTGCCCCCCTCTATCACCCGAGTCCCCCCTCTGTCACCCAAATTGCCCCCCCCTCTATCACCCGAGTCCCCCCCCTCTGTCACCCGTTTCCCCATGGCACAATTGAGCCCCATAGTCTACACATTGATCTCAGTTGCAACAATAATAATACACAGGCTGATAATGTGCTACTGAGCGCCAGCGGCCACGTCCGGTTGGCTGATTTTGGCCACGCCCTCCAGCTGGACAGGTTGGGCCGCGCTTGCAGCCAACTGAGAGCCGGCCTAAACACCTATCACCTGCCTGGCGAGGTTCTGCGCAGAGCTCCCATTGCAAACGATGGTGTTCAGAGAGGTGAGAGTGGCTTTGGAATCTGCTGGGTGCTCACTCGTCACTCTTATTGGAAACCACTTCGATTTCATCAGATTTTAGAATCGATCCTGGTAAACTAAGACTCTCCCCTCATGTCAGCTGTGTGAGAATCGCCCCTCATCAGCTGTGTGAGAATCACCCCTTATCAGCTGTGTGAGAATCGCCCCTCAATCAGCTGTGTGAGAATCACCCCTTATCAGCTGTGTGAGAATCACCCCTTATCAGCTGTGTGAGAATCGCCCCTCAATCAGCTGTGTGGGAATCGCCCCTCATCAGCTGTGTGAGAATCACCCCTTATCAGCTGTGTGAGAATCGCCCCTCAATCAGCTGTGTGAGAATCACCCCTTAACAGCTGCGTGAGAATCGCCCCTAATCAGCTGTGTGAGAATCACCCCTTATCAGCTGTGTGAGAATCGCCCCTCAATCAGCTGTGTGAGAATCACCCCTTATCAGCTGTGTGAGAATCGCCACTCAATCAGCTGTGTGAGAATCGCCCCTCAATCAGCTGTGTGAGAATCGCCCCTAATCAGCTGAGAATCGCCCCTTATCAGTTGTGTGAGAATCGCCCCTCATCAGCTGAGAATCGCCCCTTATCAGTTGTGTGAGAATCGCCCCTCATCAGCTGTGTGAGAATCACCCCTTATCAGCTGTGTGAGAATCGCCCCTCAATCAGCTGTGTGAGAATCACCCCTTATCAGCTGTGTGAGAATCGCCCCTCAATCAGCTGTGTGAGAATCACCCCTTATCAGCTGTGTGAGAATCGCCCCTCAATCAGCTGTGTGAGAATCGCCCCTAATCAGCTGAGAATCGCCCCTTATCAGTTGTGTGAGAATCGCCCCTCATCAGCTGAGAATCGCCCCTTATCAGTTGTGTGAGAATCGCCCCTCATCAGCTGTGTGAGAATCACCCCTTATCAGCTGTGTGAGAATCGCCCCTCAATCAGCTGTGTGAGAATCACCCCTTATCAGCTGTGTGAGAATCGCCCCTCAATCAGCTGTGTGAGAATCGCCCCTCATCAGCTGAGAATCGCCCCTTATCAGTTGTGTGAGAATCGCCCCTTATCAGCTGAGAATCGCCCCTTATCAGTTGTGTGAGATTGTGAGAATCGCCCCTCATCAGCTGAGAATCGCCCCTTATCAGTTGTGTGAGAATCGCCCCTCTCCCCTCATCAGCTGAGAATCGCCCCTTATCAGTTGTGTGAGAATCGCCCCTCATCAGCTGTGTGAGAATCACCCCTTATCAGCTGTGTGAGAATCGCCCCTCAATCAGCTGTGTGAGAATCACCCCTTATCAGCTGTGTGAGAATCACCCCTTATCAGCTGTGTGAGAATCGCCCCTCAATCAGCTGTGTGAGAATCACCCCTTATCAGCTGTGTGAGAATCGCCCCTAATCAGCTGTGTGAAATCGCCCCTCATCAGCTGTGTGAGAATCACCCCTTATCAGCTGTGTGAGAATCGCCCCTAATCAGCTGTGTGAGAATCGCCCCTCATCAGCTGTGTGAGAATCGCCCCTCAATCAGCTGTGTGAGAATCACCCCTTATCAGCTGTGTGAGAATCACCCCTTATCAGCTGTGTGAGAATCGCCCCTCAATCAGCTGTGTGGAATCGCCCCTCATCAGCTGAGAATCGCCCCTTATCAGTTGTGTGAGAATCGCCCCTCATCAGCTGAGAATCGCCCCTTATCAGTTGTGTGAGAATCGCCCCTCATCAGCTGTGTGAGAATCACCCCTTATCAGCTGTGTGAGAATCGCCCCTCAATCAGCTGTGTGAGAATCACCCCTTATCAGCTGTGTGAGAATCACCCCTTATCAGCTGTGTGAGAATCACCCCTTATCAGCTGTGTGAGAATCGCCCCTCAATCAGCTGTGTGAGAATCACCCCTTATCAGCTGTGTGAGAATCACCCCTTATCAGCTGTGTGAGAATCGCCCCTCAATCAGCTGTGTGAGAATCACCCCTTATCAGCTGTGTGAGAATCGCCCCTAATCAGCTGTGTGAGAATCACCCCTTATCAGCTGTGTGAGAATCGCCCCTCAATCAGCTGTGTGAGAATCACCCCTTATCAGCTGTGTGAGAATCGCCCCTCAATCAGCTGTGTGAGAATCGCCCCTCAATCAGCTGTGTGAGAATCGCCCCTAATCAGCTGAGAATCGCCCCTTATCAGCTGTGTGAGAATCGCCCCTCAATCAGCTGTGTGAGAATCACCCCTTATCAGCTGTGTGAGAATCGCCCCTAATCAGCTGTGTGAAAATCGCCCCTCATCAGCTGTGTGAGAATCACCCCTTATCAGCTGTGTGAGAATCGCCCCTAATCAGCTGTGTGAGAATCGCCCCTCATCAGCTGTGTGAGAATCGCCCCTCAATCAGCTGTGTGAGAATCACCCCTTATCAGCTGTGTGAGAATCACCCCTTATCAGCTGTGTGAGAATCGCCCCTCAATCAGCTGTGTGGGAATCGCCCCTCATCAGCTGAGAATCGCCCCTTATCAGTTGTGTGAGAATCGCCCCTCATCAGCTGAGAATCGCCCCTTATCAGTTGTGTGAGAATCACCCCTCATCAGCTGTGTGAGAATCACCCCTTATCAGCTGTGAGAATCGCCCCTCAATCAGCTGTGTGAGAATCACCCCTTATCAGCTGTGTGAGAATCACCCCTTATCAGCTGTGTGAGAATCACCCCTTATCAGCTGTGTGAGAATCGCCCCTCAATCAGCTGTGTGAGAATCACCCCTTATCAGCTGTGTGAGAATCACCCCTTATCAGCTGTGTGAGAATCGCCCCTCAATCAGCTGTGTGAGAATCACCCCTTATCAGCTGTGTGAGAATCGCCCCTAATCAGCTGTGTGAGAATCACCCCTTATCAGCTGTGTGAGAATCGCCCCTCAATCAGCTGTGTGAGAATCACCCCTTATCAGCTGTGTGAGAATCGCCCCTCAATCAGCTGTGTGAGAATCGCCCCTCAATCAGCTGTGTGAGAATCGCCCCTAATCAGCTGAGAATCGCCCCTTATCAGTTGTGTGAGAATCGCCCCTCATCAGCTGAGAATCGCCCCTTATCAGTTGTGTGAGAATCGCCCCTCATCAGCTGTGTGAGAATCACCCCTTATCAGCTGTGTGAGAATCGCCCCTCAATCAGCTGTGTGAGAATCACCCCTTATCAGCTGTGTGAGAATCGCCCCTCAATCAGCTGTGTGAGAATCACCCCTTATCAGCTGTGTGAGAATCGCCCCTCAATCAGCTGTGTGAGAATCGCCCCTCATCAGCTGAGAATCGCCCCTTATCAGTTGTGTGAGAATCGCCCCTCATCAGCTGAGAATCGCCCCTTATCAGTTGTGTGAGAATCGCCCCTCATCAGCTGTGTGAGAATCACCCCTTATCAGCTGTGTGAGAATCGCCCCTCAATCAGCTGTGTGAGAATCACCCCTTATCAGCTGTGTGAGAATCGCCCCTCAATCAGCTGTGTGAGAATCGCCCCTCATCAGCTGAGAATCGCCCCTTATCAGTTGTGTGAGAATCGCCCCTTATCAGCTGAAAATCGCCCCTTATCAGTTGTGTGAGATTGTGAGAATCGCCCCTCATCAGCTGAGAATCGCCCCTTATCAGTTGTGTGAGAATCGCCCCTCATCAGCTGTGTGAGAATCACCCCTTATCAGCTGTGTGAGAATCGCCCCTCAATCAGCTGTGTGAGAATCACCCCTTATCAGCTGTGTGAGAATCACCCCTTATCAGCTGTGTGAGAATCGCCCCTCAATCAGCTGTGTGAGAATCACCCCTTATCAGCTGTGTGAGAATCGCCCCTAATCAGCTGTGTGAAAATCGCCCCTCATCAGCTGTGTGAGAATCACCCCTTATCAGCAGTGTGAGAATCGCCCCTAATCAGCTGTGTGAGAATCGTCCCTCATCAGCTGTGTGAGAATCGCCCCTCAATCAGCTGTGTGAGAATCACCCTTATCAGCTGTGTAAGAATCACCCCTTATCAGCTGTGTGAGAATCGCCCCTCAATCAGCTGTGTGGGAATCGCCCCTCATCAGCTGAGAATCGCCCCTTATCAGTTGTGTGAGAATCGCCCCTCATCAGCTGAGAAACGCCCCTTATCAGTTGTGTGAGAATCGCCCCTCATCAGCTGTGTGAGAATCACCCCTTATCAGCTGTGTGAGAATCGCCCCTCAATCAGCTGTGTGAGAATCACCCCTTATCAGCTGTGTGAGAATCACCCCTTATCAGCTGTGTGAGAATCGCCCCTCAATCAGCTGTGTGAGAATCACCCCTTATCAGCTGTGTGAGAATCGCCCCTAATCAGCTGTGTGAGAATCACCCCTTATCAGCTGTGTGAGAATCGCCCCTCAATCAGCTGTGTGGGAATCGCCCCTCGTCAGCTGAGAATCGCCCCTTATCAGTTGTGTGAGAATCGCCCCTCATCAGCTGTGTGAGAATCACCCCTTATCAGCTGTGTGAGAATCGCCCCTCAATCAGCTGTGTGAGAATCACCCCTTATCAGCTGTGTGAGAATCGCCCCTCAATCAGCTGTGTGAGAATCGCCCCTCATCAGCTGAGAATCGCCCCTTATCAGTTGTGTGAGAATCGCCCCTTATCAGCTGAAAATCGCCCCTTATCAGTTGTGTGAGATTGTGAGAATCGCCCCTCATCAGCTGAGAATCGCCCCTTATCAGTTGTGTGAGAATCGCCCCTCTCCTCTCATCAGCTGAGAATCGCCCCTTATCAGTTGTGTGAGAATCGCCCCTCATCAGCTGTGTGAGAATCACCCCTTATCAGCTGTGTGAGAATCGCCCCTCAATCAGCTGTGTGAGAATCACCCCTTATCAGCTGTGTGAGAATCACCCCTTATCAGCTGTGTGAGAATCACCCCTTATCAGCTGTGTGAGAATCACCCCTTATCAGCTGTGTGAGAATCGCCCCTCAATCAGCTGTGTGAGAATCACCCCTTATCAGCTGTGTGAGAATCGCCCCTAATCAGCTGTGTGAGAATCACCCCTTATCAGCTGTGTGAGAATCGCCCCTCAATCAGCTGTGTGGGAATCGCCCCTCATCAGCTGAGAATCGCCCCTTATCAGTTGTGTGAGAATCGCCCCTCTCCCCTCAACAGCTGAGAATCGCCCCTTATCAGTTGTGTGAGAATCGCCCCTCATCAGCTGTGTGAGAATCACCCCTTATCAGCTGTGTGAGAATCGCCCCTCAATCAGCTGTGTGAGAATCACCCCTTATCAGCTGTGTGAGAATCACCCCTTATCAGCTGTGTGAGAATCGCCCCTCAATCAGCTGTGTGAGAATCACCCCTTATCAGCTGTGTGAGAATCGCCCCTAATCAGCTGTGTAAAAATCGCCCCTCATCAGCTGTGTGAGAATCACCCCTTATCAGCTGTGTGAGAATCGCCCCTAATCAGCTGTGTGAGAATCGTCCCTCATCAGCTGTGTGAGAATCGCCCCTCAATCAGCTGTGTGAGAATCACCCCTTATCAGCTGTGTGAGAATCGCCCCTCAATCAGCTGTGTGAGAATCACCCCTTATCAGCTGTGTGAGAATCACCCCTTATCAGCTGTGTGAGAATCGCCCCTCAATCAGCTGTGTGAGAATCACCCCTTATCAGCTGTGTGAGAATCGCCCCTAATCAGCTGTGTGAAAATCGCCCCTCATCAGCTGTGTGAGAATCACCCCTTATCAGCTGTGTGAGAATCGCCCCTAATCAGCTGTGTGAGAATCGTCCCTCATCAGCTGTGTGAGAATCGCCCCTCAATCAGCTGTGTGAGAATCACCCCTTATCAGCTGTGTGAGAATCGCCCCTAATCAGCTGTGTGAGAATCACCCCTTATCAGCTGTGTGAGAATCACCCCTTATCAGCTGTGTGGGAATCGCCCCTCATCAGCTGAGAATCGCCCCTTATCAGTTGTGTGAGAATCGCCCCTCATCAGCTGAGAATCGCCCCTTATCAGTTGTGTGAGAATCGCCCCTCATCAGCTGTGTGAGAATCGCCCCTCATCAGCTGAGGATCGCCCCTCATCAGCTGAGAATCACCCCTCATCAGCTGTGTGAGAATCACCCCTTATCAGCTGTGTGAGAATCGCCCCTCAATCAGCTGTGTGAGAATCACCCCTTATCAGCTGTGTGAGAATCGCCCTTCAATCAGCTGTGTGAGAATCACCCCTTATCAGCTGTGTGAGAATCACCCCTTATCAGCTGTGTGAGAATCGCCCCTCAATCAGCTGTGTGAGAATCACCCCTTATCAGCTGTGTGAGAATCACCCCTCATCAGCTGTGTGAGAATCACCCCTTATCAGCTGTGTGAGAATCACCCCTCATCAGCTGTGTGAGAATCGCCCCTTATCAGTTGTGTGAGAATCGCCCCTCATCAGCTGAGAATCGCCCCTTATCAGTTGTGTGAGAATCGCCCCTCATCAGCTGTGTGAGAATCACCCCTTATCAGCTGTGTGAGAATCGCCCCTCATCAGCTGTGTGAGAATCACCCCTCAATCAGCTGTGTGAGAATCACCCCTTATCAGCTGTGTGAGAATCACCCCTTATCAGCTGTGTGAGAATCGCCCCTCAATCAGCTGTGTGAGAATCACCCCTTATCAGCTGTGTGAGAATCGCCCCTAATCAGCTGTGTGAAAATCGCCCCTCATCAGCTGTGTGAGAATCACCCCTTATCAGCTGTGTGAGAATCGCCCCTAATCAGCTGTGTGAGAATCGTCCCTCATCAGCTGTGTGAGAATCGCCCCTCAATCAGCTGTGTGAGAATCACCCCTTATCAGCTGTGTGAGAATCGCCCCTAATCAGCTGTGTGAGAATCACCCCTTATCAGCTGTGTGGGAATCGCCCCTCATCAGCTGAGAATCGCCCCTTATCAGTTGTGTGAGAATCGCCCCTCATCAGCTGAGAATCGCCCCTTATCAGTTGTGTGAGAATCGCCCCTCATCAGCTGTGTGAGAATCACCCCTTATCAGCTGTGTGAGAATCGCCCCTCAATCAGCTGTGTGAGAAACACCCCTTATCAGCTGTGTGAGAATCGCCCCTAATCAGCTGTGTGAGAATCGTCCCTCATCAGCTGTGTGAGAATCGCCCCTCAATCAGCTGTGTGAGAATCACCCCTTATCAGCTGTGTGAGAATCGCCCCTAATCAGCTGTGTGAGAATCACCCCTTATCAGCTGTGTGGAATCGCCCCTCATCAGCTGAGAATCGCCCCTTATCAGTTGTGTGAGAATCGCCCCTCATCAGCTGTGTGAGAATCGCCCCTTATCAGTTGTGTGAGAATCGCCCCTCATCAGCTGAGAATCGCCCCTTATCAGTTGTGTGAGAATCGCCCCTCATCAGCTGTGTGAGAATCACCCCTTATCAGCTGTGTGAGAATCGCCCCTCAATCAGCTGTGTGAGAATCACCCCTTATCAGCTGTGTGAGAATCGCCCCTCAATCAGCTGTGTGAGAATCACCCCTTATCAGCTGTGTGAGAATCGCCCCTCAATCAGCTGTGTGAGAATCACCCCTTATCAGCTGTGTGAGAATCACCCCTTATCAGCTGTGTGAGAATCACCCCTCATCAGCTGTGTGAGAATCACCCCTCATCAGCTGTGTGAGAATCGCCCCTCATCAGCTGAGAATCGCCCCTCATCAGCTGAGAATCGCCCCTTATCAGCTGTGTGAGAATCACCCCTCATCAGCTGTGTGAGAATCACCCCTTATCAGCTGTGTGAGAATCGCCCCTCAATCAGCTGTGTGAGAATCACCCCTTATCAGCTGTGTGAGAATCGCCCTTCAATCAGCTGTGTGAGAATCACCCCTCATCAGCTGTGTGAGAATCACCCCTTATCAGCTGTGTGAGAATCGCCCCTCAATCAGCTGTGTGAGAATCACCCCTTATCAGCTGTGTGAGAATCACCCCTCATCAGCTGTGTGAGAATCACCCCTCATCAGCTGTGTGAGAATCGCCCCTCATCAGCTGAGAATCGCCCCTCATCAGCTGAGAATCGCCCCTTATCAGCTGTGTGAGAATCACCCCTTATCAGCTGTGTGAGAATCGCCCCTCAATCAGCTGTGTGAGAATCACCCCTTATCAGCTGTGTGAGAATCGCCCCTAATCAGCTGTGTGAGAATCACCCCTTATCAGCTGTGTGGGAATCGCCCCTCATCAGCTGAGAATCGCCCCTTATCAGTTGTGTGAGAATCGCCCCTCATCAGCTGTGTGAGAATCGCCCCTTATCAGTTGTGTGAGAATCGCCCCTCATCAGCTGAGAATCGCCCCTTATCAGTTGTGTGAGAATCGCCCCTCATCAGCTGTGTGAGAATCACCCCTTATCAGCTGTGTGAGAATCGCCCCTTATCAGCTGTGTGAGAATCACCCCTTATCAGCTGTGTGAGAATCGCCCCTCAATCAGCTGTGTGAGAATCACCCCTCATCAGCTGTGTGAGAATCACCCCTTATCAGCTGTGTGAGAATCGCCCCTCAATCAGCTGTGTGAGAATCACCCCTTATCAGCTGTGTGAGAATCACCCCTCATCAGCTGTGTGAGAATCACCCCTTATCAGCTGTGTGAGAATCACCCCTCATCAGCTGTGTGAGAATCACCCCTTATCAGCTGTGTGAGAATCGCCCCTCAATCAGCTGTGTGAGAATCACCCCTTATCAGCTGTGTGAGAATCGCCCTTCAATCAGCTGTGTGAGAATCACCCCTCATCAGCTGTGTGAGAATCACCCCTTATCAGCTGTGTGAGAATCGCCCCTCAATCAGCTGTGTGAGAATCACCCCTTATCAGCTGTGTGAGAATCACCCCTCATCAGCTGTGTGAGAATCACCCCTTATCAGCTGTGTGAGAATCACCCCTCATCAGCTGTGTGAGAATCGCCCCTCATCAGCTGAGAATCGCCCCTCATCAGCTGAGAATCGCCCCTTATCAGCTGTGTGAGAATCACCCCTTATCAGCTGTGTGAGAATCGCCCCTCATCAGCTGAGAATCGCCCCTTATCAGCTGTGTGAGAATCACCCCTCATCAGCTGTGTGAGAATCGCCCCTCATCAGCTGAGAATCGCCCCTCATCAGCTGAGGATCGCCCCTCATCAGCTGAGAATCGCCCCTTATCAGCTGTGTGAGAATCACCCCTCATCAGCTGTGTGAGAATCGCCCCTCATCAGCTGAGGATCGCCCCTCATCAGCTGAGAATCACCCCTCATCAGCTGTGTGAGAATCACCCCTTATCAGCTGTGTGAGAATCGCCCCTCAATCAGCTGTGTGAGAATCACCCCTTATCAGCTGTGTGAGAATCGCCCTTCAATCAGCTGTGTGAGAATCACCCCTCATCAGCTGTGTGAGAATCACCCCTTATCAGCTGTGTGAGAATCGCCCCTCAATCAGCTGTGTGAGAATCACCCCTTATCAGCTGTGTGGGAATCACCCCTTATCAGCTGTGTGAGAATCACCCCTCATCAGCTGTGTGAGAATCACCCCTCATCAGCTGTGTGAGAATCACCCCTTATCAGCTGTGTGAGAATCACCCCTCATCAGCTGTGTGAGAATCGCCCCTCATCAGCTGAGAATCGCCCCTCATCAGCTGAGAATCGCCCCTTATCAGCTGTGTGAGAATCACCCCTTATCAGCTGTGTGAGAATCGCCCCTCATCAGCTGAGAATCGCCCCTTATCAGCTGTGTGAGAATCACCCCTCATCAGCTGTGTGAGAATCGCCCCTCATCAGCTGAGGATCGCCCCTCATCAGCTGAGAATCACCCCTCATCAGCTGTGTGAGAATCACCCCTTATCAGCTGTGTGAGAATCGCCCCTCAATCAGCTGTGTGAGAATCACCCCTCATCAGCTGTGTGAGAATCGCCCTTCAATCAGCTGTGTGAGAATCACCCCTCATCAGCTGTGTGAGAATCACCCCTTATCAGCTGTGTGAGAATCACCCCTCATCAGCTGTGTGAGAATCACCCCTTATCAGCTGTGTGAGAATCACCCCTCATCAGCTGTGTGAGAATCGCCCCTCATCAGCTGAGAATCGCCCCTCATCAGCTGAGAATCGCCCCTTATCAGCTGTGTGAGAATCACCCCTTATCAGCTGTGTGAGAATCGCCCCTCATCAGCTGAGAATCGCCCCTCATCAGCTGAGAATCGCCCCTTATCAGCTGTGTGAGAATCACCCCTCATCAGCTGTGTGAGAATCACCCCTTATCAGCTGTGTGAGAATCGCCCCTCATCAGCTGAGAATCGCCCCTCATCAGCTGAGAATCGCCCCTCATCAGCTGTGTGAGAATCGCCCCTCATCAGCTGAGAATCGCCCCTCATCAGCTGAGGATCGCCCCTCATCAGCTGAGAATCGCCCCTTATCAGCTGTGTGAGAATCACCCCTCATCAGCTGTGTGAGAATCGCCCCTCATCAGCTGAGAATCGCCCCTCATCAGCTGAGAATCGCGGTGCATTTTACGGATCCGTTTAAAAAAGTCCAGAGCACAATAACTTTTTAATGTTAGGGTTTTTATGTTAGTTTTTTATTTTTGCTGATTATATCTATATATGATTTGAAAATTGCTTACTTCATTTCAACTTCATCAGGTCACGTGGTTACCAAGGCAACAGATTGGTTCAGCTTTGGCTGCCTGGCTTACTGGCTGCTGCACAACGTATTTCCCATTGTGCCGCCCAAATCACTGCGGACAGACTGGACAGTGGACCAGTACGCCAGGTATATGCAGTCAGAAGGCTATCAGCAGCTGATCAACAGCAATATGCAGGTAAGATTTTACCTTTCAGACTGTTAATTAAGTATGAGAACCAGGGTCTGGTAAAGCCTGAACATTGGGATATGGGATTGGGAATTTTGGACCCGGGGCTCTGAAAGCTAGTTTCTTGGTCCTTGGACCTGGAATCTGTAATTTGGAATCTAGTATCTGGGACTCGAATATGGATCTGGAATCTCGGATCTAAAATCTGGAACTCAGATCTGGAAACTCGGATCTAAAATCTGGAACTCAGATCTGGAAACTCGGATCTGAAATCTGGAACTCAGATCTGGAAATGGAAACTCTGATCTAAAATCTGGAACTCAGATCTGGAAACTCGGATCTGAAATCTGGAACTCAGATCTGGAAACTCGGATCAGGGATCAGGGATCTGGAATCCCGAATCCCGGTGCCGGATCTGGAATCTGAAAACCGATCTGAGATCTGGAATGTGGGATTTGGAATCTGATAAATGGAATGTGGGATTTGGAATCTGAGATCTGGAATGTGGAATTCGGAGTCTGAGATCTGGAATGTGGGATTTTGAATCTGAGATCTGGAATGTGGAATTCGGAGTCTGAGATCTGGAATGTGGGATTTTGAATCTGAGATCTGGAATGTGGGGTTTGGAATCTGAGATCTGGAATGTGGGATTTGAAGTCTGATATCTGGAATGTGGGATTTGGAATCTGAAATCTGGAATGTGGGATTTGAAATCTGATATCTCACATCTGGGTTCTGGGATCTGATATCTCAAATTTGGGTTCCGGGATCTGGAATGTGGGATCTGGAATCTGAGATCTGAAATGTGGGGTTTGGAATCTGAGATCTGAAATGTGGGGTTTGGAATCTGAGATCTGGAATGTGGGATTTGGAATCTGAGATCTGGAATGTGGGATTTGGAATCTGATATCTGGAATGTGGGATTTGGAATCTGATATCTGGAATGTGTAATTTGGAATCTGAGATCTGGAATCTGGGATTTGGAATCTGAGATCTGGAATGTGGGATTTGGAATCTGAGATCTGGAATGTGGGATTTGGAATCTGAGTTCTGGAATGTGGGATTTTGAATCTGAGATCTGGAATGTGGGATTTGGAATCTGAGATCTGGAATGTGGGGTTTGGAATCTGAGATCTGGAATGTGGGATTTTGAATCTGATATCTCAAATCTGGGTTCCGGGATCTGGAATGTGGGATTTGGAATCTGATATCTCAAATCTGGGTTCCGGGATCTGGAATGTGCGATTTGGAATCTGATATCTCAAATCTGGGTTCTGGGATCTGATATCTCAAATTTGGGTTCCGGGATCTGGAATGTGTGATCTGGAATTCCGGATCTGGGAGTCTTGGGATCTCGAATCTAGGATCTGGAATGTGTGATCTGGAATTCCGGATCTGGGAGTCT
Organism: Macrostomum lignano; assembly: GCA_002269645.1. Classification (NCBI taxonomy): domain Eukaryota; kingdom Metazoa; phylum Platyhelminthes; family Macrostomidae; genus Macrostomum; species Macrostomum lignano. The sequence continues at coordinate 137,952 of NIVC01001689.1, read as the reverse complement.
TGGGATCTCGAATCTGGGATCTGGAATGTAACATCTAGGAACTCTAAGCTGAGGATCTCAGCATGCCTCAGCCGCAGTCTCACACTGCAGTCTCCAGCTCTATGTAAACATCGTTGCCAATCCCCAATCAGGTCAGCCCGGCCTACCGCCAGCTGCTGCTGAGCCTACTGCACCCCAGGCCCGGCTTCCGGCCCCGCTGCCTGTCCCGCATGCTGCTGCACCACGGCGACGTGTTCGCCAGTCTGCTGCCGCCGAGGAACTCGCCGCCAATCTGCACAGCCGAGGCCAGGGCTGGCGAGCTGCGCCGGGCGATCGAGTCCGGCTGCCTGCTGCCCCCGTTTGTGCCGATGCCGCTGCGCTGAGAGGTTTCGCTTCGGAGTCGATGACCTTTATGATATTCTGAGGGCGTTTAACACTTCTATAAGGGATGTGTTATCTTATCTTCATATGGGGAGGATTATGCTCAAAGTTGCCCTCAACAATCAAAGTCGCTGGAAGACCCAAGAAGGTGAATAGGATGTCCGCTTGTCTTGCTCCATTTTCGACGCTTTCGCTGCTGATATCCACTTGTAGACAGCTAGCTAATATTTGAAGGCCTAGTTACAGTACTCTTTAAAGCAATTTTCACACTCACTTTTTAGCCTTCCAAATCATTCATTTGAATCTAAGCAGCTGTTTTTCTTGGAGGTTGTTCGATTAGAGTATCTTTTTACGAACACACTTTTTTGTAGCAAACAAAAGAAAGCTAGCAAATTCTCAGTTCAGAAGATAAGAAATTTCCCCCATTCTTTGGCGCTAAAAAGCAGAAAATAATTATAACTATGTAGGAGCAGCGCGCGTTTCTTCATTTTCTTGCAATTATAACTGTTTAGTGCTTCAATTTTTTATTGCATGAAGCACGCAGCGTTTTTCTTCTCCGTGCAATTTCAGTTTGTTTTTTATGCTTTCATTTCTTGTCCGTTTAAAGCTTGGCTCCGAGTTGCAACGCGTTTATTTTTTATAATTGTAGTCTTTGTTTATCGTTTTCGTTTATGAACCAACCAAATTTATAGTCTTTGAAGGCCCCGGAAATGCGCCAAGACTTTAATCAATAAGTGCAGCCACATGCAATTTTATTGCTGCTTTGACGTGGATCTCCACATCTCATACTACGAGTATCTACTTAGGACAACATGAGTTGACAAAATTCTCATAGTAGCTAATTGTTTATCTTATCAGTTTAATTTGCATTCGACATTTCTGTCAAGCTTCTTCCGGTTAAAAGGGCATACAGTACAATTTAGTGCTGCAAAAGATAAAAAAACTCGTTCTAAAATTTTCTTTCAACCTTTGTTATTCTGTGCTTATTAATAATTGTCTTCCCACTTATCCAAGTTTGTGACATGCCCTTCTACATGTAGGCAGCATTTACTCGCCCTTCCATTTTGTTGACTTGTCCAATTTCTTGTGCTGCAACGAAATAAATACATTAGACGAGAGGCGGTGGTTCTTTTATGTTTAATTGTTTTCAATTGATTGCTGTACACGTTAATCGAAATGCATGTACATGTGCATGTACTTTGCATGCACTTCTACAAAGAGCTAATTTGTTTAAATTTCATTACAATAAAAATATTTCTGTACACCAGTAAGAGTTCTTAGGGTAAGCAAAGATTAAAGCTGGTTGGCGGAAAAAGTGCGTGTGCGAAATAAGGCCTACAAGGTGCATCTTCACAGTACGAGTAGAAATGTCGATCTCTACCGGTGTAGAATATCTTATCATCTGCAAATATATAGCTTAGACAAATAATTAGATAATTTTTTATATTAGCATGGCTGTCATAAAATTTAAACAGATATCTTTTGCTACTTTTTGTTTAACTGCCAAAGTTATAATTACCTGACTGGGCGCACATATAAATATATAGTTTCCTTAGAAATGTGACTAATGTGATAGTGATACGGTCCGACGACGACGACGACACTGCATAGCCAGATAGACTAGACTAGGCTAACCAAAGAACGGAATGGAAAGATAGAGCTTGTGCTTCTCTTTTTGGGCTTAGCGGCCTCGATCACGTCCCACGAAACATAACTAACACTTTGAATCATTTTAGGTTCCTTTCAATACAATGCAAGAAGTGCAAGTTAGGAAGTATAGTATAAATAAATCCTACTAAAAAAGAACTTACCTAACTTAACATAGAAACATAAGGCACAGACTTCGTAGAGTAAGCAAATATGGTGATAAAATCGTAAATGCCAAGCCCCTAAATATTTTTTTTAACCTAGATCCCTACTTCTAAGTTCTATGCTTTTTATTAACAATTTTTTAAAGTTGAACTATATCAATAAAGTATAATTTTATATCTTGGAAGGCAGGATATTTTAAGTTTTGCCTGATTTTTTATTTACATTATAACAACTTGGTTTTCTATCTATACAATACAATAGTTAGTTATTTATTTTGAATTATAATATTGATTATTATATTATATATAGAATTATAATGATCAATAAAGTTGTAACTTGTATGATGCTTTATTTCGTCTTAAATGCTTATAAGCTTATAGTATTAAGCTTCAAAATTACCCTTATGAAAATATGTACTTATATTGAATATTAACTTTTATTCTAAGAGTTATAAGATAATTATCTATTATCATGAATATCTCTTATATAAAAATAAAAATTCCAATAGCTTATAGGTAAAGTTATAAAATCAAATATCAAAATGAAACAGATAAGATTTTATATGAAATTGATTTTATCAAATTATAAATTATATACTAATTAAGTTAGGCATAGATATAGCCTAGGTTTTTCTAAATATTATTGCTAAAAGAAAGTCTAGTAACTAAAAAAATGATATGGTAAGGACGTAAGGTGTCATTATATATTTTGTATTTTTGATCATTGGTGTCTTTTTGGTTGATGGTCATTTCGTCTGCTGCCAATTTGTCTGCCACCCTTTCATCTGCAAGAATACAATATAGTTGTTTCATCTACCACAAATAGTAAAGTTTTAATAAGTGTAAATATGTCAGTTGTTGCCAATAATTTGAGATAGTGATTATAATATAACAGTGATTAATATATCAAGATCATTTCTTAGTCATAATGAATTATACAAGTAATTTCTGAATATGACAAATAATTTCTGAATTTTAGTTTATATTTAATAAACTTTGCAATGGAACAAATCAATGCATTTCGTCATGATATCATATGATACCACATTGTCTATCTCTTAACTATCTTAAAGCTTCAAAGCTCAAAAGCAATTAGTCTAGTTAGTATTATTTTACTTATTAGAATTTGTTTACTTTGTATTGCTTGATTTCTGGTTACATGCGCGACGGTGCAAATTATAAATCTTACTCCTATGTAGATTTAAAGCTTATATAACAATAATCATACTTCTCAGAAACATTGCGATAAACAAAATAAAAAATACAATGATTACATCTAATTCTAAATCTAAAAATTACTTGCAAATTTGAATTATTAAAAATATACTATCGATTACTTCTAGCCATTTATAAACCTATTTTGCTGCTTATTATTATAAAGTTGTTTCATCTGCCAGCAGACATAAAGGTGGCAGACAAAATGACCACATACCTCTTTGATAGATCTAATAAATCATGGCTATCATTAGTAGATCAGATAGATTGAACATTATTAATTAAATACATATGGTAGATCATAGGACAGGTATAATTGGTAGATGGATCTAACAGATCAAGGATATCATTAGTAGATGGGTCTGATAGATCAAGGGTGTCATTGGTAGATAGATCTGGTAGATCAAGGGTGTCATTAGTAGATGTATCTGGTAAATCAAGGTTATCATTGGTAGATGGATCTGGTAAATCAAGGGTGTCATTGGTAGATCTGGTGGATCAAGGGTGTCATTGGTAGATCTAGTAGATCATAAGTGTCATTGGTAGATGGATCTGGTAGATCAAGGGTGTCATTGGTAGATCTGGTGGATCAAGGGTGTCATTGGTAGATCTAGTAGATCATAAGTGTCATTGGTAGATCTGATAGATCAAGTGTCATTGGTAGATGGATCTGGTAGATCAAGGGTATCATAGATAGATCTGGTTGATCAAGAGTGCCATTGTTAGAATTTCTCGATCACATGTCATGTTGATAGATTATGGTAGATGATATGTGTCAATGTCATGTTGGTAGATTATGGTAGATGATATGTATCAATGCCATGTTGGTAGATTATGGTAGATCACAGATGAGATCATTCAGAGTAAATGAATTTGATAAACTGATATGCAAACTTCTCAATGCTACTAAAATGCTAGAGTCATTTTAGGAGATTTTTTAGCGATTCATTTTCGTCCAATCCAGCTGATCTAATTTCCAAGCGAATGAAAGATGCCGAGATTATCGGGTTGCAACAATAAAAAATGGCTGCATCGCGGTAAGGCTGGCAAAGCTTGCATAGTCGGAAATGAACTGGCACTGGATTTATCAGCAGTTATTGAGAAAATTTTCTGATTTATCTGGATGCCAATTCCATGATTAATGGAATTTCTAAATGCGATCCTGTGCTAAAGTGCTTTATACGAGCTATCATTAACTTTGGCTTGGATGAGTAGTTCATAAGAGCAGCTACGAGCATATATTTATAATACCAAAGGGAGATATTACAAGTAATAAAGTCTAATTATAGCTTCTAAGATTGTCTGGTGGAATTCCACAATCAATCCAGCCTACCTAGCAGAATTTCCCCAATCAATCCAGCCCCCCAGAAGAATTCCCCCAATCAATCCAGCCCCCGGAAAAATTCCCCCAATCAATCCAGCCCCTGGAAGAATTCCCCCAATCAAATCAGCCCCCGGCAGAATTCCCCCAGCTAATTCAGTGGCAAAACACGAATATGGCTCAAAAACCAGATAAATTCGCGCTACTGTTAGTAGGTAAATCGCGCCAATTTCAGCCAATATGGAGAGGCTGCAGGAGCTGCTTTCCAGCTGCGAGCCGGACATGTTCAAATGCGTGTCGCTCAACCTGGGCAACGTCCTGCCCGACCCGACGCCGTCAGCGCAGTCGCTTCGGGAAGCCGTCGCCGACCATGTCGATCGGTGGCGCCGGAACGGCGTCCGCGGCGTCGTCTGCAGCCTCGGAGTCGACACCGGGTCCGCCGCGCTGATCGCCGCCTTGGCCGCAGTCGGGTTTCGGTTCCACCACGCGGCCGGCTCGGCCTGCTGCATGCTGCTGTGGCTGGCGCCCGGCGAGTGCAACTACCCGCCCTACGCCACCCACACTGTGGGCGCCGCCGGCCTGGTGGTGCGGCCGGACACCGGCCAGATGCTGGTGGTCACCGAGGCCTACGATCGGGCCAGCCAGCACTGGAAGTTGCCGGGCGGCTACGCGCACATCGGCGAGAACATCAGCGAGGCGGCGATTAGGGAAGTTCGAGAGGAGACCGGCCTAGAGACGGAGGCGGTGGACGGTCTGCTGGCTTTCCGGCATCTGCACCGGCACCGCTGGGGCATCGCCGACCTCTACTTTGCCTGCCTGCTGCACCCGCTGCCTGGCGCCGCGGTTCGACTCGAGCCCGGCGGCGAAATCGGCGACTATCGGTGCGTGGGCTTGCCGTTCCCCAGAGCCAATCAGATTCCAGCTCAACCTACTCCTGAATTGCCAGAGCCAATCAGATTCCAGCTCACCTACCCCTGAATTGCCAGAGCCAATCAGATTCCAGCTCACCTACCCCTGAATTGCCAGAGCCAATCAGATTCCAGCTCACCTACCCCTGAATTGCCAGAGCCAATCAGATTCCAGCTCACCTACCCCTGAATTGCCAGAGCCAATCAGATTCCAGCTCACCTACCCCTGAATTGCCAGAGCCAATCAGATTTCAGCTCACCTACCCCTGAACTGCCAGAGCCAATCAGATTCCAGCTCACCTACCCCTGAATTGCCAGAGCCAATCAGATTCCAGCGCGCCTATTACCTCGATTCTCCAGAGCCAATATCAGATTCCATCACGCCAACTTACATTCTGCAAGCCCTACAAACTTAAGAGCCACTCAGATGCGAATTTTTCACATGTTTTCCTTAACACTGCCAATCAGAACTTAGAAGCGAAACAAATAGTTCATATAAGAGTACCATAATTAATTATTAAGCTCTCACTTAAATTCCCTGATCCATCTGGCACCGTTCAACAGGTGGGTTGACCCGGCCGAGTACGCCGCCAAGCCGACCACCTCGCAGACCAACCGGCTCATTGTGGACGCCTACCTCCGCCAGCTCAAAGGCTCTGGCAGCGCGATCGGTCACCTGGATTACCTGGGCAGGGGGCACACCAAGTCCAGCCGGTTCTACTTTGTTGATGAGAATGGGGCGACGACCGAAGCGGACTCCCAGCGGCAGAGCGGCCCGCTAGCGAATGGCGCCGGGTCGGGCTGAGCCGCCCTGCTCGCTGGTTGCTTGCGTGGCATCAAGCCAAGCCCACCAGAGTTTTTTCGATTCACCCATTCCCTTTTCTAATCCCTTTTTAGACGCATTCCCTAATTCCCAATCTCCAATCCCCAATCCCCAGTCCCCAATCACCAATTCCCGATCCCCAATCCCCAACCCCTAATCCCTGATCCCCATTTCCCAATCCCCAATCCTTAATCCCTAGTCCCCGATCCCCAATCCCTAGTCCCCGATCCCCAATCCCCAATCCCCAATCCCTGATCCCCATTTCTCAATCCCCAATCCCTAGTCCCCAGTCCCCAATCCCCAATCCCCAATCCCATGCAGTCCCCAATCCCCGATCCCCGATCCTCATTCCAAATTCCCCAAATCTTTAATCCTTAATCCCCATCCTTTAAGACCTAATTAATTGTCCTCCCATCTCCATTCTCACATTTTTCCTTTTCCCCATCCCCAAATCCTATTTTCCTTCTTTGATTAAAGCTCCTTATCGTTTCGAAACCGATTTCCCTGCCATGCATGCTCAGTACCAAACCCATAGCGCAATAAGGCGAGTTTTATCTTGCTTGAGCAGCTCAAGCAGCTGCACAGGTACCCTAGTCCTGGGTTGTAGGCCTCCACCTCTTGTACATGGCACGCTGTACCCAAATATGCATGATAAATATAATCTTTCCCATGAAAATATCAGCAATCTTAGCAGAAATTACACTGTAGCTTAGTTGCATGTCAATATTTTCATTTTTCTGATTGAAACAGACCGCCTGTTTTATTGCTGCTATTGCCACTGTTTCTGTGTCAAAGAGATTATGTCGGAATTAGATTCTAATATGAGACTAATCAACCCCTGTAGGCAGTAGCTAGATTTACGAAAATCTTTTTTTCTCATATTTTCCTTTCTATCCTGCTATATTTTTAGCTATTCTGTTTTTAACCTGCATTAGTGACCGAATGTCATCGGTCACCAGCAACCACCTGTCAGGGAGCGGTCTGGTTCACTTGTCTAGACTAAGCAGTGTTTATTGCCTTCGTTACTTAGCTCCTTTTTTGTGTTTTGATTTGTTTTCCAAGCACTGCATAAACTGTTTTTAGCTAGACATTTCGATCAGTTGTTTTGTATAGATAAATATAACTGCTACTGCAAGCACATGGAGAAGACTCTGATGCAGCTCCGATTAAAAAAGTATTAGTAAGATCGCTTAGTATTGAAGTGCCAATTAAGGGCGAATATTTCAGGCCGGTGCTTGCATGACTTCTGAAGTTGCCCTCTGTTTTGATTAATTTATAGGCAGAGATGTGTCATAGACAGATTTGTATAATTTCTGCGCTATGGGACGCCACAGTAATTGATCAGCTTAAAAGTACATGTACATGTAAAAGAAAGCTAAACGCTCAATTATTTACGCTGCAATTAAGCATCGAATTTGCCTTTCCGGCTTGAATCTATCGTGATCCATAAATCATGCCAACTGCTCGAGGCGATCACGTACTGTGAGCTGATCAGATAAGTTAATTGATATATGCATTATGCATTACAGTTCTTTATACATGTACCTCTCATGATTGACCGTGATTTATGTATTTGCTCTTACATTATGTTGAAAGTATATGCTCATGCGAGACATTATTACATGTAACAAGCCTCTCAAACCACATGTGCAGTGTACAGTATTATTGACTTACCTGTACACATGTAGTTCACAATTACTCTAGAAGATCGAGCTTTCGAATTTTGTTATTGTATGTTCCGTGTGTATAGATGAACACGCACAATGTATTAGTATCGTACAAAATATTTACATGCAAATTTTAAAGGACATTCAATGATAGCTAGGTTTGCATGTACGTACACATGTAAGTTCTTGCATGGTTATAACAAACACTGCGATTTAAAAAAATTACAAGCATATACATAGCCATACATGCAAGGGCTAAGTATCAAAAAAATTCACTGAGTCTCGGCAGTGATACCCAAAAATTTGATACTCTGCTCAGCTGAACTCCACTGATTGTGTGGGACAATATGACTGAAAGATTATTAGGATAAGAAGTATAATTAATACATGTAGATGGATACGACTATAAATTAAAAAGGATTGATGCATTGAAGTACTAAAGAACAGGCTGACGCTGATGAGCTGAGGCTACTAAATCGAGATCTGATAGGACGTTGCGATTGAAAGAGTCTCAACGAATTTCGTCGCATTACACTCGGGCATTTTCATCGTACAGATTAAAAGTCGTTAATGTTATGTTAAGTTATAACAATAACAGGACAGCAAAAACGCTGCATTGATTTAATATGCTTTATGCTGAATATTTACAAATTTTATAAAATGACTTAATATTATGGGTTTATAACTTATGTGTTTATAAAGTGAAATTTAATTTGGGTATTAACGCATGTGCACGTCGATCGCCTCTCGCGGCCACAATCATAAAAGCATCACAATAAACATTTATAAAAATACAATGCCATTTAGTTTAGTAAATGATTTACTATTAGCTTATTATTCTGTCTTTCTTATGCATCATATAGAAAAACATACGCTTAAGTTCAATTGATCCCTAATTTATCCAAGATCAACTATAACCAAGCTAAAGCCAAGCAAGGCATCTGGTGGCCGTGGTGGACTGGTGGGTCGCCGTGGGTGGGCTGGGTGGTGGCTAGGCATTTAAATTATATTAGCTTCATTAATGTTTATATTATAGCATATAATATAGGAAGAAGATCTTAGAGATTTAGTATATTGTGACTAGGCCTAATTTAATTAATGTCTTTGCTTGAATTTCAATCCTGATTTAATTTTTTAATATTTTAAAATTGATTTTGTAATTTATCATAACATAATATTAATATATCACATATATTATCAATTAAGCCAAAGGTATATTTTTTTACTAGTAACTGTAGAAAATATTTGTATATTATTATTATTTGAAAAATGAATCTAATTTTGAAATTAACTTTCTTAATTTATTAATTAGTGTATGAGGTATAGAGGTGCAGAACTATACTTTCTGCAATATAGATAAAGTAGGGGTTAGCAAACTTTTTTCAATGTGGGCCAGATTGGAAGACTGGGCTAAGGTGGTAGGCCAGAAGAAAAAAATAAATTGGGGCTATAAATTGACAATTTTAATTTTAGATGACTAGACCAAATACTACGACTAATCCCACTATTACAACTAATAAGGCCTATATAGAAATAGTAGTATAAAAGCAAATTTTACTTGTAAATTAAAATTAAAATTTTATTTCAAGTACCAGAAGTAGGCATTCTGGTGAGGTTTTTGAAGTTTCAAGATTAGCAAATATTTTGCTTTTCTTTGATTGAGCATACAAGTATGAGTAAAAAGACACCTCACTTTTGAATTTTGGTCAAGTAATGAAAAAGTTATAGCATTTTTAGTATCACATTTTTTGACACTTCCGTAATGCATTTTTCCCATAAGGTACTGTGATCATTTTTCTTCAAAATGTCTGATTTTCCGAGTTATAGATAATATAGCTTTTGAACTATCCAATGCATTTTTATGCCTAATATGTCATTTTTTAGCATTTTTCTTGTAGATTTTTTGAATTAATACTTTGCAAAATACAATTGATAGTTTTTCTTCTATTCTCAAAATAATGAGGTGACGTAAATGAAATTTTAATCCTCAGACCACAATTATTCCATTTTTATCCTTATATAGATCATCCAAGTGCAATACCCAGCAGATCTAGCTGTCTGGCAAGGGGCCTAGCCAAGATAAGTTGCAAAAATGCCCATCTAATTAGTACTTTAAATTAGGAAACAAGTACTAATTAGATGACGAGGTATTTACTCCTGCTGTTTACCCAAAACATTGGTACTATTATTGGAGTTGTGGTAAGATCTAGCAATGAGATCATTGTTTCCTCGTGTTTGTATGCCATTTTGGATGAATAAAACAGAAGAAAAAAGAAGAAAAAGAAAGTCCATTTGCTTCTAAAAGGGTAGTCTGAAATGCAACTAGGCTAGGGTTTACTTTGAATCAGTCGCGCGTTGTTGCGCGTTAAGATAGCTCCAAAATTATTTTTGCATCTTATTCACCATGAAATCCTACGTAAAAAACATCGTGTCACCACCCTGTCACCAGTCTTGTTTCGAGTCAAAAATTTTAGTTGAAGACTTTGGACTAATATTTATAGAAGAAAAATATCTCAATTTTCTTTGCATTGCAAAAGAAATATATTCCGTAACTATTAATCTTTGTTTTACTGAAAACCGCTTATCAAAAAAAGCACTCGTTTTGATGCAATTCAAATTTCTGTCAGTCACTTAATTTTCCCGTGTTGTCACAGTTTCCAAAGCATGGTGAATTTGTTTGTTTTTCAAATTACCGTAGCTTCACTATTTGACATTGTAGGAACCTCCAAGTAGTCTCAAATTAAAGCTTAAATCTCTCTCTTCAGGACATATATTTCCGTTTTTCTTAACTCTCTTGGTTTTCTAGTTTTTTTATCATATGAAGTTGGTATCATTTAGCTCTTTTTAGCAGATTTTGCTCGGCACGCACAGGTCACGTGACCCTCACCAGAATGCCTACCAGAAGACTAGACTTATCAAAAAGTAATTTCTGTTACCTGAGTCCAGCATTAAAAAAAAAGAACCAGAAAAAAGTGCCACTCTAAAAAAAGTGACTTCCAGTACCAAAAGTGCCAGTAGTGCCGGAACTTTGCCCAACACTGCTTAAAAGTTGTTTTAGCCATACCTATCCTGGATGGAATTCTTGCAGAAAAATCACAATGCGTTATGCTATTGCGCGAAAAAAATGCAATTTTGCGTAAAAAAATCCAGAAAAAATGTGTCGCAGATTTTCAGACAAAATTGCTAATTCTTAATATATGCAAAAGTGCACTTGATATATTGGATTTTGTAAAAGATAATCCTACTAGCTAAGATTACGAAGAAAAAAGAATAAAAAGTAAAAACTAAATAAGGCACAAAAGTAAAAATTCGAAAAAATTCTATAAAAAATAGAAACTTGTAACATTCTCTAACATACATATCAAATCAAATCACTACATTGTCTTAGAATGCTTCTTTCGTTATTGCGACGTGCTAAGTACCAAAATAAAAAATGCGACCAATAAAAAATATTTTGCGTGCCATAAAAAAATCGCATAATTCCGTTTGACTTAAGAAATACAAGAATTCCATCCTGGATACCTATAGAATATTAGAATATATTCTTTGAGTAAATAAAATTTAGCTTTTAAAATTGGCTTGTGTAAAACAATTTTTTAAAGACTATTTTAAAAAATTAACTTTTGAAATTGAAGTGGTATAATATTAAATATGTATGTAGAAATTGGTTTAGTTTGAAAAAAAGAAAAAAACGATATACTAAAATAAGATTATCTCTACATATAAAAATCAAAACTCTGTGTGTGTGTGTGTCTGTCTGTGTGTGGACAATTTTGATCGCTATGGACTCCCAAACCGCTCAACCAAATGACACCAAATTTTACACCCACCCTAAACTCACTACGGAGAATGTCTTAGGCTACCTTTAAATTTCCTAAATTTGAGTCTTCCTACCTAAAAGTGCAAAAAACTGCTCAAAACGCGCGATTTTTTTACTAAAGCCTCCTTAGCGCCGCTCCACTTCTACCGATCCTCTTCAAATTTGACACAATCAATTTTCAACTATTTTGACACAATCGTGTAAAATTTCGAGTCTCAAAGTTAATCCTGAACGGCGCTGTGCACTTTTAAAGTTTGGCTGTTTTTTTCAGCGAGACAGCCACCCCAACCTCCGCCCGCCTGCCTCTTTCCCGATCTGGGCAAAGGGTGTCAATGGGTTTTAAAATGACTAACTTTCGGCTGCCATAAGTTTGCTCCACGTGAAGCGATTGACTTCTAACTTAACACAATTCTTCTTTGATTCATTCTCTGTCTAAATGTAAAGTTTCAACTCTCTAACTCAATCAGAACAGAAACTGTAAGCATGTGAAGTTTGTCTCCTTTTTCTGTTGTTTGTGCCACTCACTCACTTATTCCCCCAGAGCCAGACGAAGAAGGGTCAGGCGATAGGGCTCAATGTACATAGCGAGTGTACAGTGTTTTGGAATAACTTTTTAATAGCCTTCTCTGTACCCGCGACTGCGATTAGAGAGGCGTGGAGAGGAGAGACAGTTTAGCGAGAGATTCAAACCACTGTCCTCTGTATAGACAAGTCTGCAGCAGTTTAACAGTGGATGGCAAACAGGCAAATCAAGGCGATGCGGGATGGTTTGTAAAAATAGCGAAAAATTAATGAATAACTTATTACAATGAAATCCTACTAAATTAGTTACACCATGAAGCTTTTAACATTAAGTTTCGCATAGAGTAACTTTAAAATTTAAATGACTCCTAAGAAATGCGCATTTCCTTGGTTGTTAGACTGCTGCAGAGTGCAGACTGTGGTGGTGGAGCTGGAGATACACAAATTCCTCTCAGGGCTGCTAATTGGCCAGAAAGGTGACGTGATTAAAGCATAAGAAATGATAACCATGATAGTACTACGTCCCACAAACTGGCTTTCAAAGCAGGGATCGGTAGATTTTTAACTCAAAGGCCAGATAAAGAATCCAACTCATGGCTGCGGGCCAGATGAGTGTGAAAAAGAAAAGGAATAGACTATTAGAAAGAGAGGAAGGGCGAGAGGGGGTAAGAGAAAAGATATAAGATAACAGGAAAGACGAGTGGGGTGAGGACGAGGAGAGAGCAGAGAATATGGGAGGAGGAAGCGAGAGGAGGGGAGACAGGAGGGAGAGGAAAGAGTAGAGGTGAGAAGAGGAAGAGAGAAGAGGGGAGAGATGAGACAGAGGATCGATGAGAGAGGAGAGTAGAGAAGAGTGAGAAGAGAATAGAGAATAGAGAACAGAGAGGAGATAGGAGGGGAGAGAGAGGGAGAGAGGAGTGAGAAGAGAGGAGATAAGAGATGAGAGAGAGAGAGTTGAGAAAGAAGAGAGGAGAAAGGAGAGATGATAGAGTAAAGGGAAGAAGAGGAGAGAGGAAAGAGATGAGATTGTGGAGACGAGAGAGTAGAGATAGAGATATGAAGGAAGAGAGAGCAGAGTGCAAAGAGACAAGAGAAGAGTATAGAAGAGGGAAGAGAAGAGGAGTAAGAAGAGAGGATTCAGTAAAGGGGAAAGAGAAGAGTACACAGGAGAGTGGAGGGTAAAGAGTGGAGAGAGAAGAGAGAGGGGGTAGAGAGCAAAGATGAGAGTGAACGCGATATATGAGAGGAGAGAGGAGAGCGAAGAGAAAAGAGAGAAGACAAGAGAGGGAGAGAATAGAAGAGGGAATAGAAGAGAAGGGAAAAAGGAGAAAGGAAAGAGAGGAGTCAAAAGAGGGGAAAGAGAAGAGTACAGATGAGAGAGGTGAGAAAACATACGAGTATAAGAGAGTAAAGATGGCAGATGAGAGAGGGGAGATGAGAGACCAGAGACGAGAGTGAACAGACGAGAGATGGGAGAGTGGAGAGAAAAAAGGATAGAAATAAGAGATGAGAGGTAAGACAAAGGGAGAGAGAAGTGAGTGAGGAGAGAGGAGGGGAGGGGAGAGAAACGAGAGGACAGGGGAAAGAGGAGAAAGGACGAGAGAGGAGATGAAACAGGGGAGAGATTAGAGGAGAAAGAGATATGGGACAGGAGAGAGCAGAGAGATAAGAGGAGAGAGAGAGGGAGAGAGAGGAGAGAGAGAGGGAGAGAGAGGAGAGAGAGGGAGAGAGAGGAGAGAGAGAGGGAGAGAGGAGAGAACATGCAGAAAGAATGAGAAAAGAGAAGAGAGAAAAGATAAAAGAAGAGAAAGAAGAGATAGATAAGAGAGCAAAGACTAGAGAGAAGAGAGGTGAGGGAAGAGACGATAGAAGAGAGGAGAGAGGAGAGAGGAAAGAAGAGAAGAGATGAGAGGAGAGAGAGGAGAGAGTAGAGAGGAGGGAGGAGAGGAGGGATAAAAGAATAGAAGGGAGAGAGAATAGACGAGAGAATAGGGGATAGAGGAGAGAGAGAGAAGAGACAGAGACGAGAGAGAGGAGAGGAAACAGAAGAGAAGGTCAAAGTTTCTAAGGATCCAAGGGACATAAGGAGAGGCAGAGGCCAGAGTTTGCCTGTTTGGAGCACCCCAGCCAACAATATAAATGTTTGCCTTAAATCCTAATTTTTTACGAATGTACTCTATTTTATGTTTAATTCTAACCTAACTATTAACAAGCTTTTGTTTGAGTTTGACCTCAGATTTTAGAATACGAGTACATGCAAAAATAGTTCCAGGGATTGAAATTCCCCGGGTTCAAAATCCGCGGGTTTCAACAGCTTGTCTCTACCTATAAAAATCAAAACTCTGTCTGTCTGTCTGTCTGTGGACAAATTACTTCGCTATGGACTCCCAAACTGCTGAACCAAATTACACCAAATTTTGCACCCACCCTAAACTCACCACGGAGAATGTCTTAGGCTACCTTTAAATTTCCTAAATTTGAGTCTTCCTACCTAAAAGTGCAAAAAACTGCTCAAAACGCGCGATTTTTTCACTAAATCCTCCATAGCGCGGCTCCACTTCTACCGATCCTCTTCAAATTTGACACAATCAATTTTCAACTATTTTGACACAATCGTGTAAAATTTCGAGTCTCAAAGTTAATCCCGAACGGCGCTGTGCACTTTTAAAATTAGGCTGTTTTTTTCAGCGTAGCAACCACCCCAACCTCCGCCCGCCTGCCTCTCTTTCCCGATCCTGATCTGGGCCCAGATGTGTAAAAGGGTTTCAAAATTGACTAACTTTCAGCTGCCATAAGTTTGCTCCACGTAAAGCGATTGACTCCCAACTTGACACAATTCTTCATTGACTCATTCTCTATCTAAATGTAAAGTTTCAACTCTGTAACTCAACCGAAAAAGAAACTGTAAGCATGTGAAGTTTGTCTGCTTTTTCTGTTGTTTGTGCCACTCACTCACTCATTCCCCCAGAGCCAGACGAAGGGTCAGGCGATAGGACTGAATGTACATAGCAAATGTACAGTGTTTTGGAATAACTTTTTAATAGCCTTCTCTGTACCCTGAGAGTGGAGAGGCTACGTTTAGCCATAACAGTTTAGTGAGAAATTTTAACCACTGCCCTCCCCTCTGTATAGGCAAACTATGCAGCAGTTTAACAGTGGATGGCAATTAGCAAATCGAGGCAATCCAGCATGGTTTGTAAAAGCGAAATATTTATGAAAAGGCGATGCGATGCAATGAAATACAACCCTACTAAATTAGGCACACCATGGAAATTTTAAGTTTCTCTTAAAGTACTTTGAAATTTAAATGGCCTAAGAAATGCGTATTTCCTTGGTTGTTAGACTGATGCAGACTGCAGTGGAGCTGAAGATACACAAATTCCTTTCAGGGCTGCAAATTGGCAAGAAAGATGACGTGATCAAAGCATGAGAATAACGATGAGAGTAGTACGTCCCGCAAACTGGCTTTCGAAGCAGGGATCGGCAGACTTTTACTTCAAAAGCCAGATAAAGAATCCAGCTTATGTGCGGGCCAGATGAGAGTGGAAAGGAGAAGGAATAGACTATTAGAAGAGAGGAGAGGCGAGACGGGGATAAGAGAAAACATGGAAGATAAGAGGAGAGACAAGTGGTGAGGAGAGAGCAGAGAAGAAGGGAGGAAGAAGCGAGAGGAGGGGAGAAAGGAGGGAGAGGAAAGAGTAAAGGTGAGAAGAGGGGAGATATGAGACAGAGGATCGATGAGAGGAGAGTAGAGAAGAGTGAGAAGAGAGTAGAGATGAGAGAGCAGAAAGGATAGAAAAGAGAGGAGATAAGAGAGGGAGAGAAGGGGTGAGAAGAGAAGAGATAGAGATAAGATAGGGGTGTAAGAAGAGGGGAGAAAGGAGAGATGAGAGAGTAAAGGGAAGAGGAGGAAAGAGGAAAGAGATGAGATTGTAGAGATGAGACAGATGAAAGGAGAGATGAGAGAGTAAAGATGAGAGATGAAAAAGGTGAGAGGAGAGTGCAGAGAGACGAGAGAAGATAATAGAGGAGAGAGAGTATAGAAGAGGGAAGAGAAAAGAAGAGAGGAGTAAGGAAAGAGAGGAGTCAGAAGAGG
Organism: Macrostomum lignano; assembly: GCA_002269645.1. Lineage (NCBI taxonomy): Eukaryota > Metazoa > Platyhelminthes > Macrostomidae > Macrostomum > Macrostomum lignano. The sequence goes on along the minus strand of NIVC01001689.1, from coordinate 121,409 downwards.
TGAAAGAGAAGAGTACAGAGGAGATAAGTGAGAGAACGTATTAGAGAGTAAAGATGACAGATGAGAGAGCAGAGATGAGGGTGAAAAGACGAGAGATGGGAGAGTAGAGAGAACAGAGGAGAGATAAGAGAGAAGAGATTACAGTGACTAGAGGAGAGAGGAGAGACAGGGAGAGAGAAGAGGAAATAGGAGAATGAAGAGGGGAGAGAGTAGAGGAGAAGAGAGATGGGAGAGGAGAGAGAGAGAGAGATGGGAGAGGAGAGAGAGAGAGAGAGAGAGAGAGAGAGAGAGAGAGCGCGCGCAGAGCAGAGAGAAACGAGAAGAGATAAGAGAGAAAAGATAAAATAAGAGAGGGGAGAGATAAAAACGCAGACAAGAGAGAAGAGAGGTGAGGGAAGAGACGAGTGACGAGGGGAGAGAGAAGAGATAAAACAAGAAAAGATATGAGAGGAAAGAGAGAGAGGAAAGAGGTGAGAGAAGAGACGAGAGAAGAGGGGAGAGAGGAGAGAGAGAGGAAAGAGGAGAGAGTTAAGAGAAGAGAGAAAAAGAATAGAGAGGAGAAGGAAGAGACGAGAGAAGAGGGGGAGAGAGGAGAGAGGAGAGGAGAGAGAAAACGAAAAGTAGAGAGGAGACAGGAGAGAGGAGAGAGGAGAGAAGAGACAAGAGACAAGAGATAAGAGAGATGAAAGAGAAGAGAGATGAGGGAAGATATGAGAGAAGAGAGAGGAGAGACGAGGGACGAGAGAGAAGAGAGGAAACAGAAGAGACGATAGAAATTTTAAAGGATCCAAGGGACATAGGGAGAGTCAGGGAGAGGCCAGAGTTTGCCAATACATGTTTTAGAGTCAGACAGACATTGCCTGACATTCTGTGGAGTACCCCAGCCAACAATATCAACGTTTGCCTCAAACCCTAATTTTACACGAATGTGCTCCATTTTATGTCTACGTCTATCCTACTAACTATTAACAAGTTTTTGTTTGTGTATGGCCTTAGATTTCAGAATACATGCATAAGTAGTTCCGAGGATTGGAATTCCCCGGGTTCAAAATCCGCGGGTTTCAACAGCTTGTCTCTACATAGCTAGCTCGTATAAAAATCAAAACTCTGTCTGTCTGTCTGTGTGTCTGTCTGTCTGTGGACAATTTTGATCGCTATGGACTCCCAAACCGCTCAACCAAATGACACCAAACTTTACACCCACCCTAAACTTACTACGGAGAATGTCTTAGGCTACCTTTTAATTTCCTAGACTCAATTCTTCCTACCTAAAAGTACAAAAAACTGCTAAAATGCGCGATTTTTTTACTAAATCCTCCATAGCGCCGCTCCACTTTTACCGATTCTCTTCAAATTTGACACAGATAATCTTTAACTATTTTTGCACAATTATGTGAAATTTCGAGTCTCAAAGTTAATCCTGAGCGGTGCTGTGCACTTTTAAAGTTAGGCTGTTTTTTTCAGCGTAGCAACCACCCCAACCTCCGCCCGCCTCTCTTTCCCGATCTGGGCCCAGATGTGTAAAAGGGGTTTCAAAATTGACTAACTTTCAGCTGCCATAAGTTTGCTCCACATAAAGCGATTGACTCCCAACTTGACACAATTCTTTATTGACTCATTCTCTGTCTAAATGTAAAGTTTCAACTCTGTAACTCAACCGAAAAAGAAACTGTAAGCATGTGAAGTTTGTCTGCTTTTTCTGTTGTTTGTGCCACTCACTCACTCATTCCCCCAGCCCAGACGAAGGGTCAAGCGATAGGGCTCAATGTACATAGCAAATGTACAGTGTTTTGGAATAACTTTTTAATAGCCTTCTCTGTACCCCCGCGCGTGGAGAGGCTACGTTTAGCCATGACAGTTTAGTGAGAAATTCTAACCACTGTCCTCTGTATTGGCAAACTCTGCAGCAGTTTAACAGTGGATGGCAAATCGAGGGAATCCAGCATGGTTTGTAAAAGCGAAAGATTATGAAAAGGCGATGCAATGCAATACAACCCTACTAAATTAGTCACACCATGGAAATTTTAGGTTTCTCTTAAAAGTACTTTAAGAATACTTTAAGAAATGTCCTCCTAAGAAATGCGTATTTCCTTGGTTGTTAGACTGATGCAGACTGCAGTGGAGTTGAAAATACACAAATTCCTTTCAGGACTGCAAATTGGCAAGAAAGATGACGACATGATCAAAGCATGAGAACAGCCATGAGAGTACTACGTCCTACAAACTGGCTTTCCAAGCAGGAATGGGCAGACTTTTCAAAAGCCAGATAAAGAATCCAGTATCCAGCTTATGTGCGGGCCAGATGAGAGTGGAAAGGAGAAGGAATAGACTATTAGAAGAGAGGAGAGTCGAGAGGGGGATATGAGAAAACATGGAATATAAGAGGAGAGACAAGTGGTGAGGAGAGAGCAGAGAAGAAGGGAGGAAGAAGCGAGAGGAGGGGAGAAAGGAGGGAGAGGAAAGAGTAAAGGTGAGAAGAGGGGAGAGATGAGACAGAGGATCGATGAGAGGAGAGTAGAGAAGAGTGAGAAGAGAGTAGAGATGAGAGAGCAGAAAGAAGATGACAGAGGGTCAAGAGGAGAGGAGAGATTAGAGAGGAGAGAGTAGAAAGGATAGAAAAGAGAGGAGATAAGAGGGGGAGAGAAGGGGTGAGAAGAGAAGAGATAGAGATAAGAGAGGGGTGTAAGAAGATGGGAGAAAGGAGAGATGAGAGAGTAAAGGGAAAAGGAGGAGAGAGGAAAAAGATGAGATTGTAGAGATGAGACAGATGAAAGAAGAGATGAGAGATGAAAAAGGTGAGAGGAGAGTGCAGAGAGACGAGAGAAGATAATAGAGGAGAGAGAGAGTATGGAAGAGGGAAGAGAAAAGAAGAGAGGAGTAAGGAAAGAGAGGAGTCAGAAGAGATGAAAGAGAAGAGTACTGAGGAGATAAGTGAGAGAACGTATAAGAGAGTAAAGATGACAGATGAGAGAGCAGATGAACAGACGAGAGAAGAGGGGAGAGAGGAGAGAGAGAGGAGAGAGTAGAGGAGAGAGTTAAGAGAAGAGAGAAAAGAATAGAGAGGAGAAGGAAGAGACGAGAGAAGAGGGGGAGAGAGGAGAGAGGAGAGGAGAGAGAAAACGAAAAAGTAGAGAGGAGAGAGGAGAGCAGAGAGAAAACGAAAAGTAGAAAGGAGAGAGGAGAGGAGAGAGAAAAGAATAGGGAAGAGAGATGAAACAGAAGAGAGATGAGGGAAGATACAAGAGAAGAGAGGAGAGAGGAAAGAGAGAGGAGAGAGGAGAGACGAGGGATGAGAGAGAAGAAAGGAAAGAGACGATATAAATTTTAAAGGATCCAAGGGACATAGGGAGAGTCAGGGAGAGGCCAGAGTTTGCCAATACATGTTTTAGAGTCAGACAGACATTGCCTGGCATTCTGTGGAGTACCCCAGCAAACAATATCAACGTTTGCCTCAAACCCTAATTTTACACAAATGTGCTCCATTTTATGTCTACCTCTATCCTACCATTAATTTGTTTGTATATGGCCTTAGATTTCAGAATACATGCAAAAGTAGTTCCGGGGATTAGAATTCCCCGGGTTCAAAATCCGCGGGTTTCAACAGCTTGTATTATAATATTAATGATATTAATTTTTTGTTGATAGGACTAGCCTAGTACTCTTGGTAACTAGCCTAGTCCAATCAAAAATATATAAAAATTGACACTTATTATTCTAAAAGACATAATTAAGATAAGATAGACTTTAATATTTAGAATACACAGTTATCAAAAACCAATTGCTAATGTAGCTGAAAGATATCTGAAATGTATTTATCTATAAGCAAAATATCCAAATATTAATATTTTTCACTACAAGTTTATGCCCATAGGCAAATATTTTCATTTTCATATACATTTTGGATTTCTCGCACTCACCTGCATGCCAGCTTTCGCACACGTGTCAGCTGCCTCAGGCATGGGCTCAGCCGAATCAACCAGCCAAGATGAGCGAAGTCGCGTTGTCAGCGACGCCATTGGCAACAACAAGGACACCTTGATTAGCCTGGACTTGAACGCCAAGCAGCTTTGGGAGCGGCTGAATGGCTTGTCGGAGAATCTGGACTCGTCCCTGTCGCTGTACCCCCTGCGGCACAGTGGCGGCCGGCACCAGCAGCACCAACAGTCGGCCACCGCCGCCTACTTCAACAGCTCCCGCGGCAGCCTCCGCGATCTGGTCACCCGCTGCGTTGACATAATGGAGGGCCAGCAGCAGGCCATGGCAGCCAAGGATGCCCAGATCGCCCAGCTGCAGGCCCAGCTGGCCTCCGCCCTGTGCAGCAAGCCGGCTGGCAGGCAGGGACCGCAGCAGTCCAAGCACCAGAAGCTGCTGGCTAAGCAGAGGCGCCTGGCCAAAGCCGCCGCCACCAGGCGAGCCAAGAAGCTCAACAACGAGCTGGCCAGCCTGACTGCGCCGTCTATTCACGACGAGAAATCTGCTCTGGCTAGGCGGTATCCGGCTCTTCCCATTGTGCTTCCAGCTGTGCAGCCGCAGCAGCTTCTGGCGGCGTCGGCACCGGCGGAGCAGCAGCAGCCCGGCCGGCAGCTGCGCACGCCTCAGCGTCAGCAACAGGCTCAGAATCTTGGCGGGCAGCCGACTCAGAAGCGGATTAAACTGACTCGCGGCGCCGGCAGTGAGTGGCAATGAAGCTGGGGAGCAGTTTTATTACCCAGTTAGTGTGTTAGCTACTACTGTAGGGCTCAAATATATAGCAAGGGGGTTGTAGCCTAGTAGGCTGAAAGGTCGGAGGTTCGATTCCCAATCCTACTCGGAATAATTTGTCCTTGAACAAGGCACTTAACTCTGCATTGAGCATTAGCTGGGGTAATTGAAAGTGTATGTGTGGCGACTCCCCCCCTTCCCCAAGTCCTTGAACCGAACAGCCGTACGCAGCCTTCAGATGCGCCGCGCAATAGCTGCGGCTGAGCTGTCGGTTGCACATCTGTCCATGGGGGCAGGTGTAATCAATTATTATTCTTATATAGCCCAATTTCACATCTAGGGAGTTTCTATTACTGGTGGTCACATCCAGACGAATCATATCCATATCAACCATATCGCCTGCCAACCAATCAGAGCATTCTGATGCATTTACATATTGAGCCTTAAATGTGTAGAAAATTATTTATTTTATCTTTTCTAGAGACTCAAAATTAGCAACCAGGCTCTTGGTAAATCAAATCTCTGTGTAAACTAACAATCCCCCCCCAAGCAGCCTCAGTCCAGGTGTCAATCGAGACTCCATCCTGGCGAATTTGCCCGCCAACCAAAGCCACCTACAAGCTGGAGGGCACCGAGGACCTGTCCGACAAGCACTACGAATCCCTGCACACCCGTCAGGAGGCCGACGAGCGCCGGCGAAAGCTGTGGGACCTGCGGGCGCAGCGGGAGCGAGCTTACTACGACAGACTCAAGCAGAAGGCGCTCCAGCGGGCCGCCAACGCCGCCGCCGCTGTGGCTGCCGCCGAGCAGTCTGGCAAGTCGGCTGAGACCGCCTCTGATGGCGCCGACGCGGCCGCAGACTCCGAGACCAAGGAGCTGCTCGATAACACCAAAGTGCGACTGGTTGGCAAGCCGCTGACCGACTTTGACCAGAGGTTCGTTTGCGAAGTTTTGAATTTCCGCTTCCTATTTTTTACTCAAATATTTTCAGATTAAGCCTTCCAGACTCTCAGACTGAGCAGCCAGCATCCCAGACTCTCAGACTGAGCAGCCAGCCTTCCAGACCCTCAGACTGAGCAGCCAGCCTCTCAAATCCTCAGACTGAGCAACCAGCCTCCCAGACACAGACTGAGCAGCCAGCATCCCAGATCCTCAGACTGAGCAGCCAGATTCCCAGACACTCAGACTGAGCAGCCAGATTCCCAGATCCTCAGACTGAGCAGCCAGCCTCCCAGATCCTCAGACTGAGCAGCCAGCCTCCCAGACACTCAGACTGAGCAGCCAGCCTCCCAGACACTCAGATTGAGCAGCCAGCCTCCCAGATCCTCAGATTGAGCAGCCAGCCTCCCAGATCCTCAGATTGAGCAGCCAGCCTCCCAGACACTCAGATTCAGCAGCCAGCCTCCCAGACACTCAGATTGAGCAGCCAGCCTCCCAGACACTCAGATTGAGCAGCCAGCCTCCCAGACACTCAGATTGAGCAGCCAGCCTCCCAGACACTCAGATTGAGCAGCCAGCCTCCCAGACACTCAGATTGAGCAGCCAGCCTCCCAGACACTCAGATTGAGCAGCCAGCCTCCCAGACACTCAGATTGAGCAGCCAGCCTCCCAGACACTCAGATTGAGCAGCCAGCCTCCCAGGCACTCAGATCGAGCAGTGACCTTCCCATTTCCTTGGAGCTCAGCAATGTACTTTTTCCATATCGCCTCCGCCCTCAGGCTGGCCAAGCTGACGGACGGCGCCGCCGCTGTCTCGGAGTCGCCCCCGTCCTCATCCTCAGTCTCGTCCCTCACTTCATCAATCGCGGCAGGCCGCCGCGGCCGAGGTCGAGGTCGCGGACGTCGTCAGCTTCAGAGCGCCGTTAGGCGTTAATGCCGGCTCATTTGAACCGAGTAGTCGAACAAAGACTCGCAGTTGTTTACGGACTGCTGTGGTCTGGGCCGAGGCACCCAGCTGTGTGTTTTGAGAACAGTGAGCTTCAGACTGCGTATCCTCACAGCACGGTATAAAATGACAATTGCCTGTTAATATTCCCAGTTGCTGATGATTGTCAGTAAGTTATAGGCGGCAAATTTTACTTTCTATTTGGTTATCAATTAATCAGAGAGAATTGCAATTTGTTGCTCTACTAGCAGTAGTATTTGTATTTCAATCTGGATTCTTTAGACACCCTCCCCGATAATTGCTACAAGCCGGTGTTGTATAGTTTACTCTGCCTGCCCCGTAGCTGCCTCTCTGAAATTGTTATTTCCTATCAAATTATTGTTACTGTTAGTTAGTGCACAGTGTCATCCTTTGTCCTCTGTTTTATTTTGTTTATTTGTTTGCTTTTGTTATAAAGCCGAGACCGCGAACTGCTTTAAGCGGCCTAACAGGTGGCAGTCAGCTCTGCTCCGTCGGAGTCTTCGTCTGCTGCCAGTTGCTATGCGGCTTGTTGCGCACGCGCGCGTACTTTTTTGCTTTCCGGCATGTCTGCACCCTGCCGTTCCTCAACTGTCAGTAGTGCCCTCCCCCCGCTTCTAGCTGTCATCTGCGTGCATGCGGCTTATTCTGTGTCCGTGTGTGTTTGCCACACATACGTATTACAGATATATATATTATATATAAATTTCCAGTTTTTCGCTAGGTTGCATACTGATTTATTTGTGTTTCACACGCATATATTTTTATTATTAATAGCCCTGCTGCTAAATCGGTTTCTCTCCCGCACTTCTATTTGAAACTGTCCCACCACCGATTGTCCCCCATCTGTAATCCTCATAATTGCAAATTCAAGAATGCTTTTCATCTCTTTATCTGTCATGTCTGTTAGACTATTTCTCACTAATCTAATTATTAGCTGGCTTGCCTGTGTTAAAAAGGCGGAAACGTAAATTAAATGTGAAAGTTGTGTAATTTCATCTCTGCCTACGTCTTTTTGTGCATTCTGGGGTTTATTTCTTTGGGGGATTATTAATGCGCTAATAAGCCCTAACCCTCCTGATCCTCACATTGAGCAGCCAGCCTCCCAGACACTCAGACTGAGCAGCCAGCCTCCCAGACACTCAGATCGAGCAGCCAGCCTCCCAGATCCTCAGACTGAGCAACCAGCCTCCCAGACACAGACTGAGCAGTCAGCCTCCCAGATCCTCAGACTGAGCATCCAGCCACCCAGACACTCAGACTGAGCAGCCAGCCTCCCAGACACTCAGACTGAGCAGCCAGCCTCCCAGACACTCAGACTGAGCAGCCAGCCTCCCAGATCCTCAGACTGAGAAGCCAGTCTCCCAGATCCCCAGACTGAACAGCCAGCTTCCCAGATTCTCAGACTGAGAAGCCAGTCTCCCAGATCCTCAGACTGAGCAGCCAGCCTCCCAGATCCTCAGACTGAGCAGCCAGCCTCCCAGACCCTCAGACTGAGCAGCCACTCAGATAAATACGCTCGCAGATTAGTAACAGGACTTCATGAAGTTCCGAGCTGCCCCAGCCCACCCACAGCTGCTCCTGTCTGCTATGCATGGACGAAGTATCGAGCCGCGTCGTCAGCAGCAGCGGCGGCAGCGTCGGCGCCAAGCCTCGGCGCGCCCGGCTGATCCTGGAGTGTCCGGACGCGGCCTTCGAGCAGCACGGCTACATGTTCGGCGCGGTGAAAAGCGCCAGCGGTGAGGTGGTGTTCCAGACCGGCATGGTGGGATACGCCGAGTCCCTGACCGACCCGTCCTACAAGAACCAGATGCTGGTGCTGACCTACCCGCTCATTGGCAACTACGGCATCGCTAGCGAAGACGATGTTGATCACTTCGGCTTGCCGCGCTGGTTCGAATCCGCCAAAATCCACGCCGCGGCCCTGATTGTGTACAGCCACGGCTACGGCAAGCACTCGCACTGGAACGCCAAGCAGAGCCTGCACGTCTGGCTTGAACAGCATGGCGTGCCCGGCTTCTTCGGCGCCGACACCCGCCGGCTGACCAAGTTCTTGCGGGATCGCGGCTGCGTGCTCGGCCGCATCGTGCTGGACGGCGAGGCGCCCGAATCCGTGCCGCTGGTTGATCCGGATCGGGACAACCTGGCCGCGCTGTGAGTGGAATGTTCCATTGAGAAATATATTGCAGTGGAATTTTCCACTGAGGAATCTGTGCAGTGGAATTTTCCAGTGAGGAATCTGTGCAGTGGAATTTTCCACTGAGGAATCTGTGCAGTGGAATTTTCCACTGAGGAATCTGTGCAGTGGAATTTTCCAGTGAGGAATCTGTGCAGTGGAATTTTCCACTGAGGAATCTGTGCAGTGGAATTTTCCACTGAGGAATCTGTGCAGTGGAATTTTCCACTGAGGAATCTGTGCAGTGGAATTTTCCAGTGAGGAATCTGTGCAGTGGAATTTTCCACTGAGGAATCTGTGCAGTGGAATTTTCCACTGAGGAATCTGTGCAGTGGAATTTTCCAGTGAGGAATCTGTGCAGTGGAATTTTCCACTGAGGAATCTGTGCAGTGGAATTTTCCAGTGAGGAATCTATCAACAGGAATTTTCCACTCAGTTATCTAGCTCGTATATGCGTATGGCTATGTAATAAGAAATCGACCTTATTTGTCCTACCTGCCGCTCTCTACCTTGCAGGGTGTCAATCCAGACCCCTCGCGTCTACAATCCGGACGGCGCCGTGTCCATCGCCGTACTCGACGTCGGCGCCAAGTTCAACCAGATTCGCTGTCTATGCCGCCTGGGCGCCCGGGTGACGGTTCTGCCATGGAATTCGCCAGTTAGTCCCGCAGACTATGACGCCCTCTTTGTTTCAAACGGACCTGGAAATCCCACGCATTGTCAGGTGAGCTAATTATTGTTATAAACTGATTTGATTATTGTCTAATTACGAATATCTTATAGCTTATAGATAAATCAAAGAGACAGGTGCAGATAGCGGCGACTTCATTAAAGATCAAAGGGATAAGTGTAGATAACGGCGACTTCATTAAAGATCAAAGGGATAAGTGTAGATAACGGCGACTTCATTAAAGAGCAAAGGGATAAGTGTAGATAACGGCGACTTCATTAAAGAGCAAAGGGATAAGTGTAGATAACGGCGACTTCATTAAAGAGCAAAGGGATAAGCGTAGATAACAGCGACTTCATTAAAGATCAAAGGGATAAGTGTAGATAACGGCGACTTCATTAAAGAGCAAAGGGATAAGCGTAGATAACAGCGACTTCATTAAAGATCAAAGGGATAAGTGTAGATAACGGCGGCTTAATTAAAGATGAAAGGGATAGGTGTAGATAACGGCGGCTTAATTAAAGATGAAAGGGATAAGTGTAGATAACGGCGACTTCATTAAAGAGCAAAGGGATAAGCGTAGATAACAGCGGCTTAATTAAAGATCAAAGGGATAGGTTTAGATAACGGCGGCTTAATTAAAGATCAAAGGGATAGGTTTAGATAACGGCGGCTTAATTAAAGATCAAAGGGATAGGTGTAGATAACGGCGGCTTAATTGAAGACCAATTAAAATAATTAAAGGTGTGCATGTATATTTGACATCAAAACCTCTCCGGATGACCATTCCCAACCCTCAGGCCACAGTGGACACCATCAGGACCTGGATGTCGGCCGGCAAGCCCCTGTTCGGCATCTGCTTCGGCCACCAGCTCACGGCCCTGGCCGTCGGCTGCGTCACTTACAAGATGAAATTCGGCAACCGGGGCCACAACCAGCCCTGCCTGCACCCGCCAACTGGCCGCTGCTTCATCACCACCCAGAATCACGGCTACGCGGTCGACAACGGCTCCGTCCACCCCGACTGGGAGGTGCTGTTTGTCAACGCTAACGACGACTCCAACGAGGGCCTGGTGCACCGCTCGCTGCCGTTCTTCACCGTCCAGTTCCACCCGGAGCACTGCGCCGGGCCCAGGGACCTGCGCTGCCTATTCGACGTGTTCTTCGACCAGATCGAGGCGTCCAGAGGCTCCGGCGACGCCACCGTGAGCTTGTACGAGCGGCTGATGCGGCGGTTCCGCTACTCGCCGAGGCCGCACGAGCTGCAACTGCAGCGGCTGCGTCAAGCCGACATTGCCGACGGAGCTTCGGCCGAGTCGGCGCCTGTGCGCACCGTGCTGATCCTCGGCTCCGGCGGCCTGTCCATCGGCCAGGCTGGCGAGTTCGACTATTCGGGCTCGCAGGCGCTCAAAGCCCTGAAAGAGGAGGGCGTCAGGACTGTGCTGATTAATCCGAACATTGCCACCGTGCAGACCTCCACCGGCATGGCTGATAAAGTCTACTTCTTGCCAATCACCGTGGACTATGTTAAGCAGGTGAGAACTGCTGCTGCATCTATAAATCCCCAATCCCAACCCAAATCCCCAGTCAGAATCCCTAATCCCCAATCAGAATCCCAAATCTCCAAACAGAATCCCAAATCCCAAATCAGAATCCCAAATCTCCAATCTGAATCCCAAATCAGAATCCCTAATCCCCAATCAGAATCCCTAATCCCCAATCAGAATCCCAAATCCCAAATCAGAATCCTAAATCTCCAATCTGAATCCCAAATCAGAATCCCAAATCTCCAATCTGAATCCCAAATCTCCAATCAGAATCCCAAATCCCTAATCAGAATCCCTAATTCCCAATCAGAATCCCTAATTCCCAATCATTAGGGAATCCCAAATCCCTAATCAGAATCCCGAATCCCCAATCTGAATCCCAAATTCCCATTCCGAACCCAAATCCCTAATCAGAATCCCAAATCCCTAATCAGAATCCCTAATCCCCAATCAGAATCCCTAATCCCCAATCAGAATCCCAAATCCCAAATCAGAATCCTAAATCTCCAATCTGAATCCCAAATCAGAATCCCAAATCTCCAATCTGAATCCCAAATCTCCAATCAGAATCCCAAATCCCTAATCAGAATCCCTAATTCCCAATCAGAATCCCTAATTCCCAATCATTAGGGAATCCCAAATCCCTAATCAGAATCCCGAATCCCCAATCTGAATCCCAAATTCCCATTCCGAACCCAAATCCCTAATCAGAATCCCAAATCCCTAATCAGAATCCCAAATCCCCAATCTGAATCCCAAATTCCCATTCCGAACCCAAATCCCTAATCAGAATCCCAAATCCCTGGTCAAAATCCCAAATCCCTGATCGAAATCCCAAATCCCTGGTCAAAATCCCAAATCCCTGATCGAAATCCCAAATCTCCAATCAGAATCCCAAATCCCTAATCGAATCCCAAATCTCTCAATCCGAATCCCGCAGGTGCTCGCCAACGAGCGCCCAGATGGCATTCTGCTGGCGTTCGGCGGCCAGACGGCGCTGAACTGCGGCATCAAGTTGCGTAACTGCGGCGCCCTGGACGAATACGGTGTCCGAGTTCTGGGCACGCCGATTGAGTCGATTGAATGGACCGAAGATCGAGAGGTGTTCGCCCGCAAGATGGAGGAGATCAGCGAGCAGGTGGCCCCGTCCGAGGCGGCCTGCTCTGTGCAGGAGGCCGTGGCAGCGGCGGAGAGGCTCGGCTACCCCGTCATGGTGCGCGCCGCCTTTGCCCTCGGCGGCCTCGGCTCCGGCTTTGCCAACGATGCCAAGGTGCGTTTGGACTCTGGAGGGATGGCCCTCCTCACCTGTTGCATCCGAAAATCGCCCTCCTCACCCGTTGAATCTGAAAATCGCCCTTCTCACCTGTTGAATCTGAAAATCGCCCTCCTCACCTGTTGAATCTGAAAATCGCCTTCCTCACCTGTTGAATCTGAAATCGCCTTCCTCACCTGTTAAATCTGAAAATCGCCTTCCTCACCTGTTGAATCTGAAAATCGCCTTCCTCACCTGTTGAATCTGAAAATCGCCTTCCTCACCTGTTGAATCTGAAAATCGCCTTCCTCACCTGTTAAATCTGAAAATCGCCTTCCTCACCTGTTAAATCTGAAAATCGCCCTCCTCATCTGTTGAATCTGAAAATCGCCTTCCTCACCTGTTGCATCTAAAAATCGCCCTCCTCTCCTGTTAAATCTGAAAATCGCCCTCCTCTCCTGTTAAATCTGAAAATCGCCTTCCTCACCTGTTAAATCTGAAAATCGCCCTCCTCTCCTGTTAAATCTGAAAATCGCCCTCCTCTCCTGTTAAATCTGAAAATCGCCCTCCTCTCCTGTTAAATCTGAAAATCGCCTTCCTCACCTGTTAAATCTGAAAATCGCCCTCCTCACCTGTTAAATCTGAAAATCGCCCTCATCACCTGTTGCATCTGGAAAATCGCCCTCGCAGGAGCTCACCGAGCTGGCCACCGTAGCGCTGGCCAACACCAGCCAAATTCTGGTTGACAAGTCGCTGAAAGGCTGGAAAGAAGTTGAATACGAAGTTGTGCGGGACGCTTATAACAACTGCATCACCGTGTGCAACATGGAGAACTTCGATCCGCTGGGTATGCGCTCTGGAATTAACAGGGAATGTTGGATAATTACGAGTAATAGGAGTATAATAGCTGCTTTAAAACCACGCTTAGGATGGCTTCCAAGCCACCCAAGATTTGTTTCCAATAATGGTAGGAATGCCCTGAAAGAAGTGCTTTTGATCAACTCTATGCCCTTCGAATCAACGCTCTAGCCAAACAAAGGTGCATTTAAAATCATCCAAGATTGCCTCTAAAGTCCCAACACCAGCCCCAAAAATCGCCCTCAACCCGAACCCAAAAATCGCTCTCAATCCGAACCCAAAAATCGCCCTCAACCCGAACCCAAAAATCGCCCTCAACCCGAACCCAAAAATCGCCCTCAACCCGAACCCAAAAATCGCCCTCAACCCGAACCCAAAAAATTGCCCTAAACCCGAACCCAAAAATCGCCCTCAACCCGAACCCAAAAATCGCCCTCAACCCGAACCCAAAAAATTGCCCTAAACCCGAACCCAAAAATCGCCCTCAACCCGAACCCAAAAAATTGCCCTAAACCCGGACCCAAAAATCGCCCTCAACCCGAACCCAAAAATCGCCCTCAACCCGAACCCAAAAATTACCCTCAACCCGAACCCAAAAAATTGCCCTAAACCCGAACCCAAAAAATTGCCCTAAACCCGGACCCAAAAATCGCCCTCAACCCGAACCCAAAAATCGCCCTCAACCCGAACCCAAAAATTACCCTCAACCCGAACCCAAAAAATTGCCCTAAACCCGAACCCAAAAAATTGCCCTAAACCCGAACCCAAAAATCGCCCTCAACCCGAACCCAAAAATCGCCCTCAACCCGAACCCAAAAAATTGCCCTAAACCCGAACCCAAAAATCGCCCTCAACCCGAACCCAAAAAATTGCCCTAAACCCGGACCCAAAAATCGCCCTCAACCCGAACCCAAAAATCGCCCTCAACCCGAACCCAAAAATCGCCCTCAACCCGAACCCAAAAAATTGCCCTAAACCCGAACCCAAAAATCGCCCTCAACCCGAACCCAAAAAATTGCCCTAAACCCGGACCCAAAAATCGCCCTCAACCCGAACCCAAAAAATTGCCCTAAACCCGGACCCAAAAGTCGCCCTCAACCCGAACCCAAAAAATTGCCCTAAACCCGAACCCAAAAATCGCCCTCAACCCGAACCCAAAAATCGCCCTCAACCCGAACCCAAAAATCGCCCTCAACCCGAACCCAAAAATCGCCCTCAACCCGAACCCAAAAATCGCCCTCAACCCGAACCCAAAAATCGCCCTCAACCCGAACCCAAAAATCGCCCTCAACCCGAACCCAAAAATCGCCCTCAACCCGAACCCAAAAATCGCCCTCAACCCGAACTCAAAAATCGCCCTCAACCCGAACCCAAAAATCGCCCTCAACCCGAACCCAAAAATCGCCCTTAACCCGAACCCAAAAATCGGCCTCAACCCGAACCCAAAAATCGCCCTCAACCCGAACCCAAAAATCGCCCTCAACCCGAACCCACCTGCAGGCATTCACACCGGCGAGTCAATCGTGGTGGCGCCGTCGCAGACCCTGACAGACTTCGAATACCAGATGCTGCGCAGCGCCGCCATCAAGGTAGTCTGCCACCTGGGCATCGTTGGCGAGTGCAACATTCAGTACGCGCTGGACCCGGACTCGCACCGCTATTACATCATCGAGGTGAACGCCAGACTGTCGAGGAGCTCCGCTCTGGCCAGCAAAGCCACCGGCTACGCGCTGGCCTACGTGGCCGCCAAGCTGAGCCTGGGCTACCGCCTGCCCGACCTGCGCAACCTGGTCACCGGCCGCACCACCGCCTGCTTCGAGCCCTCGCTGGACTATTGCGTAGTCAAAATCCCCCGCTGGGATTTGAAAAAATTCTCCCGAGTTAGCAACGTGATTGGCAGCTCGATGAAGTCTGTCGGCGAAGTCATGGCCATCGGTCGGCGGTTCGAGGAGGCCGTGCAGAAGGCCTTGCGCATGGTTGACGACTCGATCCCGGGGTTCGATCCCTACCGATCTGAGCCATCCGAGCAGGGCCTGCTGGTGCCAACCGATCAGCGCGTCTTTGTCCTGGCCGCGGCTCTGCAGCGCAACAGCTGGACTATCGACCGGATCTACGAGCTGACCAAAATCGATCGCTGGTTCCTGCACAAGCTCAGCAACATCACCGACTGCTATGCGGATATCGAGGCTGAGGCAGCCGGTAGGAAGTCCCTGTCTGAGGACACCCTGCGGCGGGCTAAGCAGCTGGGCTTCTCGGACAGGCAGATTGCCAGGGCTGGCAACACTTTGGAGGCGTTGGTTAGAAAGACTCGAAAAGAGTTGGGCATTGTGCCGTTCGTTAAACAGGTGAGTTTAGGTACCTTTGTGTGCGGGGTCGAATATTTGACTTTCATCTGACAGGGGACAGGCATCGGCTATATAACTAGTGACCTTGATCGCCTTTTATCACAGGTGACAAGAATCTCCCTTGTCACAGGTGACAAGAATATCCCCTATCACAGGTGACAAGAATCTCCCTTATCACAGGTGACAAGAATATCCCCTATCACAGGTGACAGGAATCTCCCTTATCACAGGTGACAGGAATCTCCCTTATCACAGGTGACAAGAATCTCCCTTGTCACAGGTGACAAGAATATCCCCTATCACAGGTGACAAGAATCTCCCCTATTACAGGTGAGAAGAATATCCCCTATCACAGGTGACAGGAATCTCCCTTATCACAGGTGACAAGAATCTCCCTTGTCACAGGTGACAAGAATATCCCCTATCACAGGTGACAAGAATCTCCCTTGTCACAGGTGACAAGAATATCCCCTATCACAGGTGACAAGAATCTCCCTTATCACAGGTGACAAGAATATCCCCTATCTCAGGTGACAAGAATCTCCCCTTATCTCAGGTGACAAGAGTCTCCCCTTATCTCAGGTGACAAGAGTCTCCCCTGATCACAGGTGACAAGAATCTTCCTTATCTCAGGTAACAAGAATCTCCCCTTATCTCAGGTGACAAGAATCCCTTTATTACAGGCGACAAAAGTCACTATTACATGTGACAAGAATCCACTTATTACAGGCGACAAGAATCACAGGGACAATACGGACAAACGAACTCACTATCACAGGGAACAAAAATCGCCACTTACACATATCAAGGTATGAAAATCATCTTTAAGACTCAACGATAGAGCTGCCCCTTCTATTTTCTTTAAAAGTTGTTACCTTATAAGAATAGTCTTGGGTTAATAAATGCCCTTAATCTGAACTGCTTAATCTGCATACGGATTATCTAAAAAGAGTATTTAAGAGTTCGACCGGCCGCGGCTACGCATCTCATTGGACTGGCCGTGTTGTGCAACTCTTTGTAGCAGTACTCTTTGTTAGTATTGTAGTTGGTGTGTTTGAATTCTGCAACCTTCCAGACCGCTCCAGTCCTGTCGCTTTTGTGTTGATGGTTTGGCAGGTGCTCGCACAGGTAGCCGTAGGCAGCATGCGAGCAATAGTCAGTTATTACGCGGCCAGGACTGCCGCCAAACATTATTAGTAGGCAGTCCTGAGCTGGCAAATCAGGATCGGCGGAATGCCACAGTGAGTTGTCCGTTGCTAGGATACCATTGTCATTAACTCGTTGCCATCCGGCCCTGCTATTGAAGCGCTCGTCGGCAAGATCGGACACGCCAATCCAATGGTGCGCGCTGTAGGCGTACAAGAGCCTTTTAATTGAGGTGTCAGAGTTGAGCAGCTCGCCGCCGATGGATGCGCAGGCCAGGTTGGCCTGGCACCAGTTGTACCTGGGCGAGCTGTTCACGTACAGACAGAGACCACCGTTTCTGATGGCAAACGGATGCGGGCAGTCTGTCAGCGCTAGCTGAGGATACACCAGCAGTATCAGGAATTGAGTCCTTACGCTGCACATCGCTTGATGATGCCTTAACTCGAACGAAGCCTTCTTCAGTGAAACTCATCTGCTTTTAAAGAATATTATTCCGCTCATGTCTGCTTTTTTAAATAACGTAGAATTGCGGAAAACAACAGCCGAAGCAATTCTCACAAGCAGCATCTTGAGCTTATTTGAACCGTGCTCAAACGCGTATGGAATGAACTTTTTGCAAAAAAACTTTAGGTCTTATTAGAAAAAAGGACGAACAAAAGTCTTGCTCTACAAATTTCTAATGCTGATTGACAGATGAAATTTTATCACCTCAACACACCTTATGCGAATCAACTTTTTCGCTCTTTTATTTGCGCTTCTATAAGATGGCATCCAGCCCTGCTTAGAATATTGTTCGACTGATTCAGTAAACAAAATGATGGAAAATATCAGACTCCGAACTTGATCCAATCGGTTTTATCGTTAATTTGCGGCATCATGTTGTCAAAGCGCAGCAGGTGACAAAAGCCGGTTTTATTGTTGTACAGCAGGTAGTCTATCCCAAGGTAGCGCTGCGTTTCGACCGCGCAGTGCAGCAAACTCGGCATCGAAGGAATTATCACTTGGCAGGTGTAGGCGTTAGCAGATTGTCCGGCGCTGGAGCCGTCGCCATCCGGGATGAGTTTGGTTCGCTGCCACTTGGTGCTTAGCCCAGGTGTCTCATTTTCATATTCGCACAGGTAGCCACTACTAGTGTCACACGGAGCGTCAGCTAGCTTGACTGTATTAGTGTTGATGTCGCATAGAAATAGAAGACAATTATCATCCTTAAAGTCTTTTCCGTTGGGATCCGATCTAGCCCAGAGTAAGTCGTCCTTCGGCAGTATCTGCTGGTTTCCGCCGATAGCCATCCATCCGTCTCGATTATTGCCTCGCTCATTAGCCAGATCAGAGAGTCCAACCCATGCCGATATGTTGCGATCGCAGGGCTTCTTAGCCTTAGCATGATACAGTCTTAGTGAATTGTACTTGCTCATCAGCCGGCCACCCAGCGACACGCATTCGACATTGGCCGAGCACCAGTCATACTTTGCAGTCTTGCAAGCGTACAGGCACAGATCTCCGTCTAGTTCGAATGGTTTCGGGCACTGTTGGCCCAGCGTCCGATTTAACAGGAGCAACAGAGACAAAGCTGCGAACAGAATTGCATCGGCCATGGTCATTAGCCTGCCTTGAAATTGTGTTAGCTCCAACTCAGCCTTATTTATATTCAGTCACCTTTCGCTCACCTGCTCCAAACTAGCAAGCTTTCCGTTTTAAAAAGCTTTCAGTCACGCAGCAAATTTTGTATGCCCTGTGTCAACCGATCTATTTCTAACAAATAGACGCGAGACTTGTGGTCGCAGTAATGACATTGTTGGGCAGTCAAACCTCTGTCTACGAGATGCATACATCAGCGTTTTACTGCACCTTCTCGTTGTTTGCGACTAGCAAACATTAGAAACCCAGTGACATTTTAATGATTTGCTTTGTAGACACCGTCGGAAGTAGCGAAACTATGCATTTGCATTTATCAGCTGTGTAGTCCGCATTTTAATTGTAAGCATCGATTAGACTCGATGAAGAAGCTTTGATTCACAGTCTTAGTATTAGAAATTACTTTTTTCGGATTCGCAAAAACGACATTCTAAGCTCAAAACGATTTTTTTGTTTTACGGTACCAATGTTAAAAAATAACGCACATTGATAAGAAATGGCACTCAGTATGGGAAATGGCATTCAGTGTTGAGAAATGACAGACACTCAGTATGGGAAATGGCATTCAGTGTTGAGAAATGACAGACACTCAGTATGGGAAATGGCATTCAGTGTTGAGAAATGACAGACACTCAGTATGGGAAATGGCATTCAGTGTTGAGAAATGACAGACACTCAGTATGGGAAATGGCATTCAGTGTTGAGAAATGACAGACACTCAGTATGGGAAATGGCATTCAGTGTTGAGAAATGACAGACACTCACTATGGGAAAAGGCATTCACTGTTGAGAAATGGCACACCAAAATGTCTGTTGTTAAGCATCAGCCAGTGTAATAAATAGCATACTTCGTACCGAATCCCAGGTGGACACTGTGGCTGCAGAGTGGCCAGCCGAGACCAATTATCTCTACCTGACCTACAATGGCGAGGAACACGACGTCGCCTTCAAAGAGCGTCACGTGATGGTCCTGGGCTCCGGCGTCTATCGAATTGGCAGCTCCGTCGAGTTCGACTGGTGCACAGTCGGCTGCGTGAACGAGCTGACCCGACTGGGCCATAGCACGATCATGGTGAACTTCAACCCGGAGACCGTCTCCACCGACTACGACATGTGCGACCGGTTGTACTTCGAGGAGATCTCGCTGGAGCGAGTGCTGGACATCTACGATATTGAGAATCCGGAGGGCGTCCTGGTCAGCATGGGCGGCCAACTGCCCAACAACATCGCTATGGGCCTGCACTTTTACAAGGTTTGACTCCCAGATCTTCATGCAGTTGCCTGGCCACTGGCAGCCTCCCAGATCCTCAGCTACTGGGCCAGCCTCCCAGATCCTCAGTTGCTGGACCAGCCTCCCAGATCCTCAGTTGCTGGGCCAGCCTCCCAGATCCTCAGTTGCTGTGCCAGCCTCCCAGATCCTCAGTTGCTGGGCCAGCCTCCCAGATCCTCAGTTGCTGGGCCAGCCTCTCAGATCCTCAGTTGCTGGGCCAGCCTCCCAGATCCTCAGTAGCTGGGCCAGCCTCACAGAGTGTCAGTTGCTGGGCCAGCCTCCCAGATCCCCAGTTGCTGGGCCAGCCTCCCAGATCCTCAGTTGCTGGGCCAGCCTCCCAGATCCTCAGTAGCTGGGCCAGCCTCACAGAGTGTCAGTTGCTGGGCCAGCCTCCCAGATCCCCAGTTGCTGGGCCAGCCTCCCAGATCCTCAGTTGCTGGGCCAGCCTGTCAGATCCTCAGTTGCTGGGCGAGCCTCCCAGATCCCCAGTTGCTGGGCCAGCCTCCCAGATCTCCAGTTGCTGGGCCAGCCTCCCAGAGTGTCAGTTGCTGGGCCAGCCTCCCAGATCCCCAGTTGCTGGGCCAGCCTCCCAGATCCTCAGTTGCTGGGCAGCCTCCAAAATCCTCAGTTGCTGGGCCAGCCTCCCAGACCCTCAGTTGCTGGGCCAGCCTCCCAGACCCTCAGTTGCTGGGCCAGCCTCCCAGATCCTCAGTTGCTGGGCCAGCCTCCCAGACCCTCGGTTGCTGGGCCAGCCTCCCAGATCCTCGGTTGCTGGGCCAGCCTCCCAGATCCCCAGTTGCTGTGCCAGCCCAGATCTCAGTTGCAAAAACTGCAAGTTCGCCATGCACCTCGCACGCCCGCAGGCGCACATCCTGGGCACCAGTCCGGAGAGCATCGACAACGCCGAGAACCGGTTCAAATTCAGCCGCCTGCTGGACCAAATCAACATCGAGCAGCCGAAGTGGAAGGAGCTGACGGACATTTCTGAGGCGATCGCGTTTGCCCGCAAAGTCGAATATCCCTGCCTGGTCCGGCCGAGTTACGTACTGTCCGGAGCTGCCATGAATGTTGCCTACTCAGATGAGGAGCTCATTGCCTACCTTTCGGAGGCCAGCCAGGTGAGATACACCTACCTGAAAGTCGTTAAGGGAAGTCCGATTGTTTTTAGTTTGCCCTCATAAACAGGTAATTTTCGAGCTCGAGGATACAAAGTTGGAAAATTGAAGTGGGAAATTAAAAATGATACAAAAACAGGCCGATCAAATGATTTGTAGCTCGTAATTGGTAATGCAGAATGGGAACTTCGGGTTAAGCAATCCAGGATGTAGAATCTCAGGATTTGGAATCTTAGGATGGGGAATATCAGGATGGGAAATCCCATGGTAGGGAATTCCAGGATGGGGAATCCCAGGATGGGGAATCTCCAAGATGGGGAATCCCAGCATGGGGAGTCCCAGGATGGAAAATCCCAGGATGGAGAATCCCAGGAGGGAGAATCCCAGGGTTGGGAATTCCAGGACGGGGAATCCCATGAAGAGTAATGCATGGAATGACAGTCCCAATAATAAAGTTTCCTAAGATAGGAAAATTCGAGCTTCCGCAAAGAATAATGATTGGAAACTAGTGTCTCTTAACTCTTTCAATTCGATTCCAGGTGAGCAAAGAACACCCGGTGGTGATTAGCAAGTTCATTCAGGACGCCAAGGAGATTGACGTTGACGCAGTGGCTCAGGGCGGCCGCCTGATCTGCATGGCCGTCTCCGAGCACGTGGAGAACGCGGGCGTCCACTCCGGTGATGCCACCCTGGTAACGCCGCCGGACGATCTAAACAAGGAGACTCTCAAGCAGATTGAGGAAATCTCCCTGGCCATTGCCACCGCCCTGGGTGTTAACGGGCCGTTCAACATGCAGCTGCTGGCCAAGGACAATCAGCTCAAGGTTATCGAGTGCAATCTGCGAGTGTCCCGGTAAGTGAGGATTCGGGAACTCTATCTGCCCTACTCTTTGCTACTCTCTGACCCCATCTCTGACTTTCCCATCGCTGAATCTTCCATCTCTGACTCTCCCATCACACTTCCGCATCTCTGACTCTCCCATCTCTGACTCTCCCATCTCTGACTCTCCCATCTCTGACTCTCCCATCTCTGACTCTCCCATCACACTTCCGCATCTCTGAATCTCTCACCTCCGACTCCATCATCTCTGACACTCCCATCTCTGACTCTCCCATCTCTGACTCTCCCATCTCTGACTCTTCCATCTCTGACTCTCCCATCTCTGACTCTTCCATCTCTGACTCTCCCATCTCTGACTCTCCCATCTCTGACTCTCCCATCACACTTCCGCATCTCTGAATCTCTCACCTCCGACTCCATCATCTCTGACACTCCCATCTCTGACTCTCCCATCTCTGACTCTTCCATCTCTGACTCTCCCATCTCTGACTCTTCCAGCTCTGACTCTCCCATCTCTGACACTCTCATCTCTGACGCCCTTATCTCTGACACTCATATCTCTGACACTCTCATCTCTAACTCTTATTTCTGACCCTACCATCTCTGACTCTCTCATCTCTGACTCTCCCATCACACTCCCGCATCTCTGACACTCCCATCTCTGACTCTTACCATTTCTTACTCTCCTACATCGGACTTTCCATCTTCGACTATGGGAAATACAGTGTAGTGAATGGGATGGGATCTCTTGCTCCCAACTCTCGGACTCACCCGTCTCCCTAATTCTCCTATTTCTTCCTAATTAGTGAAATTTCTTTCTGACTGGCATTATGATTCTCGCGTCTTCTTTCTCTTTGCCTATATCCGTCATCTCTCAACTCCCCCAGCTCGTTCCCGTTCGTGTCGAAGACCCTCGGCCAGGACTTCGTGGCCCTGGCCACCCGGGCCATCATGGGCGTAGAGCTGGTCCCGGCGCCTCTCAGCCTGCACACCGACCGGACGGGAGTCAAAGTGCCGATGTTCTCCTTCAACCGGCTGCAGGGTGCCGACGTTCTGCTAGGAGTGGAGATGACCAGCACAGGCGAAGTGGCCTGCTTCGGTCGCAATCGATGGGAGGCATTTCTCAAAGCCCAGATGAGCACAGGATTTGTCATACCGAAGGAGAATATTCTGGTGTCTATTGGCAGCTACAGGCATAAGGTGAGGGCTTTATTGTTAATGATTGCTGACCGATGCTGGTCTCTGGGCACTCCGGCTTGGCATCCCTAGACTTTTTCAAGACTCTTGCTCTTTAAGGGTGCATTGACACTCCAAGGACTCCAATTGGCACTCATTGGCACTCTAGGCACTCATTTGCACTCTAGGCACTCATTTGCACTCTAGGCTCTCTTTGGCACTCTAGGCACTCATTTGCACTCTATAGGCACTCATTGGCATTCTAGGCACTCATTTGCACTCTAGGCACACATTTGCACTCTAGGCACACATTTGCACTCTAGGCACACATTTGCACTCTAGGCACTGTAGGCACTCTAGGCTCTCTTTGGCACTCCAGGCACTCATTTGCACTCTAGGCACTGTAGGCACTCTAGGCTCTCTTTGGCACTCCAGGCACTCATTTGCACTCTAGGCACACATTTGCACTCTAGGCACTCATTTGCACTCATTTGCACTCTAGGCACACATTTGCACTCTAGGCACACATTTGCACTCTAGGCACACATTTGCACTCTAGGAACTCATTTGCACTCTAGGCACTCATTTGCACTCTAGGCACTCATTTGCACTCTAGGCACTCATTTGCACTCTAGGCACTCATTTGCACTCTAGGCACTCAAGGCACTTATTGGCACTAATTGGCACTCTAGGCACTTATTCACGCTCGCCGACTGCTTGGCACTAAGTGGCTCATCAGGGAATTCTGAATAATCCCAGTGATGACCCTAAAACTGAAAACACGCACTCAGGTGGAGCTGCTGGACTCGATTCGCACCCTCGCCAAGCTCGGCTACAAGCTTTTCGCCAGCCCCGGCACGGCCGACTATTACAACTCGCACAATGTTCGAGTTGCCCAGGTCGACTGGATGTTCGAAGACGCCGGCCATCAGGAGGAGGCCGGCGCGGAGGCGATGAGCCAGAAGAGCATCGCCAGGTACCTCAGCCAGCACCACTTCGACCTGGTCATCAATCTGCCTCTGCAGTCAGCTGGACGTCGCCGAGCTTCGTCCTTTGTCACCCAGGGCTACCGAACCCGGCGACTGGCCGTTGACTACTCCGTGCCGCTGCTCACCGACGTCAAGTGCGTCAAGGTTATGGTCGAGGCTCTGCGTCGTTTCAACTGCCGCGCACCTCAAGTGAGCCAAATTTTGTACCTCTAATAAATCTTCCCCTGACTTTTTTTGTCCCCATTTAGTATGTTCCCCTGACTTTTTATCCCCATTTAGTATGTTCCCCTGACTTTTTATGTCCCCATTTAGTATCTTTGCTGACTTTTTATCCCCATTTAGTATGTTCCCCTGACTTTTTATGTCCCCATTTAGTATCTTTCCTGACTTTTTTTATCCCCATTTAGTATGTTCCCCTGACTTTTTATGTCCCCATTTAGTATGTTCCCCTGACTTTTTATGTCCCCATTTAGTATGTTCCCCTGACTTTTTATGTCCCCATTTAGTATCTTCCCCTGACTTTTTTATCCCCATTTAGTATCTTCCTTAACTTTTATATCCCCATTTAGTATCTTCTCCTGACTTTTTTTTATCCCCATTTAGTATCTTAACCAGACTTTTTTATCCCCATTTAGTAGCTTAACCTGACTTTTTTATCCCCATTTAGTATCTTCTCCTGACTTTTTTTTATCCCCATTTAGTATCTTAACCTGACTTTTTTATCCCCATTTAGTATGTTCCCCTGACTTTATGTCCCCATTTTTTATGTTCCCCTGACTTTTATATCCCCATTTAGTATATTCCCCTCACTTTTATATCCCATTTAGTATGTTCCCCTGACTTTTACATCCCCTCTAAACTCGCCAGGTGAACCTGCGCACCGACTGCCTGACCGCCAGTCGCCTGATCTACCTGCCCGGCCTTATTGACGTTCACGTGCACTGCCGAGAGCCCGGGGCCGCCCACAAAGAGGACTGGGCGAGCGCCACTGCCGCAGCTCTGGCTGGCGGTGTCACCTGCATTCTGGCCATGCCCAACACCCAGCCATCCGTTGTTGACGCCGCGGCGCTGGCTCTTACGCAGAAGGCTGCTCGGGCTGGGGCTAGGTAGGACTGGGTGGCGGTGAATTTGTTTTGGAGATTCTATGGGATCTTCTTACTTTTATGCGGATCTGTAGTCTATGGGATCCCATCGGGTGTTATGGGGATCTGTAGTCTATGGGATCCCATCGGGTGTTATGGGGATCTGTAGTCTGTGGGATCCCATCGGGTGTTATGGGGATCTGTAGTCTGTGGGATCCCATCAGGTGTTATGGGGATCTGTAGTCTGTGGGATCTTATCGGGTGTTATGGGGATCTGTAGTCTATGAGATCTTATCGGGTGTTATGGGGATCTGTAGTCTATGAGATCTTATCGGGTGTTATGGGGATCTGCAGTCTATGAGATCCCATCGGGTGTTATGGGGATCTGTAGTCTATGAGATCTTATCGGGTGTTATGGGGATCTGTAGTCTATGAGATCTTATCGGGTGTTATGGGGATCTGTAGTCTATGGGATCCCATCGGGTGTTATGGGGATCTGTAGTCTATGGGATCCCATCGGGTGTTATGGGGATCTGTAGTCTATGAGATCTTATCGGGTGTTATGGGGATCTGAAGTCTGTGGTATCCCATCGGATGTTATGGGGATCTGAAGTCTGTGGGATCCCATCGGATGTTATGGGGATCTGTAGTCTATGGGATCCCATCGGGTGTTATGGGGATCTGCAGTCTATGGGATCCCATCGGGTGTTATGGGGATCTGCAGTCTATGGGATCCCATCGGGTGTTATGGGGATCTGTAGTCTATGGGATCACATCGGGTGTTATGGGGATCTGTAGTCTGAGATCTTATCGGATGTTATGGGGATCTGTAGTCTATGGGATCCCATCGGGTGTTATGGGGATCTGTAGTCTATGGGATCCCATCGGGTGTTATGGGGATCTGCAGTCTATGGGATCCCATCGGGTGTTATGGGGATCTGTAGTCTATGGGATCACATCGGGTGTTATGGGGATCTGTAGTCTGAGATCTTATCGGATGTTATGGGGATCTGTAGTCTATGGGATCCCATCGGGTGTTATGGGGATCTGTAGTCTATGGGATCCCATCGGGTGTTATGGGGATCTGTAGTCTGTGGGATCCCATCGGGTGTTATGGGGATCTGTAGTGTATGAGATCCCATCGGGTGTTATGGGGATCTGTAGTCTGTGGGATCTTATCGGATGTTATGGGGATCTGTAGTCTATGGGATCTTATCGGATGTTATGGGATCTGTAGTCTATGGGATCCCATCGGGTGTTATGGGGATCTGTAGTCTAGACTTCAGATTTCATTGAATTTTACGGGTCTGTAGTGGGATCCTCGAGCTGTGTTGGGATCTGATATGTAGTCTATGGGATCATTTGGGATTTAAAGCCTATG
Organism: Macrostomum lignano; assembly: GCA_002269645.1. NCBI lineage: Eukaryota > Metazoa > Platyhelminthes > Macrostomidae > Macrostomum > Macrostomum lignano. Next base: position 95,322 of record NIVC01001689.1, on the reverse strand, counting down.
GGATCCTTAGCCAGCTATGAGAAAAAGTACTTATGGGGACATTTCGGTACTCGAGGGACTTAGAGATTAAGGTAGCCTACAGAGGCATCTGTAAAACTCCCTACGCCAACGGATACGAAAGAATAATAAAAGCACTGCCCTCGCCATCCTGTTGCAGGTGCGACTACGGCCTGTACATCGGCGCGAGCTCCAACAACGCTGAGCTGGCCGCCAAGCAGCTGTCAGCCGAAGCCTGCGGCCTCAAGATGTACCTAAACGAGACCTACAGCACCCTGCAGATGACCAACACGGACCAGTGGGCCGCCCACCTGCGCCACTGGCCCACGAACAAGCCGCTGTGCGCCCACGCCGAGGGCCAGACAACCGCGGCCGTGATCCTCATGGCACACCTGGCCAATCGGCCAATTCACATCTGCCACCTGTCCAGCCGCGAGGAGGTGCTCATTGTTCGGCAGGCCAAAGCTGCCGGCATCCGCGTCACCTGCGAGGTGGCGCCGCATCACCTGTTTTTGACGGCCGACGACTGTCGAATGTCGCAGTCGGAGCCCGGCTACAAGGAGGTCCGGCCCAGGCTGCAGACTCAGGACGATCAGAAGGCGCTGTGGGAGAATCTCGACATTATCGACTGCTTCGCTACTGACCACGCCCCGCACACCAGGTATTTGCGAGGGGCCTTTAATAATCTAGATATTTATCCTTTTTGTTTGGAAATCCCAATGCAGTATTGCCCCATTCCTATTAGGGAAATCCCAAAGCAGTATTGTCCCATTCCTAGTTGGAATCACAATGCAGTTTTATCCTATTCCTAGTTAGGAAATACCAATAGAGTTTTATCCCACTGCTAATCGCGGAATCCCAGTTCAAATTTATTCAGTCGGACCCATTGCTGCATTCTTAATTGGGATTGTTGGGATAAACCGTTCAGCCTCATAGTTTTTTATCCAATTTCTTGATTGAGGGCATCCCATTTGGGAAGCTGCCATTGTCTCTTGTTTCTTAGGGGAAAATCCCAGTGCAGTTTAATCCCAATGCAATTTATCCCATGCCGCAGGCAGGAGAAATCCTCCGCCAAGCCGCCGCCCGGCTTCCCGGGCCTGGAGACGGCCCTGCCGCTGCTGCTGAATGCCGTCAGCGAGGGCCGGCTCACCCTGGAGACCATCGTGGAGAAGATGCACACCAACCCCATGCGGATATTCGGCCTGCCCGAGCAGCCGGACACGTACGTTGAGGCTGACCTGGACGCTGAGCGGGTGCTGCCTGAGACCGGCTGGCTGAGCAAGGCCAACTGGTCCCCGTTCGCCGGCTGGACGGTGAGCTGCCTGGTCAATTTATTATCCCCAAGCTATACTTACTCCATAAGCATCCCAATCCCCAAACTCCCAAATCCCCAAGTTTCCCTATCGCCAAGCTCCCAAATCCCCAAGTTTCCAAATCCCCAAGTTCCCAAATCCCCAAGTTCCCAAATCTCCAAGTTCCCAAATCCCCAAGTTCCCAAATCCCCAAGTTCCCAAATCCCCCAAGTTCCCAAATCTCCAAGTTCCCAAATCCCCCAAGTTCCCAAATCCCCCAAGTTCCCAAATCCCCAAGTTCCCAAATCCCCCAAGTTCCCAAATCCCCAAGTTCCCAAATCCCCCAAGTTTCCCTATCCCCAAGTTCCCAAATCCCCAAGTTTCCCTATCCCCAAGTTAAATCCCCAAGTTCCCAAATCCCCAAGTTCCCAAATCCCCAAGTTCCCAAATCCCCAAGTTTCCCAATCCCCAAGTTCCCAAATCCCTAAGTTTTCCTATTCCCAAAGCTCACAAATCCCCAGGCTCCCAAATCCCCAAGCTTCCCAATCTCCAAGATTCCTAATCCCCAAGCAATCTGGTTGCCATACTTCTAATCCCCAAGTTATATAACTCCCAAAGTTCGCAATATCCAAACATCGCCATAGTAGAATTTGCCACACTAAAAACACCGATCACCTCCCGCACGCAGGTGCGCGGCATCGTCCGCCGAGTGGTCCTTCGCGGCCAAGTGGCCTACGTTGACGGCCGAGTGCTGGCCGAGCCCGGCACCGGCCGGGACATCGCGGCCACAGCGGCGGCCGCTCCGCTCGCTGTTAACGTCGCTGCCGACGGCGATGTCGAGTTCGCCGCTAGCGCCACCGCGGCGCCGGCTCCGTCTCCCTCTCTGCCGCGGCCTCCGCAGCTGATTGGCACAGCTGCCGTCGCTGCCAACGCCGTCGCTGATTCCGACGCCTTGACGCCGCTACCCCGAGTGCTGCCAGCCTACCAGCAGCCGCAGCCGCAGTTCGGCGTCGAAGACAGTCCGCACCGTATGCGCCGAATGACCACCACTTCGGGCTCCGAGTACGAGTTTTCAACTACGACAACGCTGACGAACGCCACGTCCGGCCCGCCGCCAACCGGTTCGCTGGCCGATCGGCCCAAGAGGTCCCGGCTCGACTCGGCGCCCGTGTCCGCCGCTCTGGACCACCTCCTGCCGCCGCCGGCGCCGTCTCAGGCCCACCAGACATCGGGTTCGTCGCCGAGGAAGGTGCCGCCGTCGTTGGGGGCGTCGCTGGCCGGTCGGCACGTCCTGTCCGCGCTGGACCTCAACCGGGACCAGATTCGGTACATGTTCGACCTGGCGCAGGTGCGTTCTGGACTCTCGAGTCTACCGCAGAGTTTTAGTTTAAGTGCTGAATACTAAAATTAAGATCTCAATACTTCCGTTATCTGTTCTGTACATGTTAGATACATCCTGCCCTGACTCAAGAATTAGCTGAGCACTCTATTAGATACCCAACACTCCAATAGATACCCCAACACTCCAATAGATACCCCAACACTCCAATAGTTACCCAACACTCCAATAGTTACCCAACACTCCAATAGATACCCAACACTCCAATAGATACCCCAACACTCCAATAGATACCCCAAAACTCCAATAGATACCCCAACACTCCAATAGATACCCCAACACTCCAATAGTTACCAAGTCACTCCAATGGGCTCAGGCTCCTATTCCTTAAGCTTTGAAACTATAAATTCTACATGTACAGCCCATCTACCGTAGGGACCCAGCTGGCAACCACTCCCTCACCACCCCGCAGGCCTACCGCACCGGCCGCGTCTCGCTGGACAACTCGCCTGCCCGCGGCCGCGTCCTGGCGCTGATGTTCTTTGAGCCCAGCACCCGCACCTCTAACTCGTTCGCTGCCGCTATGCAGCGACTCGGAGGCTCCGTGCTGTACCTGAATGAGGCCATCAGCTCCGCTGTCAAGGGGGAGAGTCTGGCCGACTCCGTGCGCATCATGTCCTCCTATGCGGATGCTGTTGTGATCCGCCACCCCACCGTTGGCACCGTGGCCAAGGCTGCCAGGTTCAGCGGCAGGTGAGCTGTCTGTCTGTGTGTTGTCTGTCTGTCTGTCTGTCTGTCTGTCTGTCTGTCTGTCTGTCTGTCTGTCTGTGTGTCTGTCTGTCTGTCTGTCTGTCTGTCTATCTGTCTGTGTCTGTCTGTCTGTCTGTCTGTCTGTCTGTCTGTCTGTGTCTGTCTCTTTCTGTCTGTCTGTCTGCCTGTCTGTGTCTGTCTGTCTGTCTGTGTCTTTCTGTCTGTCTGTCTGACTGCCTGTCTGTCTGTCTGACTGCCTGTCTGTCTGTCTGTCTGTCTGTCTGTCTGTCTGTCTGTCTCGAGCTGTAGAGTAGCAAATACAGACAAGTTATGCTGCATCAAACTTCTGTGGTATTTCCAAACGCAGTAGCAGATGGAGCTCAGCATCTGCAGTAAGAAATCGGAACCTCTACTTTCAGGCCGGTGATCAACGCAGGCGACGGAGCAGGCGAGCACCCGACGCAGGCCCTGCTGGACGTGTTCACCATCCGGCACGAGATCGGCACGGTCAACCGGCTGACGGTGGCCCTCGTTGGCGACCTGCTGCACGGCCGCACCGTGCACTCGCTGGCCAGACTGCTGTGCCAGTACAGAGAGCTGCGGCTCATCTATGTGGCAGCGCCTGGTTAGTTTTTGGAAAATTGTCTTTTAGTTTTATCGCCTTAGCAAAGGTTATGCGCTTTGTGATACGCGGCATAGCACCGCTGTTATATGCTAAAATATTACGGTTGCTAGGCTAATCAGTACTGTTGCTATGCTAGAATATTACGGTTGCTAGAGTATTCAGCACCGTTGCTATGCTAAAATATTGCGGTTGCTAGGCTAATCAGTACTGTTGCTATGCTAGAATATTACGGTTGCCAAGCTAATCAGCACTGTTGCTATGCTAGAATATTATTATTGCTAGGCTAATCAACATCGTTGCTATGCTAAAATATTACGGTTGCTAGGGTATTCAGCACCGTTGCTATGGTGTGTAGCACTCGTTTTTCAGGTTAATTTATATAGTTACTAGTTTTCATAGCATAATAGTTGATAAATGATGCAGTATGCATTGCATCATCGTTTCAATGAAAAGCTATGTTGCTATGCAAATGAGTAATGGTTGCTAGGTGAGTTAGTATCTTGTTGCTAAACGAAAATTTGAATAATTTTTGCCCAGGCCTCTCAATGCCGGCCGAAGTTCGCGAATTCGTTGCCAACCACGGCGACGCCGTCAGCCAGGAGGAGGCGAGCGACCTGGCCGAGGTGGTGGCGCAGGCGGACGTGATCTACATGACCCGCGTGCAGCGCGAGCGATTCGACTCGCCTGAAGAATACCAGGCGGTTGCTAGGCACTTCCGGGTGACTCCGCAGCTGATGTCGCGGGCCAAGCCGAGGGCCATTGTGATGCACCCGCTGCCGAGGCTGGAGGAGATTGACCCGCTGTTCGACACGGACAGGCGGGCGGCGTACTTCCGGCAGGCCGAGTACGGCATGTACGTGCGCATGGCACTGCTGAGCATGGTGATGGACCTGCGCTGAGGAGGCCTCCAGTGCCGAAGCGTATTGCTTACTGATGAAAATTTTGTTACAAAATCAACTTGACGGTTTCAGCGTAGCATTGGTTTGTGCGTTTTTGTTGCTTTTATTGTTTTAAAATTGGTCAATACAAAAATAATGACAGGAGTTAAACTGTAGCGCAAAATTCTTGCGTGTTTTAATGTTTAATATATTCATTGTTTTATTATTAATAATAGCTCGTATTTCGCGTTTTTTATAATTCAATAAATTGAATTCTTTGTTTAAACTTTATAATGTTTAGCGTTTAAATTTGAGCAACAATTTTTTGTTTTACTAAGCATTTTTCATGCGGCTAAGTTTTCATTTGTATCAGGCATATGCTGCAGTAACTAGGTACATCACTCGCAATTAAAGTTTTGATTAGCAGAGCGTCTACTCATTTTCTCAGTAGTTTGTTTGCGCAGTGTCACTTAAAATTAATGTGGCAGCTAAAATTTCCTTTTTTCCTTGGGGTTTGCAGCCTCAGGAGCATATGGGGTTAAGAATAAACAGCAAGCTTTTAACTCGACGATGTACACAAGTGAATGCAAGAGGATGAAATTCAGCCTAGGGGCAGGCCCAATCTGGCTCAGCCAATGAGAGAGTAGTAAGGAGAGAGGTCAAAGTTAGACGGACGAAACGCTGCCTGGGTAGGGGGGGGGACAGGCCCATCTGGCTCAACCAATGAGAGAGCAGTAAGGAGAGAGGTCAAAGTTAGACGGACGAAACGCTGCCTGGGTAGGGGGGGGGGGACAGGCCTCCCAATCTGGCTCAGCCAATGAGAGAGCAGTAAGGAGAGGGCAAGCGGAAAGCCAACTGTTTATCTGGCTGGGGCCTGCGGCACCACCCTTTTCTCTCTTGCTCACTAATGCACACGCACTGGATTTGGGTGCAGCTTCAAACAGAGTGAAGATGCTAATTTAATGGGTCTGCTTTTAGAAAGCCAGAAGAAGCGATTGTTCCAACTTTAAAAGCTTCAAACATCTTGATAAGCAAATGTTTTTAAATTTCTATCTTAAAGCTAAAACGCATTTTTGCGAGTGACAGATCTTATTATTCCAGTAACTATGGTATCAAGTGTTTAGCGATTCGGAATTAGCATTTTTGAAATTCGAGTCTCACCTGTTATTCCGGACCTGGCCAAATTGAGTCAATGGGAAATGAAAATTGTTTGCTTTAGCTTGAATTTTTTGACGCGGCGTCTCCCCAGCATGTGTCCCTGGCTTATTTATTATTTATTATTACTAATAATGATGCATTTTTGCCCATCGACTTCAATACGACCAAAATAATTGCTGTTGGTACCCCCACCCCGTCTATGATGCTCTCGGTTTCGGTCATTGCGCTTAAAGGCTTTTTGTGTGTGCGCTGGGCAATCATTTTTATAATCTTCGGTTCCATTGAAATACAAATGACGAATGCAAAACCGCTTGACGTGTGATCTTTTTTTCCAACTTTTTGCGCTCGGCGAGCTTCGCTAGCTTATTTTGATAAAAAGTAGAATTCTCTTTCACCTTCTTAGAGTTTTCTATTGTACTCGACATCAAAAAAATCCAATGGCACTGCCTCAAATCCAATGGCACTGCCTCAAATCCAATGGCACTGCCTCAAATCTAATGGCACTCCCTCAAATCCAATGGCACTCCCTCAAATCCAATGGCACTGCCTCAAATCCAATGGCACTCCCTCAAATCCAATGGCACTCCCTCAAATCCAATGGCACTGCCTCAAATCAAATGGCACTGCCTCAAATCCAATGGCACTGCCTCAAATCTAATGGCACTCCCTCAAATCCAATGGCACTCCCTCAAATCCAATGGCACTCCCTCAAATCCAATGGCACTGCCTCAAATCTAATGGCACTCCCTCAAATCCAATAGCACTGCCTCAAATCCAATGGCACTCCCTCAAATCCAATGGCCCTGCCTCAAATCCAATGGCACTCCCTCAAATCCAATGGCACTCCCTCAAATCCAATGGCACTCCCTCAAATCCAATGGCACTCCCTCAAATCCAATGGCACTCCCTCAAATCCAATGGCACTGCCTCAAATCCAATGGCACTGCCTCAAATCTAATGGCACTCCCTCAAATCTAATGGCACTCCCTCAAATCCAATGGCACTCCCTCAAATCCAATGGCACTCCCTCAAATCCAATGGCACTGCCTCAAATCCAATGGCACTCCCTCAAATCCAATGGCACTGCCTCAAATCTAATGGCACTCCCTCAAATCCAATGGCACTCCCTCAAATCCAATGGCACTCCCTCAAATCCAATGGCACTGCCTCAAATCTAATGGCACTCCCTCAAATCCAATGGCACTCCCTCAAATCCAATGGCACTCCCTCAAATCCAATGGCACTCCCTCAAACCCAATGGCACTGCCTCAAATCCAATGGCACTGCCTCAAATCTAATGGCACTGCCTCAAATCAAATGGCCCTCTGTCGAATAAAATGGCACTCCCTCAAATCAAATGGCACTGCCTCAAATCAAATGGCACTGCCTCAAATCCAATGGCACTCCCTCAAATCTAATGGAACTGCCTCAAATCAAATGGCCCTCTGTCAAATAAAATGGCACTCCCTCAAATCAAATGGCACTGCCTCAAATCCAATGGCACTGCCTCAAATTCAATGGCACTCCCTCAAATCCAATGGCACTGCCTTAAATCAAATGGCACTGCCTCAAATCAAATGGCCCTCTGTCGAATAAAATGGCATTCCGTCAAATATAATGGCACTCCCTCAAATCAAATGGCACTGCCTCAAATCAAATGGCACTGCCTCAAATCAAATGGCCCTCTGTGAAATAAAATGGCACTCCTTCAAATATAATGGCACTCCCTCAAATCCAATGGCACTGCCTCAAATCCAATGGCACTGCCTCAAATCAAATGGCACTGCCTCAAATCAAATGGCACTCCATCAAATATAATTGCACTCCCTCAAATCCAATGGCACTACCTCAAATCCAATGGCACTCCCTCAAATCCAATGGCACTGCCTCAAATCAAATGGCACTGCCTCAAATCAAATGGCCCTCTGTCAAATAAAATGGCACTCCGTCAAATCAAATGGCACTGTCTCAAATCCAATGGCACTCCCTCAAATCCAATGGCACTCCCTCAAATCCAATGGCACTGCCTCAAATTCAATGGCACTCCCTCAAATTCAATGGCACTCCTTCAAATCCAATGGCACTGCCTCAAATTCAATGGCACTCCCTCAAATCTAATGGCACTCCCTCAAATCCAATGGCACTGCCTCAAATCAAATGGCACTGCCTCAAATCTAATGGCCCTCTGTGAAATAAAATGGCACTCCGTCAAATATAATGGCACTCCCTCAAATCAAATGGCACTGCCTCAAATCCAATGACACTCCCTCAAATCCAATGGCACTCCCTCAAATCCAATGGCACTCCCTCAAATCCAATGGCACTCCCTCAAATTTAATGGCACTGCCTCAAATCTAATGGCACTCCCTCAAATCCAATGGCACTGCCTCAAATCCAATGGCACTCCCTCAAATCCAATGGCACTGCCTCAAATCCAATGGCACTCCCTCAAATCCAATGGCACTCCCTCAAATCCAATGGCACTCCCTCAAATCCAATGGCACTCCCTCAAATCCAATGGCACTCCCTCAAATCCAATGGCACTCCCTCAAATCCAATGGCACTGCCTCAAATCCAATGGCACTGCCTCAAATCTAATGGCACTCCCTCAAATCCAATGGCACTCCCTCAAATCCAATGGCACTCCCTCAAATCCAATGGCACTCCCTCAAATCCAATGGCACTCCCTCAAATCCAATGGCACTCCCTCAAATCCAATGGCACTCCCTCAAATCCAATGGCACTCCCTCAAATCCAATGGCACTGCCTCAAATCTAATGGCACTCCCTCAAATCCAATGGCACTCCCTCTAATCCAATGGCACTCCCTCAAATCCAATGGCACTGCCTCAAATCTAATGGCACTCCCTCAAATCCAATGGCACTGCCTCAAATCAAATGGCACTGCCTCAAATCAAATGGCCCTCTGTCAAATAAAATGGCACTCCGTCAAATCAAATGGCACTGCCTCAAATCCAATGGCACTCCCTCAAATCCAATGGCACTCCCTCAAATCCAATGGCACTGCCTCAAATTCAATGGCACTCCCTCAAATTCAATGGCACTCCTTCAAATCCAATGGCACTGCCTCAAATTCAATGGCACTCCCTCAAATCTAATGGCACTCCCTCAAATCCAATGGCACTCCCTCAAATCTAATGGCACTCCCTCAAATCCAATGGCACTGCCTCAAATCAAATGGCACTGCCTCAAATCAAATGGCCCTCTGTGAAATAAAATGGCACTCCGTCAAATATAATGGCACTCCCTCAAATCAAATGGCACTGCCTCAAATCCAATGGCACTCCCTCAAATCCAATGGCACTCCCTCAAATCCAATGGCACTGCCTCAAATCCAATGGCACTCCCTCAAATCCAATGGCACTGCCTCAAATCCAATGGCACTGCCTCAAATTCAATGGCACTCCCTCAAATCCAATGGCACTGCCTTAAATCAAATGGCACTGCCTCAAATCAAATGGCCATCTGTCGAATAAAATGGCATTCCGTCAAATATAATGGCACTCCCTCAAATCAAATGGCACTGCCTCAAATCAAATGGCACTCCCTCAAATCAAATGGCCCTCTGTGAAATAAAATGGCACTCCGTCAAATATAATGGCACTCCCTCAAATCCAATGGCACTCCCTCAAATCCAATGGCACTGCCTCAAATTCAATGGCACTCCCTCAAATTCAATGGCACTCCCTCAAATCCAATGGCACTGCCTCAAATTCAATGGCACTCCCTCAAATCCAATGGCACTGCCTCAAATCAAATGGCCCTCTGTCAAATAAAATGGCAGTTTCCTTTCAAATCAAATGGCACTGCCTCAAATCAAATGGCACCGCCTCAAATCCAATGGCACTGCCTCAAATCAAATGGCCCTCTGTCAAATAAAATGGCAGTTTCCTTTCAAATCAAATGGCACTGCCTCAAATCAAATGGCACCGCCTCAAATCCAATGGCACTGCCTCAAATCCAATGGCACTCCCTCAAATCCAATGGCACTGCCTCAAATCCAATGACACTGCCTTAAACCAAATGGCACTGCCTCAAATCAAATGGCACCGCCTCGAATAAAATGGCACTCCCTCAAATCAAATGGCACTGCCTCAAATCCAATGGCACTGCCTCAAATTCAATGGCACTCCCTCAAATCCAATGGCACTGCCTTAAATCAAATGGCACTGCCTCAAATCAAATGGCCCTCTGTCGAATAAAATGGCATTCCGTCAAATATAATGGCACTCCCTCAAATCAAATGGCACTGCCTCAAATCAAATGGCACTGCCTCAAATCAAATGGCCCTCTGTGAAATAAAATGGCACTCCTTCAAATATAATGGCACTCCCTCAAATCCAATGGCACTGCCTCAAATCCAATGGCACTGCCTCAAATCAAATGGCACTGCCTCAAATCAAATGGCACTCCATCAAATATAATTGCACTCCCTCAAATCCAATGGCACTACCTCAAATCCAATGGCACTCCCTCAAATCCAATGGCACTGCCTCAAATCAAATGGCACTGCCTCAAATCAAATGGCCCTCTGTCAAATAAAATGGCACTCCGTCAAATCAAATGGCACTGCCTCAAATCCAATGGCACTCCCTCAAATCCAATGGCACTCCCTCAAATCCAATGGCACTGCCTCAAATTCAATGGCACTCCCTCAAATTCAATGGCACTCCTTCAAATCCAATGGCACTGCCTCAAATTCAATGGCACTCCCTCAAATCTAATGGCACTCCCTCAAATCCAATGGCACTGCCTCAAATCAAATGGCACTGCCTCAAATCTAATGGCCCTCTGTGAAATAAAATGGCACTCCGTCAAATATAATGGCACTCCCTCAAATCAAATGGCACTGCCTCAAATCCAATGACACTCCCTCAAATCCAATGGCACTCCCTCAAATCCAATGGCACTCCCTCAAATCCAATGGCACTCCCTCAAATCCAATGGCACTGCCTCAAATCTAATGGCACTCCCTCAAATCCAATGGCACTGCCTCAAATCCAATGGCACTCCCTCAAATCCAATGGCACTGCCTCAAATCCAATGGCACTCCCTCAAATCCAATGGCACTCCCTCAAATCCAATGGCACTCCCTCAAATCCAATGGCACTCCCTCAAATCCAATGGCACTCCCTCAAATCCAATGGCACTCCCTCAAATCCAATGGCACTGCCTCAAATCCAATGGCACTGCCTCAAATCTAATGGCACTCCCTCAAATCCAATGGCACTCCCTCAAATCCAATGGCACTCCCTCAAATCCAATGGCACTCCCTCAAATCCAATGGCACTCCCTCAAATCCAATGGCACTCCCTCAAATCCAATGGCACTCCCTCAAATCCAATGGCACTCCCTCAAATCCAATGGCACTGCCTCAAATCTAATGGCACTCCCTCAAATCCAATGGCACTCCCTCTAATCCAATGGCACTCCCTCAAATCCAATGGCACTCCCTCAAATCCAATGGCACTCCCTCAAATCCAATGGCACTCCCTCTAATCCAATGGCACTCCCTCAAATCCAATGGCACTGCCTCAAATCTAATGGCACTCCCTCAAATCCAATGGCACTGCCTCAAATCAAATGGCACTGCCTCAAATCAAATGGCCCTCTGTCAAATAAAATGGCACTCCGTCAAATCAAATGGCACTGCCTCAAATCCAATGGCACTCCCTCAAATCCAATGGCACTCCCTCAAATCCAATGGCACTGCCTCAAATTCAATGGCACTCCCTCAAATTCAATGGCACTCCTTCAAATCCAATGGCACTGCCTCAAATTCAATGGCACTCCCTCAAATCTAATGGCACTCCCTCAAATCCAATGGCACTCCCTCAAATCTAATGGCACTCCCTCAAATCCAATGGCACTGCCTCAAATCAAATGGCACTGCCTCAAATCAAATGGCCCTCTGTGAAATAAAATGGCACTCCGTCAAATATAATGGCACTCCCTCAAATCAAATGGCACTGCCTCAAATCCAATGGCACTCCCTCAAATCCAATGGCACTCCCTCAAATCCAATGGCACTGCCTCAAATCCAATGGCACTCCCTCAAATCCAATGGCACTGCCTCAAATCCAATGGCACTGCCTCAAATTCAATGGCACTCCCTCAAATCCAATGGCACTGCCTTAAATCAAATGGCACTGCCTCAAATCAAATGGCCCTCTGTCGAATAAAATGGCATTCCGTCAAATATAATGGCACTCCCTCAAATCAAATGGCACTGCCTCAAATCAAATGGCACTGCCTCAAATCAAATGGCCCTCTGTGAAATAAAATGGCACTCCGTCAAATATAATGGCACTCCCTCAAATCCAATGGCACTCCCTCAAATCCAATGGCACTGCCTCAAATTCAATGGCACTCCCTCAAATTCAATGGCACTCCCTCAAATCCAATGGCACTGCCTCAAATTCAATGGCACTCCCTCAAATCCAATGGCACTGCCTCAAATCAAATGGCCCTCTGTCAAATAAAATGGCAGTTTCCTTTCAAATCAAATGGCACTGCCTCAAATCAAATGGCACCGCCTCAAATCCAATGGCACTGCCTCAAATCAAATGGCCCTCTGTCAAATAAAATGGCAGTTTCCTTTCAAATCAAATGGCACTGCCTCAAATCAAATGGCACCGCCTCAAATCCAATGGCACTGCCTCAAATCCAATGGCACTCCCTCAAATCCAATGGCACTGCCTCAAATCCAATGACACTGCCTTAAACCAAATGGCACTGCCTCAAATCAAATGGCACCGCCTCGAATAAAATGGCACTCCCTCAAATCAAATGGCACTGCCTCAAATCCAATGGCACTGCCTCAAATCTAATGGCACTCCCTCAAATCTAATGGAACTGCCTCAAATCAAATGGCCCTCTGTCGAATAAAATGGCACTCCCTCAAATCAAATGGCACTGCCTCAAATCCAATGGCACTGCCTCAAATTCAATGGCACTCCCTCAAATTCAATGGCACTGCCTTAAATCAAATGGCACTGCCTCAAATCAAATGGCCCTCTGTCGAATAAAATGGCATTCCGTCAAATATAATGGCACTCCCTCAAATCAAATGGCACTGCCTCAAATCAAATGGCACTGCCTCAAATCAAATGGCACTGCCTCAAATCAAATGGCACTGCCTCAAATCAAATGGCCCTCTGTGAAATAAAATTGCACTCCTTCAAATATAATGGCACTCCCTCAAATCCAATGGCACTGCCTCAAATCCAATGGCACTGCCTCAAATTCAATGGCACTCCCTCAAATCCAATGGCACTGCCTCAAATCAAATGGCACTGCCTCAAATTCAATGGCACTCCCTCAAATCCAATGGCACTGCCTCAAATCAAATGGCACTGCCTCAAATCAAATGGCACTCCATCAAATATAATTGCACTCCCTCAAATCCAATGGCACTACCTCAAATCCTGCCTCAAATCAAATGGCACTGCCTCAAATCAAATGGCACTGCCTCAAATCAAATGGCACTGCCTCAAATCAAATGGCCCTCTGTCAAATAAAATGGCAGTTTCCTTTCAAATCAAATGGCACTGCCTCAAATCAAATGGCACCGCCTCAAATCCAATGGCACTGCCTCAAATCCAATGGCACTGCCTCAAATCCAATGGCACTGCCTTAAATCCAATGGCACTGCCTCAAATCCAATGGCACTGCCTCAAATCCAATGGCACTGCCTCAAATCCAATGACACTGCCTTAAACCAAATGGCACTGCCTCAAATCAAATGGCACCGCCTCGAATAAAATGGCACTCCCTCAAATCAAATGGCACTGCCTCAAATCCAATGGCACTGCCTCAAATTCAATGGCACTCCCTCAAATCCAATGGCACTGCCTCAAATCCAATGGCACTGCCTCAAATCAAATGGCCCTCTGTCAAATAAAATGGCAGTTTCCTTTCAAAGATGCCCCAATGAAAACTGCTGCTCACAGATTTACAGTAGCTGGGCTGCTGCCGCTAGCGGTCAGCATACGCTATTCACCTGTTTATATCAAGCGCAAACCCTTGACCTGTTGCAGTGGTACATGTAAATAAAACCGTAAACACATAACATTCTCTAGAAAGAAACACTTTCGCCATGCGACAGTGCGATTGTTTCAGTTGTGGCCCATCAGATATGATAATTTCATAATTGATTTTATGATTGTCCAGCAGAATTCAAAGGCTATATTGAGGCCAACAGTTACAGCGGCCTCAGATCAAAGTGCGCAGTCGGTGGTTTATGAGTGTTGCCACCAGATACCGTCCAAAGTTTTGGTTTTGCTCTTTGAAGTTGCCGAAATGCTTTGGTAAACAAAGCCTCTCGGCTTGACTCGTATAAACGCAGATGCGTGTGATTTGCATCTGTGTGACTCCATCGTTTCTGACAGAGATAGCCGAGATCCACCTGCATAGCATAGGCCTTGCTTAGCTCAGAAAACAGGTAGGATCGAATTGTTACTGCATCATGGCCCTATGGACCATCTTGGGAGTGCGTCGCTTGCTTGCCGAAGTTTGCTTTGAGGATGTCTGCTCGCTGTCTGTATAATGTCTACTCGCATATGATGTACGCTGTCTGTTGTCTGTAGGATTTATTGACTGTAGATGTTTGTAGGATGTGTTTGTTGTCTGTAGGATGTGTTGTCTGTATGATGTGCTGTCTGTACAGAATGTGTTGTCTGTAGGATGTGTTGTCTGTAGGATGTGTTGTCTGTATGATGTGCTGTCTGTACAGAATGTGTTGTCTGTAGGATGTGTTGTCTGTATGATGTGCTGTCTGTACAGAATGTGTTGTCTGTAGTATGTGTTGTCTGTATGATGTGCTGTCTGTACAGAATGTGTTGTCTGTAGGATGTGTTGTCTGTAGGATGTGTTGTCTGTATAGGATGTCTGTAGGATGTGTTGTCTGTAGGATGTGTTGTCTGTAGGATCTGTTGTCTGTAGGATCTGTTGTCTGTAGGATGTGTTTTATGTATGATGTGTTTTATGTATGATGTGTTGTCTGTAGGATGTGCTGTCTGTAGGATGTGTTGCCTGTAGGATGTGTTGTCTGTAGGATTTGTTTTATGTATGATGTGTTGTCTGTATGATGTGTTGTCTGTAGGATGTGCTGTCTGTAGGATGTGTTGTCTGTAGGATGTGTTGTCTGTATGATGTGTTGTCTGTAGGATGTGTTGTCTGTAGGATGTGTTGTCTGTAGGATGTGCTGTCTGTAGGATGTGTTGTCTGTAGGATGTGTTGTCTGTATGATGTGTTGTCTGTAGGATGTGTTGTCTGTAGGATGTGTTGTCTGTAGGATGTGTTGGCTGTAGGATGTGTTGTCTCTAGAATGTGTTGTATGTATGATGTGTTGTCTGTAGGATGTGTTGTCTGTAGGATGTGTTGTCTGTAGGATGTGTTGTCTCTAGAATGTGTTGTATGTATGATGTGTTGTCTGTAGGATGTGTTGTCTGTAGGATTTGCTGTCTGTAGGATGTGCTGTCTGTAGGATGCGTTGTCTGTAGGATGTGTTGTCTGTAGGATCTGTTGTCTGTATGGGATGTCTGTAGGATGTGTTATCTGTAGGATCTGTTTGTTGTCTGTATAGGATGTCTGTAGGATGTGTTGTCTGTAGGATGTGTTGTCTGTAGGATGTGCTGTCTGTAGGATGTGCTGTCTGTAGGATGTGCTGTCTGTAGGATGTGTTGTCTGTATCGGATGTGTTGTCTGTATAGGATGTGTTGTCTCTAGGATGTTTGGACCAAACTTGCGCGGACAAAATTTGGCAAACCAACTTCAAAGACCTGCCATTTTCATCTTTATTAGGCAAAAATCGACATCTGACTGATCGACAATCATGTCTGTTGCGGCTTTGCAAGCCAGAAGTCTCCTGACTGTCGTGACGGTCGCCCTCCTCTCCCCGCTAGCCAATTCAATCCGGTTTGAAATCCGCCGCAATGCCAGCGAACCCGGCCCGGGCCAGTCCGCCATTCCCGTCACCTGCCAGAGTGTCGAGTGCGTGTCGCTGGCCGCCCAGATGGCCAGCTACATGAACACCTCGGCCGATCCCTGCGAGGATTTCTACAATTACGCTTGCGGCAATTTTCCCAGCATGGTCAGGTACGACCCGGTGCGCGCCTCGGCTGGAATGTCGTTTAAAGACGGCGACCTGCTGTTCGAGGACCGGATGAGCCTGATGTCCGACGGGCTGGAGAGGAACATCTACGAGCTGCTAGTGCTGGATCGGGTGCGCGGTTTCTGAGATTGGGGCTCCTCGGGTGGAATGGCTGTGCACTTCAACATGGCTATCCGTTGGCGGTGTTGAAAAATGTTGTGGCTTCCAATGAGTTTTCCGCCTCGAATCACTTCTCCACGCAACTCAGGGAGAAAATAATTGTGAGAGAACGTCAGGGCCGGATCTAAGGATTTTTCCCGAAGGGGTCAGCTGACCCCCTTTGACCCCCATGGATCCGCCATTGGCGAAAGTCACTCCGACCAAAGCCAATCACAACGTACGAGAAAGGAAATCAGGGGCGTCATAAATGGATTGTATGGTCGGGAGGATAATCCAAGAATTCTGGCATGACGAAATTGCTACATTATTAAAGAATTTGTATAATTGTTAGCACTCATTTTGGCGCCACAGACAGGCACTCATTTTGGCGCCACAGACAGGCACTCATTTTGGCGCCACAGACAGGCACTCATTTCGGCGCCACAGACAGGCACTCATTTTGGCGCCACAGACAGGCACTCATTTCGGCGCCACAGACAGGCACTCATTTTGGCGCCACAGACAGGCACTCATTTCGGCGCCACAGACAGGCACTCATTTTGGCGCCACAGACAGGCACTCATTTCGGCGCCACAGACAGGCACTCATTTTGGCGCCACAGACAGGCACTCATTTCGGCGCCACAGACAGGCACTCATTTTGGCGCCACAGACAGGCACTCATTTCGGCGCCACAGACAGGCACTCATTTTGGCGCCACAGACAGGCACTCATTTCGGCGCCACAGACAGGCACTCATTTTGGCGCCACAGACAGGCACTCATTTCGGCGCCACAGACAGGCACTCATTTTGGCGCCACAGACAGGCACTCATTTTGGCGCCCCAAGCAAGATTATTGATTACCATAACGGGTCACAAGGTGGAGGGGGAAAGCATTGGTATGTCCACCTGTTCCCCCGGGGTGGTGACGCCCCTGAATAAAATATTGTGCAATTGGGGAAAATATTGGGCAAACATATGAACAATGGGATAGATTGATAGGATAAATATGTCAATGCAATATTGACTCAGTCAAGTCTAGCTTATAAAAATGCATGACCAACACGACTCCAGGTGGCCAGCAGTCCAGACCAGGACATCTCGGACCTGTTCAACTTCACCCGCCTGTTCTACCGGAGCTGCAGGCAGTGGGTGCACACGCGCAGCGGTGGTGGATTCGGCCAGCCAAGCGCAAGCTTGAATGCGGCAAACAGCGCCAGCTTCTTCGCCGGAGTGCTGGACCACCTGAATGAAACACTGTGGACTCTGTGCAACGAGGAGGTTGCCATGGAAACTGTATTGGCCACCCTGGTGAAGACCGGCGGCAGCGGCATGCTCGGGGTGACCTTGCCGAGGCAATTCGCCACAAACGTCATTGAGAATGACGACTTCAACCTGACGCAGACGGCCAGAGCGGTGGTCAGCATCGATAGATTGAGTCTGTTTCTGCGGGGCAGCGCCGAGCTGGAGAGGAACGCCTTCTTCCGCGAATGGCTGGACTTCCTGACTGAGCGGAAGCTGGGAGCTCCGCTGCTGGACTTCGGCAGCCTTGTTGGCAACGCCTCTCGGCCGCGTTTCCAGAGGATCATCAAGCGAATCGAGAAGTCGCTCAACGACAACAGCCTGTACGGGCCTGGTGGCTGCACCGTTCCCGAGAGGTACAGCTTCGGGCTCGACTCCGGCGCCAAGTACAACGTGTCTGAGCTCGACGAGCTCTCCGCCTGCGTGGCCGCGGCAAAGGGAGGTGTCCCGTTCTCTTGGAGCCGCTTCTTCGACGAGCTGCTGCAGTCGCCAGTGGACAGATCCGCCCTGGTGCAGCTGCCCAACATCAAGGAAGTCATCAACTTTGTCAACGACATCAAGTCTCGCCCTGTCTTCGCCAAAAGCAACGACAGCAGCGCCAGTCTGTTGTCTGACGACGCCGCCTTTCTGGTGTTCGACTGGCTGCTGAGCTTCCGAAGTTTCTTCCCACCCGACCTGCAGAATTTAAAGAGCGGCAGAACGCAGGTGGCCAGAGACATCGAAGGCGACGGCGTGGCCAGCTGCATGCTCTGGACGAAGACGCTGCTGCAGCCGATTCTGGAGCGGATGTACCAGACCGCCTACCATCAGCAGGACTTTAGCGATGTCAACGAACTGGTGAAGCTCATCAAGGAAGCCGCCATCGCCGGGGTCAGGGGACAGTCGTGGATCACCCCCAGCGCCAAGGTGGCCATCGAGAAGAAGATTCGGGCGGCAAAGGAGACCATCGGGCTGGACAAGATCTCGGCAGCCGAGTTCAAGGCTTTCTACGCGCCCACCTTGGAGGAGTTCCGCGCCGTGGACTTGCGTCCTTCTAATCTGGACAGGAAATTTGGCACCCTGTTCTCCCTGGCCCTGTGCGCCTACGCCCACAAGAACTTCGACGTGATGTCCAGCTTGAGCCCCGTCACGCTGTTCATGGAGATCAGCCCGCTCGTGGTGAACGCTTTCAACTGGATCGAGCGCAACCAGATAATTTTTCCGATGGCAATCCTGGCGCCGCCATATTATCATCCCAGCTACCCGCCCCACATCAACCTGGGCAGCATTGGTTACGTCATTGGGCACGAAATCGGCCACTCCTTCGACAACACCGGCCACCAGATCGACCAGCCGGGCGCAATCGGACACTTCTGGGACAATGAGACTGAAGCGAACTACCTGGACAGGATGGAGTGCGTAAGGAGTCGCTATGGTGACTACAGGCTGTATCCTGGCGGCCCGGTGCACCTGTCAAACAGCACCCTGGGCAACGACATTGCCGACATCATCGGGATTCAGGTGGATACACAACTAATATGTAATATTGCGAATAGTTATTTAATTCTAAATTTAAATTTGAGAAAACCAGTAGGCCTGCGGCCGGGCGCGGTTGTTTAGTGATGAACTCTGGAAGCAAAGTAAAAAATGGAAGAAGCTGAGTTCCTCGTTAAACTAGAACTACGTTAAACTCGTTAAACTAAAATAAAACCAAAACTTAAATTAGAACGCTAAACTTCCGCGTTAAACTAAATCCTATGTAAATTTGGGGCATTGTAAAACGAGGGAGTTGTTAAACATTTTGAACACCCCCAATTCTGGGAGTAATTAAATGAGAGGCAGGCCTCGCTAGCGGGGGGGGGGTTGGCGGCAGCGGGGCAGATAAGGCTGGGTAGGCGGCAAAGAGAGGCGGTGGGGCTTAAATATTGATCGATATTTTTTATTTACACATTGTACATGCGTATGTACACTGCTGGGGGAAGGAGGAGGGGTAGGACGGGAGGGAGGGTGCGCAGGCACGATTTGCGTGAATATCTAAACAATCGTTTTTATAAATGGGTGTCGTCATTTTTGGCGCGAATTTAAATTGAATTTCTAGTCTGCGAGCTCGGGCGGAACTTAACTTTCGCGTTCCCATTCCTCGCATTTAGATTAGGCTTTTAAATTGTCAGCGCAAACAGGTCAGCACAGCCGCACCTCAGGATGCCTAAGTGCACACTGATGCCACTATTTCATTCAGGCCGCAGTCGGAGCGCTGAAGCTGCTGAAGTCCCGGCGCCAGGGCCGCGGCCGCCTGTTGCCGCGGCTGCCCAACCTGCCGGCCAGCCTCAGCCCGGAGCAGCAGCTGTTCATCCAGGCTGCGCAGTCGTGGTGTTTCAAGTCCGAGTCTCACATTCTGGACCGAATCTACCAGGGCTGGCCGAGTCACAGCCCGCACCACCTGCGCGTCCGCGGCGTCGCCGAGAACAGCCCGGAATTCGCCGAGGCCTTCAAGTGCCGCCGCGGCAAGCCGATGAATCCGGCGAAAAAGTGCATCTTCTGGTGACGATAGCGAAATGATTCAGTTTTGGATTCCTGATGCCTGAAGCTGCCGGTTAATCAATATTTAATTCAAATGTAGCATGCAAATGGGCGGGGCTGTATTGACATTGTTACTGAGGGAATCTTATTGCAAACTTAACACGTGCACTTGGCACCCAAAGTGGCACCCTGACACCCAATATGACACCCTGATACCTAAAGTTACATCCTGACACCCAGAGTGACACCCTGACACCCAAAGTGACACCCTGACACCCAAAGTGACACCCTGACACTCAAAGTGGCACCTCGACACTCAAAGTGGCACCCTGACGCCCAAAGTGACACCCAAAAGTGGCACTCTTCTTGACTTAAATCTTGGGTATAAGTATTTTAAGCGTTTGCAACCAACCATTGAATTCTTTAAGAACTTTGAATTTATATAATACCCTTATATATAGCATAATTTTAAAACACGTTTAATAAAAACAGTGAGAAATGCCAACGGAAAAGTCTGCTTCTGTAAGGAAAACAAATGGAGCTATACTTGCCAACAGCATAAGATTTAAATTTGAATTTAACTTTCCTTTTAACTAAATTGGTCAATTATTGCGTTTTGCTTCGTACCATTTCAGCCAGGTGCACCTTTAGATCCAGTCGTCTGCTTCAAAAGCCGCGGAAATTCCCCGGGAATCCCGTGGAAATTCCGCGTAAACTCTGCAGTCATTCTTCATTTTCTAATGCAATTTAGTGAGGGCACAGGGGCTAATTAATAACTGTAAGGTTAATTTCAGTCTACTTAACCAACTGAGGAGCCAAGAGATATAGCTGGGCACAGTTGCTTCCCAATGTACATTTATGGCCATATTGTAAAAAATTCAATACGTGACTATGACTATACTTTCTCATCTTTATCATCTATACACCCGCATTATCTCTGCATTAGCGTGAAATAATTGGTGTGAAAATAATGACATCTGTGCTGGGCAAAATACATAGAATTCCCTCCTTTAGTATACAGTAGATTTGTGGAACAATTGATATTCTTTTGAACCTGAAAGAACCTTTTTTACACCGGCAGGGATACCAGCTGACATGAATCGAACTGATTGTTGATTGACAGGTGTCAAAATTGGTTTTCCAGCGGTCACATTCGGATTGGTTGACAAGTGAATAGCATTTCTACTTTATATTCGTGGTTCGCTACTTGTGAGTAGTATTACAAGTAATAAAAGTAGTATTTTTAAACTTTTATGGCGCATTTGGCTCTGCAAGGACGAATCAACAGGACATAGACATCATTTATATGCCTGGGCGGGGCAAGCATTTATGAAGCTGAGTTTATTATCACTAATTATAAGCTGCGGTTCCGCCAAGAGCCAAGCTACCAGTATAATTCACATCTTATAACTGCAGGCCGCTGGGATTCCGAGCGAGCATGAGGAACTCTGTGAAAATGTTTCCCATGAACAGGCAGTCTAAGCGGCTGCCATCCGCCAGGTGAGCCAACTCTCTGCTGCTTTTCTGACTGTGGATACAAATCTTAGCAATCTAAAGCAATTTTTCACCGGCGCACCTCAATGCCTTTCTTAACTGCCCAGGCTGTCCGGCTCCTCGATGCCTCAGGTCAGCCAGCAGCCGAAATATTCCACAAGGTGAGAGAGACTGAAGATCCACCTCACCTTACTGAAGATTCCGATCCCCATCCCCAGTTCCTCATCGCAGATTTCCAATAAAATCCCAGATCACATCTCCAAAGCCTCATCCCATGGCCATGGATCGCCAATCTCCAAGTACACCATTCTCAAATTCTCAAATATCAATCTCTCAACCCCATCCCAGATCCGCATCCATAAATGCGCAACCCCCCCATGATTTACACCGGCCGTGCAACTTACTTTTTGACCAATTCTAAAATTTTGCTAGTTTTGGATAAACGGCAGGAGTAACTATAACTGTATTATTAAGGCTAAATGCTTCGTCATCTACTGTAATTAAAACAACTACGTCTTTTTCGGGTGGGCTGGACATTTTTGCGACTTACCTTGGCTGGGCCCCTGCCAGCCGGCCCGATCGGGTGTTGCGCATGCGTGTCCGCATCTCCCGCCCGCCACCCTCCAGGATCTCAGTCTTGTCCGATCGGGCTCACCGAGCCACCCAGAGATACTTCGATGACCCGGAGACGGCCCGCCTGGCGGAGATGTTCAAGCTGGTGGACCTGAACAAAGACGGCCTCATTGACTTCGCGGACCTGAACCGGCTGCTCAAACAGCTGAACATGTTCGCCACCCGCAAGGAGGTCTGCGCCATGATCCGGGCGCACGATCCCAACGACATAGGCGGGGTGAACTTTGAGAACTTCTGCGCGATGATGAAGTCCAGCAAGCCGGTGCCGTGCGACGTTGAAATGTCGCAGATTTTCCACTCGCTGGACCGCAACGGCAACGGCCAGATCACGCGGGCGGAGGCCCGGGAGGCGCTGATGTTCGTTGAGGCGAGCGTTGGGAAGCGCGAGCTGGATGAAATGTTTGAGGCGCTGGACACGGACAAGGATGGGCAGATCGCGGTTGAGGAGTTTTCTAAGGCTGCCGACTTCCTGGAGTCCGCTTAGGCAGCGGAGAGTCCAGTTTGACAGCTGGGGCTGGGATAGTCCGGTTTGACAGCTGGGGCTGGGAGAGTCCGGCTTGACAGCTGGGGCTGGGATAGTCCAGTTTGACAGCTGGGGCTGGGATAGTCCGGTTTGACAGCTGGGGAGAGTCCGGTTTGACAGCTGGGGAGAGTCCGGTTTGACAGCTGGGGAGAGTCCGGTTTGGCAGCTGGGGCTGGGAGAGTCCGGTTTGACAGCTGGGGCTGGGAGAGTCCGGTTTGACAGCTGGGGCTGGGAGAGTCCGGTTTGACAGCTGGGGAGAGTCCGGTTTGACAGCTGGGGAGAGTCCGGTTTGACAGCTGGGGAGAGTCCGGTTTGACAGCTGGGGCTGGGAGAGTCCGGTTTGACAGCTGGGGCTGGGAGAGTCCGGTTTGACAGCTGGGGAGAGTCCGGTTTGACAGCTGGGGCTGGGAGAGTCCGGTTTGACAGCTGGGGCTGGGAGAGTCCGGTTTGACAGCTGGGGAGAGTCCGGTTTGACAGCTGGGGCTGGGAGAGTCCGGTTTGACAGCTGGGGCTGGGAGAGTCCGGTTTGACAGCTGGGGAGAGTCCGGTTTGAAACTTGTGCCGCAACCCCGCAGGCAATGAGAATGTGCTCAATTATTTTACCCAACTTTCTACAAATGTATTAAGCGTTTGCTATAAAATGAATTTGATTGACAGAAGCACTTACTGCATGAAAAAAATCTGCAAAATGAGTAATCATTCATTTATTTACTCGCCAGTTTTCGTTGAATGCTAAAAATATAGCGACACTTACTTAATTGGCTAACTGCCTATCTACTGCACAGTTTGGCACGTATTCAAAACCAGTCATTTCTAGCGTGCCTGAGTAATTTCTAGTGTGCCTGAGTCATTTCTAGTGTGCCTGAGTCATTTCTAGTGTGCATGAGTCATTTCTAGTGTGCATGAGTCATTTCTAGTGTGCCTGAGTCATTTCTAGTGTGCCTGAGTAATTTCTAGTGTGCCTGAGTCATTTCTAGTGTGCCTGAGTCATTTCTTGTGTGCCTGAGTCATTTCTAGTGTGCATGAGTCATTTCTAGTGTGCCTGAGTCATTTCTAGTGTGCCTGAGTCATTTCTTGTGTGCCTGAGTCATTTCTAGTGTGCCTGAGTCATTTCTAGCGTGCCTGAGTCATATTTGGGCCCAAACCAATTTAAGCACAGCCTGTGTTCCTGTGTCAAGACCCAGCTTGTATTTCGACGCAAAGGCCGCACGTTAGGAATAAAAATTAGGAGGGCAGGGCAGAATTTCTGTTTAATCAGTTTTTATCTCGTACTATAAACTGGTGTACTAAATAAATAAATAATAAAGTTATATATTTATATATTAAATTAATTACTTTTTATCGACACGCTTCAACAAGTAACTTACGAGTATAAATTCAGTCACTTAATGCGCTTGAAACGTACCAGTAGAAATTATTGATTACATAATAACATCATTAGCCTATGCTGAACAACACAGTAGAAATTCAAATGTTAGATGACGCTGCTAATCTAATTTAACCTATTTTTTACTACTAAAAGTAGAAGCAAAGAATAAGGGATCAAAAATGCGGCAAATTACGAAGGAAAAGCATATAAATGAATTGTGTGAAGCAGAGAGTGCCGTCGTGTCCTTCATTGATAACGAGAAAATAGCAAAAACAATGCTAATGCCCATCGGGTGAACTGATGAGGCTCAGGGATGCTGGAAACTCACTGGACGATGTGAAATTTCTAGAGCAATTCTGCCGGGTTGTAGGGGGCGATTCTACCGGGTTGTAGGGGTCGATTCTACCGGGTTGCAGGGGGCGATTCTACCGGGTTGTAGGGGGCGATTCTACCGGATTGTAGGGGTCGATTCTACCGGGTTGCAGGGGACGATTCTACCGGGTTGCAGGGGGCGATTCTACCGGGTTGCAGGGGGCGATTCTACCGGATTGTAGGAGGCGATTCTACCGTGTTGTAAAGGGGTCGATTCTACCGGGTTGCAGGGGTCGATTCTACCGGGTTGTAGGAGGCGATTCTACCGGGTTGTAGGAGGCGATTCTACCGGGTTGTAGGAGGCGATTCTACCGGGTTGTAGGAGGCGATTCTACCGGGTTGTAGGGGGTGATTCTACCGTGTTGTAGGAGGCGATTCTACCGGGTTGTAGGAGACGATTCTACCGGGTTGTAGGAGGCGATTCTACCGGGTTGCAGGAGGCGATTCTACCTGGTTGCAGGAGTGATTCTACTGGGTTGGATAGCGATTTTACGAAATTACATAGGCCGAATTGAAAAGTTTTAAATAGTAAAATTTAGACTTCCTTAGCCGACGGCAATTCACAACAGGTGCCTGGGTTCAAAGTCTCTAGCGGCGCCATTCCCGTTTTCGCCGGCGCCGCTCCCCAGCCTCAATAGAGTCAGCTTCATCATCTTCGTCGTCGTCTTCATCATCCTGATCCTCGCCCTCGTCCGTGCTCGAGTCGACGTCGCCGCCAAGCACGTGGAAATTGGCCTCGGCATCAGCGTAATCGTAGCCCTCCTTGCAGCCCTCGCCCCAGTCGCGGTCCTCGCCGGGCGCTGCCGCCGCTCCGGCGCCGTTCTCCATCGATCCGCCAGACTCCTCTTCGTCCTCTTCGTCATCGGTGGAATCTGCCGCAGCCGCCGCAGCCCGCTTGCCGTCGCCACCTCGTCTCTTCAGCTCCTTCATCTTCTTGGCCAGCTTCCGCTTTGAAGTGCCGCCGCTACCGCCAGAAGCGACCGACTTACCGGAGGCCTCGCCGGAGCTGAACCGGAGAACTTTGCGACGCAGCCGGGCCTCCGACTCCGAGCTGGAGGAGGACGAAGACGATGAGGAAGAAATTCCCTCCAGCTCGGCGTCGACCTCGTCCTGCAGGCTCCTCAGGTCGCTTGGGGACATGCTGAGCAGCGGATTGTCGGCCAGTTCAAAACGTCGCTGCTGGCTACTGCCGCCGCCGCTGCTTGAAGCCGCCGGCGGAGCCGCTGGAGGCGCCTCCTTGGACACCGAGAGTGCTGTCGTCGCCGCCGTCGCAGCTCCAGAATTCTCAGTCTCTTCGTCGCCGTCCTCTTTTGCTGTCGCCTCCTCCGGCGTCACCACCAGGGACTCCTGGCGGCGGCGCTTCCTGTCCGACTTGTACCGCTTGACCTCGCTGTCCCGGCGCTGCCGGGAGTCGCGCCGCAAGCCCAGATAGTCGACGTCGGCGACGACAGGGAAGTCGGCCTCCGGGCAGCGGCGCCATTCGTAGTAGCAGGTCCACAGCCACTCGGGGTTCACGATGCTGCAGCCGTCAGGCGATTCCGACTGGGCCTTGCGGGCCCGGTGGAATTTCGATGTACCGCTCTTGGCAGCCACCAGGTGAGTGGTGCGGCTGTCCTGCGGGTGGGAGACGGGTGGCCCGCTTGACTTCTAATACTGACTGACAGGAAGGACTGACATTTTGAATGATGGCACAGCTGATAGTACAGCTGATAGCACAAACTGGCAGCACAAACTGACAGCACAAACTGGCAGCACAAACTGACAGCACAAACTGACAACACAAACTGACAGCACAAACTGACAGCACAAACTGGCAGCACAAACTGACAGCACAAACTGACAGCACAAACTGACAGCACAAACTGGCAGCACAAACTGACAGCACAAACTGACAGCACAAACTGGCAGCACAAACTGGCAGCACAAACTGGCAGCACAAACTGGCAGCACAAACTGGCAGCACAAACTGACAACACAAACTGACAGCACAAACTGGCAGCACAAACTGACAGCACAAACTGGCAGCACAAACTGACAGCACAAACTGGCAGCACAAACTGACAGCACAAACTGGCAGCACAAACTGGCAGCACAAACTGACAACACAAACTGACAACACAAACTGACAGCACAAACTGGCAGCACAAACTGACAGCACAATACCTGAGCCACTTTGCTGCCCAGCTGCACGTCTGCCTGCACCTCGGCGCCCAGGCCGGTGGCAATCTGGTAGGCTTTGCTCTTCTCCGGCGGCAGGCTGGTAGGGAACAGGCCGCTGAACACCAGGCGGCAGCCGCGGAGCACCTGGCCGCGCAGCTCGGTGCACACCTGCCGCGACTCTGGCGGCTTCGCCTTTGTTGACGCTGTCGCCGCCGTCGCTGAATCGCCGCCGCCGCCACCGTCGGCGCCAGTGGACGCGTCCAGTCGGCGATAATATTCAGAGTGGATGTCCGTCAGGATGTCGGCCAGCCGGTACAGGTACCTGTGGGCGCGGCGCGGGGCTCGCACGATTGATATCAGACAACAGGAAAAATAATTATACGAGAATTCCCTCTCGTAAACAGAGGGAATTCGGAAATACCCAATAAGAAATGCGAACGCAGGGCGATTGGACGGGGGAATTCTCAATAAAATGGATCGGTCAGAGGTATTCCAAACAGGGGAATTCCTACCAGACAGTGGAATTCGATAGAGGGGAATTCCTATCAGAGAGGGGAATTCCTACCAGACAGTGGAATTCCTACCAGAGAGGGGAATTCCTACCAGACAGTGGAATTCCTACCAGACAGTGGAATTCCTACCAGACAGTGGAATTAGATAGACGGGAATTACTACCAGACAGGGGAATTCTTACTAGACAGGGGGATTCCTACCAGACAGTGGAATTCCTACCAGACAGGGGAATTCCTACCAGACAGTGGAATTCCTACCAGAGAGGGGAATTCCTACCAGACAGTGGAATTCCTACCAGACAGGGGAATTCCTACCAGACAGTGGAATTCCTACCAAACAGGGGAATTCCTACCAGACGGTATTCTGGACAGGGAATTCCTACCAGGCAGTGGTACTCCGGATCGGACACAGAACTGAATGCCTGCAGGCAGATAGGTCCACACAGTTTCACTTACCTGTCATTGTCCGGCCACTCAATAGGCTGATTGGGATCCTGCGGCTGCTGCTCCTGCTGTTTCTCCGGCTGCGGGTGCTGGTGCTCCATGGCCTTCTCAACCAGGTCCATTGGGTCGGCTTTGGAGGCTGGGACAGCGGAGCCCGGCGGGCAATTGATATCCTCAGTGCCCTCGAAGAACTGGTAGGGTTTGACGTGGATCAGACTGGGCATCGAGTCCCAGACCTCGTCCCGGTCGTCAATGATGACAATCATATGATCGCCGCGCGGGAATAAAGACTTTAAATTGGCGGTCTTTGTTAGCGGATTGTAGCATTCGTCTCGGCTGAGAATTCGGTGCGAGAAATAGCGCTTCTCCGGGTCAATCAGGCTGGCGATCTTGTGGGCGTAGGGCCGGTTGCCGAAGCTGATGATGTGCAACTCATACAGGCTGTGGGGGTTTAGGGCGATTCTGGATTGGGCGATTCTGGATTGGGCGATTCTGGACTGGGCGATTCTGGATTGGGCGATTCTGGACTGGGCGATTCTGTCAGGGCGATTCTGGATTAGGCAATTGTGGACTGGGCGACTCTAGATTCGGCGATTTGTCAGGGCGATTCTGTCACAGCGACTTTACTAGTCTGGGATATTTCAGCTTAGCTTTGGGTTAAGCA
The DNA here is from genome assembly GCA_002269645.1 of Macrostomum lignano. Lineage (NCBI taxonomy): Eukaryota > Metazoa > Platyhelminthes > Macrostomidae > Macrostomum > Macrostomum lignano. The sequence continues at coordinate 67,039 of NIVC01001689.1, read as the reverse complement.
ACATTCAGACGAACCTAGAAATTCGAGCGAGAAACTCTTCAACACCTGGTCGCACCCGAGTGTGGTACCACACCGGCGGCTTCAGCTGGAAGTGGTGCACTTTAGCCAGCTTGGGCGGCACATTCTGAGTGGTGGTGTGAATCACCGTCTGGTCCAGGTCGACCAGCAGCACCAGCTTCCTCTGTTTGAGCAGCAGGTCTTCGTCCTCGGCAGCGAGACATTCCGCCCGGCCCTGGCTGACGTGCAGCTCTGGGATGCAGTGAACCATAGCAACGGTTGCTAAGGCCGATTGGCGCCGTTCGCCTGGCGCGCCATTTTCAGTTCGCAGGTTCTGGCCGCACTCGGCGCAGAGGTCCTTCATCACGATGGAGTGCTCGCACGGCTCCAGCTCGCAGACGGCGTCGCCAAGCTTCACCGCTGAACCGTCCGACACCAGAAGGCGGACAATGCGGCCGCCGTTGGGCGGGTACAGGCGCAGCTCCTTGCCGGCCGAGGTGCGCAACAGGCCGAGCGAGTCGGTGGGGTTCACATATTGACCCGGCTTCACGCGCCATCGCTCGAGGCGCGCGACAGTTGGGTCCGAGATGGCGATGGACTGCAGCTGAAGTGACGGGCAGCAGCATTGCTTAGTGAATAATTAGAAAAAACAAGATTTTCACATTTAGTAGAGCAAATAATGTTAAAATGATTATTTTGAGTAATTTCTCTGCATTACTACTAAAAGTAGAGTCGTGAAAACAATTCGATAGCGCTACTATTATTAGTATTAATTATGGACAAGCAATCAAGCATACAAAACTTAGAGATTTAGTATATTTAGATTTATATGTGAGAAATTTCTTGCTTTTACTTTAAATATAATATACAAAAAGCAAAGATTTATTGCTTTAGTTGATTAGCATCCCCATTCAAAGCTTGCTAGTACAATTATTAGCCTTTCTGTAGATAAATGTGAGTTTCAAACAATTGGATAGACTATGATATATAGTCCAGTTTTAGCCAGAGGAAAATGCTACAATTACCATTAGGTTCTTGGAAACTATAGGAAAGCTATTATGAATTTTAGGGTTGTTGCCCTAGAGGGGTTGTAGCCTAGTGGTTACAGTGTAAGACTCACAACTTGACAGGTGGGGTTTGATTACCAATCCCACTAGAACAATTTAAAAGTGTCCTTGAGCAAGATACATAACTCCATATGGCTTCAGTTCACCCAGCTGTAAATTGGGTGCCAGCTTGTTTTATTTGCCTTAAAATCTAGGAAAAGGTCTGAGAGGCTTTAATTATATGCATCTATATTTGTTAAGCATTCTTTTTGCAAAAACCAAGTATCAGAAATTCTGACAGAATAGAGTATCGGAATTAGGGTATCGCCAATACTCAAATTTGGGTATTGGACTTTCAGGTATTGGCAAAATTTTTTTCAGAAAGGGTATTGAAGTATTGGTTTTTACCAATACTTTTTAGAGTATTGTGCCCAGCACTGATATATAAACATGACTTGAGCATCATCTAACAAGCTGCACTTTCAACTTGGCAATGGCTAGAATTCTGGCACCGGAACCTATTTTCTAATGGCTATGGTAGTATAGATCCGGCAGTGCCATTATAGGCCCTAATATAGATGGTACATTATATTTTTCTTTCTTTTTTTTATTTTATAAGTGGCTGATATTGAGATTTTGTTCTAGATTAAAATTTAAAACGATATGATAAGATTTGCGACGATATGCTTATAATATTTAGACTTCTTAAGATATATTCTTAGTAGTCTTTATATGCTTCTATATGGCACTGCCAGATCCCTAGCTGTTAGAAAACAAGTTCCAATGCTCGAACTCTAGCCATTACCTTTCAATTTTGCATATTTTTTCATTAGCCAATTTTGAACATGCCATTTTTGTGCTGCAATGAGCAAAATATTAGGTGATCATAACCTGAAACTAGCAAAATAGGTGATCACAAACAAAAGGATCACCAAAAGTCCTAAGTCCTAACTTCCTAAGTAAGAATAGAATAGGCCTATACTATACTTTACTAGGCCCTAACCCTGTAGGCCTACCCCCAATATAAGCAAAAGACAACAAGTGTTTTAATTCATCACATCACGTAGGCAGCTATCCTGCAAAATCGTTCATTAAACTCAATGTATCTGTACACACATTTTTTAGCTATTGACATGAACAAGTAGGCCAAAGTCATGAAATTATGATTGATAATTTTTTTGACTGGTTGGTTGGTTCATAAAAAAAAGTAAAGTCTAAAAACTAAGAAGTAAAATGTATTTCATAAAAACAAAACTACTTCGATTTAGGTGTGATTTTACTCAGATTTTTCTACTAAGCCTAGGCCCGATGCTGGACGCAGAATATTTAACTCATTAGGATAACAAACTTCTAGAATTTTTATACATAGGCGTGTCCGACGTCCGTGACCGTGTGTGATACTATTACGGTATACAATAATAATACAATAATACAAATTGAAATTGGTCAGCACCCAATACAACAGCTTCTTCTTCGTTCTTCTTCGTCATCGTCAAACTCTGCTCGCAAAAGTTTAAATTTGTTGGTTTCAATTAGTCAGTTAAAATAAAACCGAATTAAAATATACCAATTATGGTAAAATTTATATTTTTTACTTTTTTAAAAAAGCATGAATTAAGTAATTGAACTTTAATTTACCACCGTTTTTGGTAAAGTTATCTGATTTGTGTTTGGCAATTCGTTTATTTACACTTTACTACCTTCTTAAATCACACGTCAGCTTCAACAAATCTTGGTGGAACAAGTTGCTGGCCGCGCCAGTAGCTAGCCGTGGCCCGTATGGTCTGGCGAAAAGGTTATCAACGAAACCGGTGAAACGTCTTGAAAGCCTTCCATTGGAAGTTGTCTCAGTTAGGGCAGCTATTAATCCTTAATTGAAATGTGTGTAAATTTATTTTAAATTAGTAGGCAGGTTTATCTAACAACTGTTATGCCATTAGGCCTACCATAGGCCTAGCTGGCTATCCTGTAGTTTCGCACGTTAAATTATTACCCCCACCCCCCACCACCCTTGAATAGAGGGCGAAATAATTCCGTAAAATAATTTAACGTGCGAAACTACAGGATAGCCGCCTAGCTTTGCTTATAAAACAAAAGCTTAAGCCTATAAAAAAACTAGCTCTTAACATTTACCATTTCATTTCATTAAATTTAAATTATAAGTAGGCCTACACAGACTCACAGTAAACTTCTTAAGAGTTAGCCATTAGCCATTAAATTGCCTCGAGGCTTAATTTAAGCCTAGGCAAGGGCGTAGCCAAGGGGGAGTCATGACTCCCCACCCCCCGGCCAGCTGATCTAGGCCAAATTTTCAGGCCCCCTCCCCATTACAGAGCATACATGCGTAACCTCCAAAATTCGGTCGGCCGTGCAACTTAGTTTTAACAAAAATGTGACGTAGTTTTTGGCCAAAAAATGCAACTTACATGTAAAAAAACCGGAAAGCAAATAAATGCAACTTTGGGTAAATGGCAGGAGTAACTATGATTGTCTTATAAAGCTAAAATGCCTCATCAGCTACTTAGTACTACTACTTTGTGTTTTTCAAGTGGGCCTTTTTGCGACTTACTTGGTTGGCCGCCAAATCAGTTGGCCGGATCGGCCGACTCAGCCGACTGTTGCGCATGTATGTCACAGAGGCCTAGCACCCCCTGCCCCCAGTTGCCGCTATGAGCCTGTGACTGACTAGGCTAGCTGCATTAGGCTTATTATTGATTCATTAGGCTAGCCATAAACAAGGTATCCAGATTATTAAACAGCAATTTTAAACAAACAAACAAATATGCACAAGATAAATAAACATTATTAATTGTTTATATATATTTCATTTGCTCATTGAAATTTGTTTGTTGTTTATTTATTTGACAAAATAACTTTTGGCAAAACAACCTGCTTTTGGTAAATTGATTTTTTGGCAAATCAACTTTTGGCAAATTGACTTACTATTAAAACATTTTGTCAATGATGCATTTTAGTCCAAGCATTTAACCAAGGTCTTATAGTATATTTTTTTCTATACTAGACTTAGCATATACTAAAATATAGGATCTAGACTATAGGGCCCTAGGGCTTATCTCCTACTAGAAGTTGGACAGGATTGAAGTCATTGGGTTGGATCAGGATTGGGAAAAAAATTTTTTAGGGTTGGGATTTAGGAATTGGAATTAGGTCTTTAAAATATTATAATCAATATGTGTTAACAAGGTTGAACAATATTAAGATCAAAAGAATAAAATAGAATAGAATAATGCAAAGTTTTGTAACCAAAGAATTATAACAATATAATGAGTACAAGTAAAAAATGCATTAAAACAATCATCAATTCCATAGATTTTAAACCAAAAAACCTATTCTTGGTTCCTATTTTTTAGGATTGGGATCCCAATGTTGTAGAATTGGGATCCTATCTAACCTCTACCTCCCACTCTTAAATCTTATATTTATGCCAGAAAATTCTAGTATTTAATAGACCAAAAATGGTTGGCATAAAGTATCTAGCATATGGAACAATACACAGGAAATTGCACCATAGAGCCAGCATATCTAATATACTAAAAATGAAAATCTTGCTTGCTTGCTTGTAATCGATTAGAGAAAAAATGGCTTAACCGATTTTCATGAGACTTGCACTGTTCGATCAGAAATTTTCCCGTGACGGTACATGCATTGTGGCTAAGAAATTGCTTGATGCTAAAGGCATTAAATATTCGAAAAACATGCTTTTTTGCAAAGGTCAAGCAAACTTTTCGACTTGAAATGCATTGTAAGAATGCTAGAGAAAAAAACTGACTGGTTGAATTCTGATTCCGAAATAGATTGTGTCATAACTGAATTGTAACTCCGACTTGAATTGAAAATGCAGTGTGGAAGCGTAGCACTAGACTTGATTTAGATTGCGTAACCATATTGTTAACTGATACTGACTGACTGGATATTGATTATGTCGTAACTGCTAGGATTTTAAAGTGTTGAATTATATAAGTGCAAAATTTGATGTTATCAAAACGATAAGAACTAGCCTAGAGGTGAACAAACTGAACTGCTAAATGCAGAGACGATGGTTCGAATTTTCATAGAGTATAATTTTTTTAATTAAAGCTTTTCAACGTCAGGAAAACTAAAAGACTTTTTAAAAAGAAGCATCCTGTAAAAATCATAGAAGCATCATGTAAACAATCATAGAAGCGTCATGTAAAAATCATAGAAGCGTCATACAAACAATCATAGAAGCGTCATGTAAAAATCATAGAAGCGTCATGTAAACAATCATAGAAGCGTCATGAAACAATCATAGAAGCGTCATGTGAAAATCATAGAAGCGTCATGTAAACAATCATAGAAGCGTCATGTAAACAATCATAGAAGCGTCGTGTAAAAATCATAGAAGCGTCATGTAAAAAATCATAGAAGCGTCATGTAAAAATCATAGAAGCGTCATGTAAAAATCATAGAAGCGTCATGTAAAAATCATAGAAGCGTCATATAAACAATCATAGAAGCGTCATGTAAAAATCATAGAAGCGTCATGTAAAAATCATAGAAGCGTCATGAAACAATCATAGAAGCGTCATGTAAACAATCATAGAAGCGTCATATAAACAATCATAGAAGCGTCATGTAAAAATCATAGAAGCGTCATGTAAACAATCATAGAAGCGTCATGAAACAATCATAGAAGCGTCATGTAAAAATCATAGAAGCGTCATGTAAACAATCATAGAAGCGTCATGTAAACAATCATAGAAGCGTCATGAAACAATCATAGAAGCGTCGTGTTAAAATCATAGAAGCGTCATGTAAACAATCATAGAAGCGTCATGTAAAAATCATAGAAGCGTCATGTAAACAATCATAGAAGCGTCATGTAAACAATCCTAGAATCGTCATGTAAACAATCCTAGAAGTGTCATGTAAACAATCATAGAAGCGCCATGTAAACAATCCTAGAAGCGTCATGTAAACAATCATAGAAGCGTCATGTAAACAATCATAGAAGCGGCATGTAAAAATCATAAAAGCGTCATGTAAAAATCATAGAAGCGTCATGTAAAATCATAGAATCGTCCTGCCAAAATCGTAGAAGCGTCATGTAAAAAATCCTTGAAGCGTCATGTAAACAATCATAGAAGCGTCATGAAACAATCATAGAAGCGTCATGTAAACAATCATAGAAGCGCCATGTAAACAATCCTAGAAGTGTCATGTAAACAATCCTAGAAGCGTCATGTAAACAATCATAGAAGCGTCATGTAAACAATCCTAGAAGCGTCATGTAAACAATCATAGAAGCGTCATGTAAACAATCATAGAAGCGCCATGTAAAAATCATAAAAGCGTCATGTAAACAATCATTCAAGCGTCATATAAACAATCATTCAAGCGTCATTTAAACAATCATAGAAGCGTCATGTAAACAAGCATTGAAGAATGTAAACAATCATAAAAGCGTCATGTAAACAAGCATAGAAGAATGTAAACAATCATAGAAGCGTCATGTAAAAATCATAGAAGCGTCATGAAACAATCATAGAAGCGTCATGTAACAAATCGTAGAAGCGTCATGTAAAATCATAGAATCGTCCTGCCAAAATCGTAGAAGCGTCATGTAAAAAATCATCAAAGCGTCATGTAAAAAATCATAAAAACGTCATGTAAAAATCATAGAAGCGTCATGTAAAAATCATAGAAGCGTCATGTAAAAATCATAGAAGCGTCATGTAAACAATCATAGAAGCGTCATGTAAAAATCATAGAAGCGTCATGTAAACAATCATAGAAGCGTCATGTAAACAATCCTAGAATTGTCATGTAAACAATCCTAGAAGCGTCATGTAAACAATCATAGAAGCGCCATGTAAACAATCCTAGAAGCGTCATGTAAACAATCATAGAAGCGTCATGTAAACAATCATAGAAGTGCCATGTAAAAATCATAAAAGCGTCATGTAAAAATCATAGAAGCGTCATGTAAAGTCATAGAATCGTCCTGCCAAAATCGTAGAAGCGTCATGTAAAAAATCCTTGAAGCGTCATGTAAACAATCATAGAAGCGTCATGAAACAATCATAGAAGCGTCATGTAAACAATCATAGAAGCATCATGTAAACAATCCTAGAAGCGTCATGTAAACAATCCTAGAAGCGTCATGTAAACAATCATAGAAGCGTCATGTAAACAATCCTAGAAGCGTCATGTAAACAATCATAGAAGCGTCATGTAAACAATCATAGAAGTGCCATGTAAAAATCATAAAAGCGTCATGTAAACAATCATTCAAGCGTCATGTAAACAATCATTCAAGCGTCATTTAAACAATCATAGAAGCGTCATGTAAACACGCATAGAAGAATGTAAACAATCATAGAAGCGTCATGTAAAAATCATAGAAGCGTCATGAAACAATCATAGAAGCGTCATGTAAAAAATCATAGAAGCGTCATGTAAAATCATAGAATCGTCCTGCCAAAATCGTAGAAGCGTCATGTAAAAAATCATCAAAGCGTCATGTAAAAAATCATAAAAGCGTCATGTAAAAATCATAGTAGCCTCATGTAAAAATCATAGTAGCGTCATGTAAAAATCATAGTAGCGTCATGTAAAAATCATAGTAGCGTCATGTAAAAATCATAGTAGCGTCATGTAAAAAATCATAGAAGCGTCATGTAAAAATCATAGAAGCGTCATGTAAACAATCATAGAAGCGTCATGTAAAAATCATAGAAGCGTCATGTAAAAATCATAGAAGCGTCATGAAACAATCATAGAAGCGTCATGTAAACAATCATAGAAGCGTCATATAAACAATCATAGAAGCGTCATGTAAAAATCATAGAAGCGTCATGTAAACAATCATAGAAGCGTCATGAAACAATCATAGAAGCGTCATGTAAAAATCATAGAAGCGTCATGTAAACAATCATAAAAGCGTCATGTAAAAAATCGTAGAAGCGTCATGTAAAAAATCTTAGAAGCGTCATGTAAACAATCATAGAAGCGTCATGTAAACAATCATAGAAGCGTCATGTAAAAAATCGTAGAAGCGTCATGTAAAAAATCTTAGAAGCGTCATGTAAACAATCATAGAAGCGTCATGTAAACAATCATAGAAGCGTCATGTAAACAATCATAGAAGCGCCATGTAAAAATCATAAAAGCGTCATGTAAACAATCATTCAAGCGTCATATAAACAATCATTCAAGCGTCATTTAAACAATCATAGAAGCGTCATGTAAACAAGCATTGAAGAATGTAAACAATCATAAAAGCGTCATGTAAACAAGCATAGAAGAATGTAAACAATCATAGAAGCGTCATGTAAAAATCATAGAAGCGTCATGAAACAATCATAGAAGCGTCATGTAAAAAATCATAGAAGCGTCATGTAAAATCATAGAATCGTCCTGCCAAAATCGTAGAAGCGTCATGTAAAAAATCATCAAAGCGTCATGTAAAAAATCATAAAAACGTCATGTAAAAATCATAGAAGCGTCATGTAAAAATCATAGAAGCGTCATGTAAAAATCATAGAAGCGTCATGTAAACAATCATAGAAGCGTCATGTAAACAATCATAGAAGCATCATGTAAACAATCCTAGAATTGTCATGTAAACAATCCTAGAAGCGTCATGTAAACAATCATAGAAGCGCCATGTAAACAATCCTAGAAGCGTCATGTAAACAATCATAGAAGCGTCATATAAACAATCATAGAAGTGCCATGTAAAAATCATAAAAGCGTCATGTAAAAATCATAGAAGCGTCATGTAAAGTCATAGAATCGTCCTGCCAAAATCGTAGAAGCCTCATGTAAAAAATCCTTGAAGCGTCATGTAAACAATCATAGAAGCGTCATGAAACAATCATAGAAGCGTCATGTAAACAATCATAGAAGCATCATGTAAACAATCCTAGAAGCGTCATGTAAACAATCCTAGAAGCGTCATGTAAACAATCATAGAAGCGTCATGTAAACAATCCTAGAAGCGTCATGTAAACAATCATAGAAGCGTCATGTAAACAATCATAAAAGCGTCATGTAAACAATCATTCAAGCGTCATGTAAACAATCATTCAAGCGTCATTTAAACAATCATAGAAGCGTCATGTAAACACGCATAGAAGAATGTAAACAATCATAGAAGCGTCATGTAAAAATCATAGAAGCGTCATGAAACAATCATAGAAGCGTCATGTAAAAAATCATAGAAGCGTCATGTAAAATCATAGAATCGTCCTGCCAAAATCGTAGAAGCGTCATGTAAAAAATCATCAAAGCGTCATGTAAAAAATCATAAAAGCGTCATGTAAAAATCATAGTAGCGTCATGTAAAAATCATAGTAGCGTCATGTAAAAATCATAGTAGCGTCATGTAAAAATCATAGTAGCGTCATGTAAAAATCATAGTAGCGTCATGTAAAAAATCATAGAAGCGTCATGTAAAAATCGTAGAAGCGTCATGTAAAAATCATAGAAGCGTTATGTAAAAATGATAGATGCGTCATGTAAACAATCATAGAAGCGTCATGTAAACAATCATAGAAGCGTCATGTAAAAAATCATAGAAGCGTCATGTAAACAATCATAGGAGCGTCATGTAAAAAATCGTAGAAGCGTCATTTAAAAATCATAGAAAGCGTTTTTTAAAAAAATCATAGAAGCGTCATGTAAACAATCAGAGAAGCGTCATGTAAACAATCATAGAAGCGTCATGTAAAAAATCATAGAAGCGTCATGTAAAAATTATAGAAGCGTCAAGAAAAAATCATAGAAGCGTCATGTAAAAAATCATAGAAGCGTCATGTTAAAATCATAGAAGCATCATGAAAAAATCATTGAAGCCTCATTTAAAAACTAAGGAAAGTGTCATTTAAAAATTAAGAAGCATCATGGTAGAATAAAAGAAGCGTCATGTCAGACATGAAGGGTGTCATGTAAAAATAAATGCAGCTATAATGCTGTGCTGGGGAGAAAAACTAAGACGCAAAGGCTCTCAGAGAATAACTGAGATTACGGGGGGGGGGTTGCTGAGATGTCAAAGCAAAAGTCAGAAGCTACTTCAAAGTTCATGTACTTTACTCAATTTTTTTATTACATTCTTTGTTGGCTCGCCACGGGGGGGGGTCGCTGATAGAAGAAGAGTCATGTAAAAAAATAAAAGTAGCACTATGTAATACATAAAAGAAAAGTCATGTCGAAGTTAAAAGATTCATTAGGGAATTGCTATGATGTCAAAGCTTGGAGGGAGAAGAATTGCTGAGATTTAAGGCTTTAGGTTGGGTTAAAGTTAGGTTTAGGTCAGGTGTGGGTTGAGGGTTATATTTTATCGGGTTTCAAGGTTAACGGGGGATTTTTCAGATTTCAAGGTTTATGGAGGCCATTGCTGACATGTCAAGGCTTACGGGGGGAATAGCTGAGATGTCAAGGCTCACGGGGGTATAAATGAGATTTCAAAGCTAAAGTCAGAAGCTACATGTAAACAATCATGTAAAGTTTATTGAAAACTTTTTATTACATTATTTGATGCCTCCTCAGGGGAGGGATTGCTGATAAAAAAAGCGTAATGTAAAAAATAAAAGAAGCTTCATGTCGAAGTTAAGAGATTCATTTGGGAATCCCTACGATGTCGAGGCTTGCAGGAAATCGCTATAATGCTGTAGCAGTGCTATAATGACTCTTAGAGAGAATTACTGAAATGTCAATGCTTTAGGGTTAGGTTAGGGTTAGGGTTAGGGTTAGGGTTAGGCTAGGGTTAGGGTTAGAAGGTTGACAGATTTTTTAGATTTCCAAGGCTTATTGGGGGCATTGCTAAGATGTCAAGGGGGGGGAGTTGATATGTTAAAGCTTGTGGTGGGGAATTACTGACATGTCAAGGCTTACAAGGTTTGACAGGAGATTTTTTAAGATTTCAAGGATACATGTAGCTTATTAAAAAAACGTGTAGCTATTGCATTTCTTTGGCTCCCCAACGGGGGCGTAGATTGCTAGTAGCATAGCTATTAGCATACAAAATACCAAATGTCATAATACAAAAAGGGTCTTATATTGTTGCAAAGCAAAAAAGGTCTTTTATTGTTGCAATACTTTTTGATATGTTTTGATATGTTTTGATGTCTGGTATATAGATCATGAGTAAATTTGTTTTTCTAGGATAAATTTGGATTTATGATGCAAGGACTCATTTTTTCTAGTATATTGTGTAACAGCTCTGAGAGTGAGGGGCCTACCTAGGTTTACTTTTGTCATTTTGTCCAATAGGGATGCTATATAACATCCTTACTTTCAAAATTGTATCCTCAAATTAGACCTTGTATATAGTTTTGCATTTTACCTAGCAGAGGCTAAGAGGCATAGCTAGAAATTTTTCATAAGAGGATACAACTGGGCCAATTTCATGAAGCAAGTATAAGTGATAAGCAACAACTTGACAAATTATAAATGATAAGTGGCAGGGATTTCAGTTTCTGAGAATTTAGCAACTACTTGTCAAGTTTAAAAATAGGACTTAAGTTGTGCAGTCTATGGGTCAACTAGGTCTTATAATCATTTTTCCAAGGCTATAAACTTTGGCTTTAAACCATCAAATTTTGAACTCTGAGCTTTGCTTATAAATAATTAGTGTTTAAATTATAAGTGTCATTTTTTGGTTTATTTCATTCTATATCTCTTTAAGCCTAAAATGAAAAATACTTGTAAGGACAAACTATTTCTTCTAGAAAAAATTGAGGAAAATGTTTCTTTGAAGATCTGCACTGCATAAGCTTCATTGAGAAGAGCATCTTCTTTTTCACTATAGCTAAACATGCTTATTTTAAGTGGATTCACAAATTGAGAACAGAGGAATTCTGTATGCTTGCTATTATGTGTCTATTTCTCTATCTAAATAGACTGTTGACAAGAGCTTAGGCCACTTGTAGACTTGTCATTGACAAGTGGGAACCTTCAATAGTTCTCAAGCTAAACCTATGTTGTCTATGGCCAAACAAATGGTAAAAATGGCTTGACAAATGGTCACTTATCACTTATAACTTGTTAAATTGTTATCTTTTATCATGAAATGCAATAATTGTGATATTTTAAACTTGTCACTTGTAAATTATCAACTTGTCTTGTACTTGCTTCATGCAATTGGCCCCTGGTGAGACTATATTGCTTATTAATATTATATACAAAAACTTTCATATATGCCCTTACACTACATCCCCATAGCCCTAGGGGGGATATATTCCTTTATCCCCCTTGTCTATGCCATTATTACCTAGTTTAATACTATATTGCTGGATTCATTCCAATAGGCAATATGTCTACTATATTAGGCTTAGGCTTAGTCAAGTTATTTTATTTTATTTCAGTGATAATGCAATAGAAACAGGATAATCTTAGGCCTAACTTAATATTCATTATTGATATTTATCATATTTGTATTTAATATACATCTAGTTCTTAACAAGCTCAATATTAATATTGTTTTTTTTCTATTATTTTTATTGTACATATTACAAATAACAATATTAGCTTTGATAGGTAGAATAATGTAAATGAGCCTATTAGTATTAGATGCTAATTGGGCTTAGTTTTGAATCTTTATTGTCTCATAAGTATAGATTTCCAATCTCAAAAATCTCAAAAATGTGGTATTATCTGTCTATTATTATTCATGTGCGATTACTAGGTTTAGGTATCCCTTTGGTCCAATTGTAAAATCTTCATGCAAAAAAGTTATATATTACAAGTGAATTTTTTCAATGTGCATTGTGGAGTAAGCCTATATCTATGTCCTTTGGTTTATTGACCATATTCATTGATAACTGCTACCCTTTCTCCAAGTCTATTGGCTATATAGGCCTACTATATTATTGATGCTATAAGTTATTACTACCTTTTACATTTGTGCAACATAAATAAATAGTATTGTTTGGAAGTGGTTACCCTTCAAAATGATTTCTACTCATCTTTAGATAAATGGATGTTCTATAATAAAATACTCATAATAAGTATATATATCAATATAGACCCTATACATGTATATGACTAATTTGCAGTAGTGTAGTGCAGCACCAAAATTTAACAACATTGTGTGGCAGATAGTTGTGTATCATGTATGCAGTTATTCCAATAGGGAATATACAGTAGCACAACCAGAAATTTGTTAAGGAGGCAGATTCTGCAAGGTAAAACCTTGGGAGGAGGGTTGGAGGGGTGGCTCTGTTTTTGGCATAAATTCACTTGGTCCCCCTTTTGATTTTTTTCAAGCCTCCTCCTGAAGGGTTGCTTTCACAAGCTCAAATTTCACAACCTCGAAATTTCAAAACCTTGAAAACCATTTTAGCAGCCGACTTCACAAACCCGAAACTTCATAAGCTCGAAATTTCATATCCTCGAAAATGTACTCTGTCTGTCTGTCTGTCTGTCTGTTTGTCTGTCTGTCTATCTTGGTGTCTTAGTGTCTGTCTGTCTGTCTGTCTTTTTGTTTGTCTGTCTGTCTGTCTGTCTGTCTGTCTATCTTGGTGTCTTAGTGTCTGTCTGTCTGTCTGTCTGTCTGTCTATCTTGGTGTCTTAGTGTCTTAGTGTCTGTCTGTCTGTCTATCTTGGTGTCTTAGTCTCTGTCTGTCTGTCTGTCTGTCTATCTTGGTGTCTTAGTGTCTGTCTGTCTGTCTATCTTGGTGTCTTAGTGTCTGTCTGTCTGTCTGTCTGTCTATCTTGGTGTCTTAGTGTCTTAGTGTCTTAGTGTCTGTCTATCTTGGTGTCTTAGTGTCTGTCTGTCTGTCTGTCTATCTTGGTGTCTTAGTGTCTGTCTATCTGTCTGTCTGTCTGTCTGTCTGTCTGTCTGTCTTAGTGTCTGTCTGTCTGTCTGTCTGTCTGTCTGTCTGTCTGTCTTAGTGTCTGTCTGTCTGTCTGTCTATCTTAGTGTCTTAGTGTCTGTCTGTCTGTCTTGTCTATCTTAGTGTCTGTCTGTCTGTCTGTCTGTTTGTCTGTCTGAGCTTAAATTACAGTTTTGAGGATATGAAATTTCGAGCTTATGAAGTTTCGGGTTTGTGAAAGGAAGTGCTTTTCGAGCTTGTGAAGCGACCTCCCCAGTTGTGCCACTGGGAATATAGATATACATGATATATTTACAATATGTACAACTATATATAATTTAGCAGATTGTTATTATAGTTTTTCATATATAAAGTTAAAAACTATTGCAAATGATCAGTCCATTTATATAGCTACTATATAATAACTATATATTACTATACAAATAATTAAATTATTTATGCTTGTTTTCATACATGCGCAACCTCGAAAATTCGGTCGGCCGTGCGACTTAGTTTTAACAAAAATGCGACTTACATGTAAAAAAAACCCTAAAGCAAAATTATCGCAACTTTGGGTAAACGGCAGGAGTAACTATGACTGTCTTACTAAGCCAGAATGCCTCGTCAGCTACTTAGTACTACCACTTGGGTATTCTTTGGGTGGGCATTTTTGCAACTTCCTTGGTTGGCCGCCAAATCGGTCGGCCAAATCGGCCGACTCGGCCGACTGTTGCGCATGTATGCTTGTTTTAATCCACTTTAGTCCAGCCCGCAGGCCTAGATTGTGAAAAACTGGGATCCATATTTTATTTGTCTGCTAGCAAAATTTGCACAGTTTTGCTATGAAATCAAACCAAGATCTCATTTTTACTGTCAATGATTTTTGTCATCAAACGAGAGCCTAATTTAATTTATTTGTAACAAGGTGGGATAGCAGCCACATGGTAGAATACATACACATAGTTTCCATTGTCTAACTCACAAATTGGCTTTTACTGCTCATTGCAAACTAAACTGCCATGGACACCCTGCTGAACCGACACCGGCTCACCATGAACGGCCTGTTCGACCTCTCCCACCTGGAGAGCCACGTCTGCTCCCATCTGCAGCGCGTGTACGCCTGTCTTGCCATGGGCCTCCTGGCTGCCGCCGCTGGCGCCTACATCGGCATGTACCTGGTGCCGCTGTACGGCCTGGTGGCCGCCCTGGCCAGCCTCGGCCTGCTGCTGTACATCCAGAGCGGCCGCGACACCTTCGGCCCGGAGCGGCACGCCGCCTTCGCCGCCTTCTGCGCCCTGTCCGGCTCCGGCATGGCGCCTCTCATCAGCCTGGCCATCGACATGGATCCCAGCATCCTGGTTAACGCCATCATCATCACCATGGTTGTCACCGTCTGCTTCTGCGGCGCCGCCCTGCTGGCTAAGACCAGCCGCTGGATGATGTACCTGGCCGGGCCGCTGGCCTCCGGCCTGACCGTGCTGCTCCTGCTCAGCCTGGCGAACATCTTCGTCCGCTCGCCCTTCATGTTCGACTTGACGCTGAAGCTCACCCTGCTGGTGTTCTGCGGCTTCATGGTGTACGACACCCAGAAGATTGTGGAGATGGCCCGCATGGGCGACAAGGACTACATCTCGCACTGCCTGGACCTGTTCATGGACGTCGTGGAGGTGTTCCGCGTTGTGCTCATCCTGCTGATGAAGCAGCAGGATGATGGCGGCAAGGAGAAGCGCAAGAAGAGCAAGAATTGAGTTCGGCGTCTGGACGGATGCGAAAGCGGGAGGCTGATGAGTTGATGATGAACTGGACTTGAGATACACATTTCGGAATTGATATCATACATATTAATCAAACTGATTGTTGTGCCTGTTGTACTTGACTGGGCCTCTGTTAGTATGGAGTAAGAGCTGTTGGAGTATTCGATTGTCGCAAGATCTGCAAGCTATCTGCAAGATAGTGTATTTCGGGATTGTTGGGGAGCTGATAGTGTTTTTGGGGAATCTTTAGGGAGCAGATAGTGTTTTGGGGGGCTGATGGTGTTTTGGGGGATTTTTGGGGAGCCGATCGTATTTTGGGGGATTTTTGGGGAGCTGATAGTGTTTTGGGGGGTGTTGGGAAGTTAATAGTGTTTTGGGATTTTTTGGGGATCTGACTGTGTTTTGGGGATAATTTGGGATCTGACTGTGTTTTGGGGGATATTTGGGGATCTGACTGTGTTTTGGGGATATTTAGGGATCTGACTGTGTTTTGGGGATATTTGGGGATCTGACTGTGTTTTGGGGATATTTGGGGATGCAACTGGGGATTAATAATCTGATGATGATGGATGGAAGCCAGACTGCTACCGCTATCAGAGGCCCGCTCACGCTTATCTATCCAGAATTTTCGTTTAGTGAAAATTGAAAAAATATATTTTATCCCACAAAAGCAGCAAAATTCTCATCGACTGTCATTGAAACGCGCTGTTCGGTAGACCTGAAAATCAGAAAAAAATTATTTAAACAAGCGAATTCTTCAAGGCGTCTCTGTCTACTTTGCTTTAATAATAATAATAATTTATTATTTTATCATTAATTTTCCCTGACTGCAGTGACAGACTGGGGCTGTGTTCTGGTGGCGATACCTTGCTGTATAGTGACTGCTTTTTGTGTTCGTTTTATCCCTCATCTGGAACTGGATTTTTTGCACCTTTAAAAAAACTCTTTGATTTACCAGCCAGGTAAAATTTTCACGCGCGTGCCCCCTGTTAATTTTCTAATTAAATTACTCTCCGTTCTGATTGATTTTCAAAATAATAATTACAGATTTTTCTGTTGAGTCGCGTCTCAGTTCTCAGCTAAAGGCTTCGCTCTGCTTCTTTGTTTTGTCCAGCAAAGCTCTGCTAAACCGATAGCTAACTTCTCAAATACCTGACCATACCTGGGTATTGAGACAATTAAATATATGACTCGCTTTAACAGCACCAGCCTTTGCACTCACCATCCGCACGCAGAGACTGTGTTGTCTGTCCTCATTAGCACCGTCTAACACTCATTAACTCGGGCTTGTGTTTGGCTTGGTCATTTTTATTAGTTTAGATTGTACAGTGCGTAGAGTAGTTCTTAGGAAATGAGACTGATTCGATATTGTGCGAGCACTGTCTTGTCTGTGCCCTTCACATGTCCTCCCATTCCCCCTGTCTTCCCCCTGTCCTCCCTGTCCTCCCCATGCCCTCCCTGTCCTCCCCATGTCCACCCTGTCCTCCCATGTCCACCCTGTCCTCCCATGTCCTCCCTGTCCTCCCCATGCCCACCCTGTCCTCCCCATGTCCTCCCTGTCCTCCCCATGCCCACCCTGTCCTCCCCATGCCCACCCTGTCCTCCCCATGTCCTCCCTGTCCTCCCCATGCCCACCCTGTCCTCCCCATGTCCCCCCTGTCCTCCCCATGCCCACCCTGTCCTCCCCATGTCCACCCTGTCCTCTTATGTCCTCCCTGTCCTCCCCATGTCCACCCTGTCCTCCCCATGCCCACCCTGTCCTCCCCTGTCCTCCCTGTCCTCCCATGTCCTCCCTGTCCTCCTCATGCCCCCTGTCCTCCCCATGCCCACCCTGTCCTCCCCATGTCCACCCTGTCCTCTTATGTCCTCCCTGTCCTCCCCATGTCCACCCTGTCCTCCCCATGCCCACCCTGTCCTCCCCATGTCCTCCCTGTCCTCCCCATGTCCTCCCTGTCCTCCCCATGTCCTCCCCATGTCCTCCCTGTCCTCCCCATGTCCCCCCTGTCCTCCCCATGCCCACCCTGTCCTCCCCATGTCCACCCTGTCCTCTTATGTCCTCCCTGTCCTCCCCATGTCCACCCTGTCCTCCCCATGCCCACCCTGTCCTCCCCATGCCCACCCTGTCCTCCCCTGTCCTCCCTGTCCTCCCCATGCCCTCCCTGTCCTCCCCATGCCCTCCCTGTCCTCCCCATGTCCACCCTGTCCTCCCATGTCCACCCTGTCCTCCCATGTCCTCCCTGTCCTCCCCATGCCCACCCTGTCCTCTTATGTCCTCCCTGTCCTCCCCATGTCCACCCTGTCCTCTTATGTCCTCCCTGTCCTCCCCATGTCCACCCTGTCCTCCCCATGTCCACCCTGTCCTCCCCATGCCCACCCTGTCCTCCCCATGTCCCCCCTGTCCTCCCCATGCCCACCCTGTCCTCCCCATGCCCACCCTGTCCTCTTATGTCCACCCTGTCCTCCCCATGTCATTGTCCTCCCCATGTCATTGTCCTCCCGTGCCCACCCTGTCCTCCCCATGCCCATCCTGTCCTCCCCATGTCCTCCCTGTCCTCCCCATGCCCACCCCATGCCCTCCTTGTCCTCCCCATGTTTTCCCTGTCCTCTCCATGTCCTTCTTGTCTTTCCCATGACCATCCTGTCCTTTTGATGCTCTTCCTGTGTCCCTTTTATGCCCACCATACGCCAGTATTTTGCTAGATTATTCTCTACTGCAGCGCCTTCCATGCTTGCTGACAAACTGCTCAAATTTCCACTGCAGCCAAGTGGAACCGGCACAATGTCAGAGAACGCCCAAGAAGATGCCCAATCGAACAAAATTGTCAAACAGCTGGAGTACTATTTCGGCGACATCAACCTGCCGAAGGACAAGTTCATGCAAGAACAAATGAAGGTCGACGACGGCTGGTTCACTCTGGACACCATGCTGAAGTTCAAGCGGCTGAAGTCTGTTGCCGAGAACGCCGACAATATCGTGGCCGCGCTCAAGGCTGTGAAATCCGAACTGATTGAGCTCAGCGAGGACGACTCCAAGGTGCGCAGGGTAGTCTCCGCTCCTCCGCCTGACTCCTTCAGGTGAGACTGAGGATTTTTCAGGATGGGATTTTGGGTTGATGTTGATCCAGATGGGATTTGGATAATCCAGGTGGGATTTGTATAATCTAGATGGAGTTTGGATAATCCAGATGGGATTTGGATAATCCAGATGGGATTTGAATAATCCAGATGGGATTTGGATAATCCTGGATCTGGGTAATCCAGGTGGGATTTGGATAATCCAGATGGGATTTAAATAATCCAGATGGGATTTGGATAATCCTGGATCTGGGTAATCCAGGTGGGATTTGGATAATCCAGATGGGATTTGAATAATCCAGATGGGATTTGGATAATCCTGGATCTGGGTAATCCAGGTGGGATTTGGATAATCCAGATGGGATTTGGATAATCCAGATGGGATTTGGATAATCCAGATGGGATTTGGATAATCCAGATGGGATTTGAATAATCCAGATGGGATTTGGATAATCCTGGATCTGGGCAATCCAGGTGGGATTCGTGGCTAATTTGGCATCCCGTTTCCTATCCACCCCGCCAACAGAGAGGCGGTGCAGAAGCACAAAGACTCCGCCGTGTACGCCAAAGGCTTCCCAGAAGACGCCACCCTTGACGAGGTGCAGCCGTTTCTTGAGCAGTTCGGCCGCACCCTGCACATCCAGATGCGCAAGGACGTGAACACGAAGAAGTTCAAGGGCAGCGTGTACGCCACCTACGCCGACAAGGAGGCCGCCAATGCCTTCCTGACCTGCCCGGCCGACGATGACAAGGTGAAATTCCGCGGCGAAGCCCTGGCTGAGCGGATGTGGCGCGAGGAGCATTTTGCTAGGAAAAAGGTGCGGAGTTCGGTGGCATCTGCGCCCACCTTTTTTACTTATCCTCAATTCCCGCTTACTAGATTCCCCAATCCTAAGCTTGGTTGCCGGCCAGGTTCCCCACAGGAAATATTGTTATGTACCTTAATCCCAGTGACTAAACACCCTAATCCCTAAGCTAATGATAATCCAAGTTGTAAATCAAGGACAAGGTATCCCAGACGCCCAGACCTGTAGATAGAGCTCCAATCCCAGAGTTTCAAATTATCGCAATTTTCCCATCGCAGCCAAACTATTAACAGAATCCTAAAGCCATATTAAGAATCCCAATCCCTTAGCAACAAAAATCCCAATCCCATAGCAACGAAAATCCCAATCCCATAGCAACAAAAATCCCAACCCCATAGCAACGAAAATCCCAACCCCATAGCAACAAAATCCCAACCCCATAGCAACGAAAATCCCGATCCCATAGCAACAAAATCCCACATAGCAACAAAATCCCAATCGCATAGCAGCACAAATCCCAATGCCTTAGTAACAGATACTCTGGAATCCACGCCGCCACAATCCACCAGGAGCGCACTCAGCTGCAGCGCCAGGAGAACTCAAAGCGCCGCGCCGAGATCGAAGCGAAACGACTCGAAGCCAAGGCGGCCATCGACAAGGAGAAATTGAAGGCTAAAATTGTCCGCGGCAGCCTGCTCAGGATTGACGGGGTCTCGGAGCCCAACGACAAGGCCAAGCTGACCATACTGTTCCAGGACCTGCGGGCCGAACTGGGCGACGCCTTTGGCAAGGACTTTTATCTGGACTTCTACGAGTCAGTCCTCTATGCCAGGTAACTCTTATTGATCTTGGTGTGCTCTGGAATCGCCCGTCAGGCTCCCCAGAATCGCCCATCAGACCCCAGAATCGCCCACCAGACTCCCCAGAATCGCCCATCAGACTCCCCAGAATCGCCCATCAGACCCCAGAATCGCCCATTAGACTCCCCAGAATTGCCCATCAGACCCCAGAATCGCCCATCAGACCCCAGAATCGCCCACCAGACTCCCCAGAATCGCCCATCAGACTCCCCAGAATCGCCCATCAGACTCCCCAGAATCGCCCATCAGACCCCAGAATCGGCCATCAGACTCCCCAGAATCGCCCATCAGACCCCAGAATCGCCCATCAGACCCCAGAATCGCCCATCAGACCCCAGAATCGCCCATCAGACCCCAGAATCGCCCATCAGACCCCAGAATCGCCCATCAGACTCCCCAGAATCGCCCATCAGACTCCCCATAATCGCCGATCAGACCCCAGAATCGCCCACCAGACTCCCCAGAATCGCTCATCAGACCCCAGAATCGCCCACCAGACTCCCCAGAATCGCCTACCAGACTCCCCAGAATCGCCCATCAGACTCCCCAGAATCGCCCATCAGACTCCCCAGAATCGCCCACCAGACTCCCCAGAATCGCCCATTAGACTCCCCAGAATCGCCCATCAGACTCCCCAGAATCGCCCATCAGACTCCCCAGAATCGCCCATCAGACCCCAGAATCGGCCATCAGACTCCCCAGAATCGCCCATCAGACCCCAGAATCGCCCATCAGACTCCCCAGAATCGCCCATCAGACTCCCCAGAATCGCCCATCAGACTCCCCAGAATCGCCCATCAGACTCCCCAGAATCGCCCACCAGACTCCCCAGCAGGGACTACTCAATTCTCGGGACGGGAAACGGCCATTTCATGCAGAAAAAAGATGGAGGCCGATTTTCTCTGTTCTCTGCTGATCTTATGTTTTATCGCAAGAGCTTCAGCTTTTCACTATGTACACAAAATTTATCCCTCTTCAACTTCCTGTAGCCTGTTTCTACTCAAATAATTTCGGATAAATGCTAGGAGACATTTTATACAGTACCCCTTTAATACACAAACTCGATGCTTGATAAGCCAAGTGCATCTGTTGTAGAAGTCTATGGGAAACACTGAAGCAAGAAGTGAAAGCTTGTATTATACGAGAAGTTATTCAACATAAGATATAAGATTAACAAAACTGTTGTATATAGTCAGTACGTGTATACCAAGATTTGGAGAACGATCGCGCTAGAATACACACTATTGTGCACTAGAATTATTCAACAACACCAAATGCATAAATACAAGAAACACAACATTCACAACAAGCATATAAAGAACAATAAACACGATAAGAGCAAAAGGCAAGAGAACCACAAGCAAGTGCAAAACGCACATGAACCAGAACAAACAAAGTAAGCATAACAAAGTATCCCAATAGTAGTAAGCAAATATAAGCAATGCGACAAATCGAATTCGTAATCCAGTAGTCTCAGTCGGTATCTATCGCGCTTATAAACGAGATGAACTGCGTAGCTTTGTGATTTTACGATCACTTGCGTCTGGTGTTTGTTCTGCAGTTTTGCAGTTTCGCACAAGTCCTTTGAAAAAGCAGTTTGATAGGCGACGAGTCACCGAAGTGGTATGAATGTCCTTGTCTGGAAAGAAATATTCGGCGATAGCATTGAATATCTGTTGCACACGGGTTGCACAGCTTGGTGAATATGATGTGAAGCTAGCATAACAAAGGCGTGAGAATTGGAAAAGCCATTCTGGTGGATGCGCTAGCTTTCCACGGGAAACAAGCTCCGTAAATTCGCATGGTTCATTTCGTGCTGCTTCTGCGTCAGCGGGAATTCCTTCCTTTGCTGCAACGTAGCCTAGGTAGTTAAAAGCAAAAAGATAAATGAAAGTAGATATATATACGAACATTATTATACTCGTGCAAGAATACAAAATTGCTTGAAGAAGCAATTTGAAACTTTCCTGAAATGTAATATAGGGCAGCATTCTCATGCGATGTCAAATTCTCCGCAGAAATGCAGCAACTGTCGACTGTCCCTAATTCCTCATCTGATAGTTGACTGTCGCAGCAGTGGCTCTGTTGGTGACTGAAGTCGGACAATTCAAGCGATGTAAAGAGCTTCATTCGTCTCAGTCGGGCGCTAAGAAAAACTTGTTCGACTGAAATAAAATAGTTGCCTCCACTCATTTGGCGATAGACTCCGAATTCACCTTCTAAAGGATCAGTGTTGAATTCTGATAGCAGAACATACTGCATAGCACCGGTTTCCAGCAGTTGGTGACACTTTTCTACCACACCGAACAGACTGTTACATAATGCGTTTTTGGTCTCGGTCGTAAGGCATTGATGTCGACTTCGTCCTCTACCACCGCCACGTTCAGACACAGCCTGTGCCAAGGCACTTAAGAATACTAAACGTTCGTCCGAAATCGAGGAAATTGGCTTTCGATCAGGATCGTTCAGTCGTTTGTGCAAATAAGGGTTGCGGCAATTAACTGTTTTCCAAAACTTAACAATAGATTCTACAAACTTTGCAGTATCGTGGAATCCATCGCACGCAAGAGCAGCTACTACCTTGTCATCAAATACCTGCAGAGCAAGAGAAACACAGGTTTTCTGAATTCCATTTGGGTAGCATGCCCCGTGAGTGAGATTTGTTCGTCTGACAACGTGGTTTTGTTCAGCCTTAAAGACATGAATGATGTGACTCCATTTCGCCGAAATGACTCTGTCGCATCCCGGAATTCGAAGTGCTATAGTCCCCTTCTGTTCAGTCTGCCAGTTGTTTCTTATCGATTTCAACAAGTGGACCATGTCATTGATCATAAAAAATTGACTAGTCTGATTGACGTCTCGTCCAATCCAATCCTTGTTTTGCTGCTGATCTCTGAACAAATTAAAACATTTTCTGTTAGTAGGATGATTGTCGCAAACCAAAGCGAAAACAGTACCACCATGCTTGTTGACCAACTCAATGCTTTGACTTAGTTGCTGTTTGAGAAATTCGGCTGTGAGTAGAAAAATTGGTATAAGGCGCAATATGAATGGTTTTCCACCCATTAGCGGCTTCAACATTATCGCCAGAATTGTCCGAGCAATTTTCGCCGAGTCGTCCTCCGCTTGTCCAAACAGATGTTTACATCTAAATCTGACAGATGGCTGCACGTACATCTCGTCAAATAGTAAAACGCAGTTCAGCTGGGTGCCGCGAAGTGCAGAAAAAACTGTTCGAATAGTTTCATCAGAATCGGCTGCAGTTCCAATCTCTCCAAGACCGGCCAAATTTGTACGGAGAGTTCTTTGATGTGGCAGTGGCAACAGAGTGCGAAGTTGAGAGTAAGCCGAACTGCTGATTAAATAGATAAGAGCTGACTGCCTTAGTGTGGCAATGTCGTACCGACGACTCACTGGACTTGTAGAAATTAGCTGTAGTTGTGAAATTAAAAACTGTATCGATGGATTCGTGATGACAGTATTTTCTAATTCCAACACTTGAAGAAATGACGACGACATCGCTTTCAACTCATGCTGAACAGACAGTTGAAAATTCATGCATCGAACGATAATGGCATCGAGTTGTGAAAAATACTTCAATGTAGGCTGGAATCCTAGCAGATCTCTCAGCGGAACCGGCGAATGATAGTGAAAAGCACGAGTTGCAAAGTTGGACGAAATAAAAATCTTGATCTTTAGTTCTCCGCTCGAATCCAAACCAAACAAATAAACTTCTTCATTGCATAACGATACAAACAGCGAATGTTGAGCAACGATATCTGATGATTTGAGTGCAGAAACGAGCTCGCTCCAGCCTGGCAAACTGTCGATTTTACGAAATTCTTCCAACTCGTCCGGTTTAAAATTTCTTTCGGCAGACAAAACGCGACGGACTTTTGGTTTTCTCGCTAATGCTAAAATTATGGACGTAAGCAATGCGATGGAGAATCGTTTGTATGTTGGTAGCACAATACGTGTACAGTTTATGTATTGACAAATTCTCACATTTCGATTGAACAAAACATGATGGGGGAATTGCAACGTCAAAGACGGACGGCGGGTCGACAGGTCGCTCATATCTGCTGCGTTTTATCATTGGCACTGATATTGGCCAGTGCTTCTCGCATACTGCCATATGCGGTGTTGGATCCTGTAGAATTATGAGCGGTGTGCTACAGAAACAATACCTCGCAAAACTTGTCCTTCCGAACAAGAGAGACAATGCACTGTCTCTCCAACTTGCCCAGCAGAGAGTAAAATCACGAATTTCATTATTACCAGTTTACTGCTCGACTCACCTTGATGAAATTTGGTAGAGCCAGTCGCCATTTTTCCTTCTCTATAGGATCGTTTGGGAAAGTAAAGACTTTAACAGAAGTTTTTTCGTTCAAATAGTTCGACTTGCATGATTGCACACAGCATTTCCTTGGCATGAATGCGAAAAAACGCAAAGCAAAATTAGGAAGAGCAAATGAAAATTTCTGTCGTGTCGTGGCTACCCAGCCAAGTTAACTCACAGAGGAGTCCAAAGTTGACTATTTATTTGCATTCTATGGTATCAGTCCTTACCTTTTAGGCCATCACATAATACAAGCTTTCACTTCTTGCTTCAGTGTTTCCCATAGACTTCTACAACAGATGCACTTGGCTTATCAAGCATCGAGTTTGTGTATTAAAGGGGTACTGTATAAAATGTCTCCTAGCATTTATCCGAAATTATTTGAGTAGAAACAGGCTACAGGAAGTTGAAGAGGGATAAATTTTGTGTACATAGTGAAAAGCTGAAGCTCTTGCGATAAAACATAAGATCAGCAGAGAGCAGAGAAAATCGGCCTCCATCTTTTTTCTGCATGATTTGGCCGTTTCCCGTCCCGAGAATTGAGTAGTCCCTGCTCCCCAGAATCGCCCATCAGACTCCCCAGAATCGCCCATCAGACTCCCCAGAATCGCCCATTAGACTCCCCAGAATCGCTCATCAGACCCCAGAATCGCCCACCAGACTCCCCAGAATCGCCTACCAGACTCCCCAGAATCGCCCATCAGACTCCCCAGAATCGCCCACCAGACTCCCCAGAATCGCCCATCAGACTCCCCAGAATCGCCCATCAGACTCCCCAGAATCGCCCATCAGACTCCCCAGAATCGCCCACCAGACTCCCCAGAATCGCCCATCAGACTCCCCAGAATCGGCCACCAGACCCCAGAATCGTCCACACTCCGCAGATTCAAGGAGGAGAACTCAGCCGCCCCGGCCTGGGCAAAGCTGTGCGAAGCCAAAGGCGGCTCGGTGAAATTTCGTGACGCCGAGCTGACTGGCACGGTGCCAACTGGCGAGGAGGAGGACAGGCTGTGGGCCCTGGTGTTCCAGGCCCGTCAGCAGCAGTACGAGTCCCGCGCCAATCGCGGCGGCGGCGGCGGTCGCGGCGGTCGCGGAGGCCGTGGAGGTCGCGGCGGCGGCCGAGGACGCGGTGGCGGCGGCCGCGGCGGCCCACCAGCCAAGCGAGGCCGCTTCTTCGGCGGCGGCGACAACTAAGCTAGCAGGCCAGGAGTGAAGTAGCATATACTCAATACATACTACTGCTGCTACTTGTACGAACTGCGGCTGGATTTATTCGCACTCTGTGCATTTAGCACCCACCGCCAGCTTTGGCCCGCGGTTTCTCTGCTAGCTGGAATCGGCTGGCTTTTAAATTTTATATATTCAGTAATTTTTGGGGGGTTCATATACAAAACGCGCTTTAACTACTTATTCCGCTAAGTAGTGTGTCGGTGTTTCAAAGGACACGTTTTAACTTAAAGGCTCGGTGTGTTTTAGTTTGTTGTGAATTGTGCGTCCTTATCAATTAATTAATGATTTCAGCTGCATTTTCAGTCAATTTAACATTAAAGAGTTGCGCAGAACTGTAATGAAACAACTTTGTGCCTAGAATAACTTGTAAGAGAGGAAACTATACGTATGCAATCTGGGTTATAATTACAGGCGCGCGATTGTCACACCTGCGTGCCCTGCCCAAATAATTTGTTGGAGTCCGTCACAGTTTTCATGACAGAGAAAATATTTCTGAAACTCTTTGCTGTGCAATTTATTTAATTATTCGCTCTGACTGGGTCCCAGTGTGCTCTGATGCAAGGAACTCTAAATCTAGCAACTGGAATTACAACTGAAATATCAGCTCTACAAGATGAGGCCAATATTAGAGATTGCAAGCGTGCGACGTAAACACACAGAGTATTCAAAAAGAAGGATCGTATTTCAAAGTATATTTCCGAAACAATAACAAAAGCAGAGGAATGAAACGCGACATAAGAAGACATCAATTTCTAGATGTAACACAAGTAGGCGCAGAAGTATGTCAAGCAAGCAAAGCAAGAGTAGATGGCTTATAAACTGTATTGAGAAACTGTAACAAAAAGCAAACAAAAAGAAACGAAAACTGAAAGCACAATTCAGAAATGTCTGGCAAGCAAAGAAAGAATACAGCAATAAAACCAAATGAATCTCACTTTTGCCAGGTCAGTTACGCCAGTCTGGCTATACGAAAAATTGTTAGTGGGCACCACGCATCAAAATCAATGCTTCCCACCTGTGAGTTTTGGCAGTTTCGTCAACTTCCTCTTCAATGTTTTGTTTGTCTCAGCTTGATTGATCTGCTCTATTAGCATCTTGGACATGCAATTGAAAAACCTGTTGGTGCAATCTCGCGGACCAGATCATGGCCAGCGGTGCAGTGTGTCCTACCAGATAGAAAGTCACCATGATCTGTCAGCACGAGGTCCATCACGAGATAAAATGTCTCTCTTTGATTGGAAGCTGACAGAAGTTTGTGTTTTAGGTTAGGTGTGTTCTTGACTTCTGTGAAGACACGCCAGCACAGCGATTTGGTCTCCAGAAGCCGCTGATCAGCAGCCGGACTCACAGAAAGCAGAATATAAGAGAAAACTATTAACTCGGGTGAATAGCGTCGAGCATGCTGGTCCACATTAACCAGCTTGAGCTGCTCAGTAATAAAAGCCAGGCAAGACGGCGCACTGACGGACAATTGTCTTGCTGGAGCAACTGTTTGAGACTATCTAGAGCATGCAGCCTCTTTGTGGTCAATGTGGAATGCATTGGATTCAGTTGCAGACTTCACAACGGCTGATTTCAGAGTTGAGGACACTGGAATGATGTGGCTGTACTGTTTTGGCGATGCTGCCCGACTGCCATAAAAAACTAGGACTTCCAACTTACAATTCACGACTATGCAACTCTTGATCATGGGAGGTAGACCATTAGCTATAAGCATAATGCTGAGAGTGTCTAAAGTGTGAGTGTTTCACTGGCAAAATAATCTCTCTCTTGTTGTTCCACCTGTGCGACATGAACCTCGTGACGCCGTTGCGACGATTCGTTTCCTGATCGCTAACCTGGTGGAGTTTTTGTGAAATATGATGGCATGCTGGTCGTTCTGTATTGGGTGGGAACTGCATCTTCTCTTAATCTTCGTTTTACAAGATTGGCACCTTCGTGTCGTGTTGTTGTAATAAAATCTGATTCCGTGAAGTGAAGAGAGCAAATTCGAGTGTGCTTCGATGGCTTGAAAGTTGCTTCTCGGGAAATCTCTTTAACTGCATTTTTGCAGCAGGTCGTCTCGATTCGGAAACTTGTGGAATGAAATCCTCGCTGACCGTGCCGTTGCCGACTTGCTGCCGGACTTGCGGCCAAAAACGGCGCATTTATTTGGCATGCAGAGGACGCAAAACTTTTGCAGGGGACGCAGAGACTTGGCTTCAGAAAAATCACTCTGGCAAATTAGTGCTTACAGGCTAAGACAAAATAAGGCGAGCGAAGCTGATTCTTCTTAGTGGCAATCTAAGTTGATGCGGCAAACAAATCCTTTGTCTGTGGCAATTGCAGTAAGCCTCATCTCTACATATAAAAATCGAAACTCTGTCTGTCTGTCTGTCTGTCTGTCTGTCTGTCTGTGGACAAATTACTTCGCTATGGACTCCCAAACCGCTCAACCAAATTACACCAAACTTTACACCCAGCCTAAACTTACTACGGAGAATGTCTTAGGCTACCTTAAAATTTCCTAAATTTGAGTCTTCCTACCTAAAAGTACAAAAAACTGCTCAAAATGCGCGATTTTTTCACTTAATCCTCCATAGCGCCGCTCCACTTCTACCGATCCTCTTCAAATTTGACACAATCAATTTTCAACTATTTTGACACAATCG
Source organism: Macrostomum lignano (assembly GCA_002269645.1). Taxonomy (NCBI): domain Eukaryota; kingdom Metazoa; phylum Platyhelminthes; family Macrostomidae; genus Macrostomum; species Macrostomum lignano. The sequence goes on along the minus strand of NIVC01001689.1, from coordinate 38,481 downwards.
TGTAAAATTTCGAGTCTCAAAGTTAATCCTGAACGGCGCTGTGCACTTTTAAAGTTTGGCTGTTTTTTTCAGCGAGACAGCCACCCCAACCTCCGCCCGCCTGCCTTTCTTTCTTTCTTGGATGAGGAAGATGGCAATCGATAAGACTAGCATAGTTGTCTGTGGTACAAAAAGCGATACGATGCAATCCTGATTCCTGAATTAGTCACACAAAATAGAATTTGTAACACTAAGTCCTATTTAAAGGCACTTTAAAATTCAAATGCCCCCAAAGAAAAGCGCATTGGGTCGTTTCACTGCTGCAGCTAGACGATGGAGATCTACAAGGCAAAGCAATGCGGCTGAAGCAGGAACATCACATAGCACAGAGGAAGCAGACAACACAGGTAGCTCTGCCCAGGCCAGATCGAGTGCAAGTGCCTTAGGAGAACAAGCCCAGAAAAGAAGCCTTCGACCACCGACAAGATCATCGACATCAGCAGCCGGTGCCAGCACTTCCGATGGAACTGGAAGTACACAGGTTCCTCTCAGGGCTGCAAATTGGGAAGAAAGACGACGTGAACAAAAAAGACAGCAAACAGCCGAGGCACGACGCAATGAAACGACTGTTCAGACTCAGCAACGACAGGAACGGGACAGAGATCAGACCGCAGAGGCACGACGCAATGAAACGACTGTCCAGACTCAGCAACGACAGGAGCGGGACAGAGATCAGACCGCAGAGGCACGACGCAATGAAACGACTGTCCAGACTCAGCAACGACAGGAGCGGGACAGAGATCAGACCGCAGAGGCACGACGCAATGAAACGACTGTCCAGACTCAGCAACGACAGGAGCGGGACAGAGATCAGACCGCAGAGGCACGACGCAATGAAACGACTGTCCAGACTCAGCAACGACAGGAGCGGGACAGAGATCAGACCGCAGAGGCACGACGCAATGAAACGACTGTCCAGACTCAGCAACGACAGGAGCGGGACAGAGATCAGACCGCAGAGGCACGACGCAATGAAACGACTGTCCAGACTCAGCAACGACAGGAGCGGGACAGAGATCAGACCGCAGAGGCACGACGCAATGAAACGACTGTCCAGACTCAGCAACGACAGGAGCGGGACAGAGATCAGACCGCAGAGGCACGACGCAATGAAACGACTGTCCAGACTCAGCAACGACAGGAGCGGGACAGAGATCAGACCGCAGAGGCACGACGCAATGAAACGACTGTCCAGACTCAGCAACGACAGGAGCGGGACAGAGATCAGACCGCAGAGGCACGACGCAATGAAACGTCTCCGTTTGAAAATGAAATCTTCAACTATTTTGGCACAATCGTGTAAAATTTCGAGTCTCAAAGTTAATCCTGAGCGGTGCTGTGCACTTTTAAAATTAGGCTGTTTTTTTCAGCGTAGCAACCACCCCAACCTCCGACCGCCTGCCTCTCTTTCCCGATCTGGGCCCAGATGTGTAAAAGGGGTTTCAAAATTGACTAACTTTCAACTGCCATAACTTTGCTCCACGTAAAGCGATTGACTTCAAACTTGACACAATTCTTCATCGACTCATTCTCTATCTAAATGTTTCAACTCTGTAACTCAACCGAAAAAGAAACTGTAAGCATGTGAAGTTTGTCTGCTTTTTCTGTTGTTTGTGGCGCTCAACTCACTCATTCCCCCAGCCCAGACGAAGGGTCAGGCGATAGGGCTCAATGTACATAGCGAATGTACAGTGTTTTGGAATAAATTTTTATGGCCTTCTCTGCACCCCGCGCGTGGAGAGGCAACGTTTGACAGTTTAGCGAGAGATTCAAGCCACTGTCCTTTGTATAGACAAGTCTGCAGCAGTTTAACAGTGGATGGATGGCAAATCAAGGCGATGTGGGATGGTTTGTAAAAATAGCGAGAAATTAATAAATAACTGATTGCAATGCAATCCTACTAAAAGTTACACCACGAAAATTTTAACATTAAGATTAGCATAAAGTACTTCAAAATTTAAATGGTTCCTAAGAAATGCGTATTTCCTTGGTTGTTAGACTGCTGCAGAGTGGTGATGGAGCTGGAGATACACAAATTCCTCTCAGGGCTGCAAATTGGCCAGAAAGATGACGTGATTAAAGCATGAGAAATGATAACAACCATGATAGTACTACGTCCCGCAAACTGGCTTTCGAAGCAGGGATCGGCAGATTTTTACCTGAAAGGTAAAATCCAGCTTTTTATCCAGCTCATGGCTGCGGGCCAGATGAGAGTGAAAAGGAGAAGGAATAGACTATTAGAAAGGGAGGAGGGGCGAGAGGGGGTAAGAAAAAAGATAGACGATAATAAGAGAGATGAGGGGTAAGGAGAGAGCAGACAGCAGAGTATATGGGAGGAAGAAGCAAGAGGAGGGGAGAGAGGAGGGAGAGGAAATAGTAAAGGTGAGAAGAGGGAGAGAGAAGAGGGGAGAGATGAGACAGAGGATCGATGGGAGAGGAGAGTAGAGAAGAGTGAGAAGAGAGTAGAGATGAGAGATGAAGGAAGAGAGAGCAGAGTGCAGAGAGACGGGAGAAGAGAATAGAGGGGAGAGAGTATACAAGAGGGGAAAGAGAAGAGTACACAGGAGAGAGGAGAGTAGAGATGACAGAAGGGAAAGGGGGATGAGAGAGCAAAGGTGAGAGTGAACAGACGATATATGAGAGAAGAGAGGAGAGTGGAGAGAGAAGAGAGAAGACAAGAGAGGGAGAGAGTATAGAAGAGGGAAGAGAAGAGAAGAGAAGAAAGGAGAAAGAAAAGAGAGGGGGAAAAAGAAGAGTACAGAGGAGAGAGGTGAGAGAACACACGAGTATAAGAGATTAATGACAGATGAGAGAGGGGAGATAAGAGAGCAGAAACAAGAGTGAACAGACGAGAGATGGGAGAGTAGAGAGAAAAGAGGAGAGGTGAGACAAAGGGAGAGAGAAGTGAGTGAGGAAGAGGAGGGGAGGAGAGGGGAGAGAATCGAGAGGACAGGGAAAGAGGGGAAAGGATGAGAGAGAGAGGAAAGAGGGGAAAGGATGAGAGAGGAGAAGACAGATGAGACAGGAGAGAGCAGAGAGCAGAGAGCAGAGAGAGAGAGAGAGGGAGAGAGAGAGAGAGAGAGAGAGAGAGAGAGAGAGAGAGAGAGAGAGAGAGAGAGAGGAGCAAGCAGAGAGTAATGGGAAGAGATAAGAGAGAAAAGAGGTGAGGAAAGAGATGAGAGGAGAGAGTGGAGAGAGGAGAGGAGAGAGTTGAGAGAAGAGATGAGAAAGGGGAGAGGAGTAGATGAAGGAAGTGTTGAAAGGGTAGAGTAAGGAGTGAGAAGAGAAGAGAAGTAAGAGACAAGAGACGAGAGAGAAAAGAGGAAACAGAAGAGAAGATAGAAATTTCAAAGGATCCAAGGGGCATAGGGAGACAGAGAGGCAGATGCAGAGGCAGAGGCCAGCCAGACTGCCAGAGTTTGCCTGGCATTCTGCGCAGCACCCTAGCCAACAATATCAATGTTTGCCTCAAATCCTAATTTTACACAAATGTGTACTCTATTTTATGTTTAACTCTTTCGTAACTATTAACAAGTTTTTGTTTGAGTTAGACCTCAGATTTTAGAATACATGCAAAAATAGTTCCGGGGATTGAAATTCCCCGGGTTCAAAATCCGCGGGTTTCAACAGCTTGTCTTGTATAAAAAAGTCCTCACCGCTATTTCAGTTGTCATTCCAGTTGCTAGATTTAGAAATCCTTGTCTGATGGCATCCTTATTTTACTGGGATGTCTATGGCCGAACTCTCAACTTGCTTGCTGTCTATTGTCTATGGGCAGGACCGAAGCTACTGCTGCAAAATGCGAATTCTCAGCTGACTGTGCAATGGAAACTGAAGGTCTTCTGTTGCACCAAACCGCTGCCCTTCTTGGCTGACGCTTTTACAGCTGATATTTTATAATTCAACAAATTTCTGCTTTCGTCAAGCACTTGAATAACGGGGGGTTGAGCAGCTTGGTATTTTTTAATCCACTCGATTTCGTTTCGCTGTGATTGAGCAATCTCGATGTCGCTTTTATGCTGCAGCAAGTTCAGCTTGTGCTGGCAAGGAATTTTGACTTCAAGTTTTCATATTTGTAATAAAAATTAAGTCTGGCAACTCTAAGCCTGGGTTGGGCTCAGCAACTGGGGATCTGAGAAGCTGGCCCAGAAGCTGAGGATCTGGGAGGCTGACCCAGCAACTGGGGATCTGGGAGGCTGACCCAGCAACTGAAGATCTGAGAGGCTGGCCCAGCAACTGGGGATCTGGGAGGCTGACCCAGCAACTGAAGATCTGAGAGGCTGGCCCAGCAACTGGGGATCTGGGAGGCTGACCCAGCAACTGGGGATCTGGGAGGCTGACCCAGCAACTGGGGATCTGGGAGGCTGGCCCAGCAACTGGGGATCTGGGAGGCTGACCCAGCAACTGAAGATCTGAGAGGCTGGCCCAGCAACTGGGGATCTGGGAGGCTGACCCAGCAACTGGGGATCTGGGAGGCTGACCCAGCAACTGGGATCTGGGAGGCTGACCCAGCAACTGGGGATCTGGGAGGCTGGCCCAGCAACTGGGGATCTGGGAGGCTGACCCAGCAACTGGGGATCTGGGAGGCTGGCCCAGCAACTGGGGATCTGGGAGGCTGACCCAGCAACTGGGGATCTGGGAGGCTGGTCCAGCAACTGAGAATCTGCGAGCCTGTCCTGCAACTGAGGATCTGGGAGGCTGGCCAGCAACTGAGAATCTGAGAGGCTCGCCCTGCAACTGAGGATCTGGGAGGCTGGCCCAGCAACTGAGGATCTGGGAGGCTGGCCAGCAACTGAGGATCTGGGAGGCTCGCCCTGCAACTGAGGATCTGGGAGGCTGGCCAGCAACTGAGGATCTGGGAGGCTCGCCCAGCAACTGAGGATCTGGGAGGCTGGCCCAGCAACTGAGGATCTGGGAGGCTGGCCAGCAACTGAGGATCTGGGAGGCTCGCCCTGCAACTGAGGATCTGGGAGGCTGGCCCAGCAACTGAGGATCTGGGAGGCTGGCCCAGCAACTGAGGATCTGGGAGGCTGGCCAGCAACTGAGGATCTGGGAGGCTGGCCCAGCAACTGAGGATCTGGGAGGCTGGCCCAGCAGCGCTGCAAGATATATTGGCCAGATAAACTGAGCGCCGCGCGGTCACACTGGCGAGGATCATAAATTTTTTTGGCACGAATTTCCCTCTGATTGTAGTAGCGACATGAATATCCCGAGTATGCTCAGAGGTCCCGGGTTCGAGACCAGGCTCGAGCCCTCAGTAGCTCAACTAGGGCTACGGGCGGCCCCACTCGTCGTTGCGGATTTCTGCGGCTGCGACCCTCGGACGGCGTCGGCGAGTCGTAGGGAAAAGGTGCTGCATCCAACCGCCAATCAGCCTAAACCCGAATCGCTGGGAATCGGTCAGTGGATAGTCGGCAACGCGCGCATCCTCGACGCCCTGATCTCTAGGGGACAGCTCGACCTGGAAGGCGTTCGGCAGTACTTGCAGTACAATGTGCAGATCGGTGAGCTGGTCGAGGCAGGTTACGACACCACCAGGATCATGCGGTTCGACGACGCATTCAGAAGAGAGCAGCAGGCGGGCATGCAAGACTGGGCGCGACCGAGTTTCTCGCTGGTGGCACGGCACCTCATCGCCCCGCAGCAGACTCCACAACATGCCCGTTCTCGCATGGACAGGAAGATTCCGGTGATTCAAGGAGCGCCCGTCTGCCTCAAGTTCAACACCCGTGGTGGCTGCAAGTTCCAGAATTGCAAGTACACGCATGCGTGCCGGGTCTGCTTGCGCTCGGACCACGCCGAGACGCAACACGTGGTAAAAAACGAATAGCCGCGGCTCCAGTGGATCCGGCAAGCTGGCAGCCGCAAGTTTTAATTCCAAGTTTTTACTCCATTCGCGACATCAATTTCAATCCGAGTGGCTCCCTTGACGCAAATGCCTGGGCGAAGGAGCTGGACGGCGACCCCGACGGGCCTTTTTTAATTTACGGAGTCCAAAACGGCTTCGCGCTCACTACTGAAACAGATTTTAAGCCTTCCGAAGTTGAGAACTACTCGTCCGCCATTGAGTACAAGACGTTGGTTGAAGAGCAATTGCAGCGTGAGATCGCCAGAGGGCGGTATGTGTCTGTCAGCCGACGTCCGTGCAAGATCTCCGCGCTTGGTGCCATCCCGAAAGAGGACGGTGGAGTCCGTATCATCCACGACTGCAGTCGTCCGGAAGGCTGTGCGGTCAACGACCACTTTATCGCAGACCACAAGATTAAGTTTGAGACGGTTAGCGGCCTCTGCTCACAACTCAAGCCCGGTGACTTCACGGCCAAGATCGATCTTAAGGAGGCGTATCGCTCAGTAGGTGTTCATCCTTCTTCTCTCGACGCTCTGGGCATCAAATGGCAATTTAGCGGCGACAGCGAGCCTACCTACCTGGTCGACACCCGGCTGAGCTTCGGCGCTGCGGCCTCGGTGTACCATTTTAACAGGCTGTCTAAGGCGGTGGTGCGCATGATGCAACGGCGCGGGTTCACCTGCGTTGGCTACCTCGACGACTTCGCTGTGGCCGGGAGCACCTACGAGGCCTGTGTCGAGGCTTACGAGAACTTGAGGAGCCTGGCGACGAGCCTCGGTTTTACCATCAACGAAAAGAAGTCTAGCGGGCCGTCGCGGCGCACGGTTTTCCTGGGCGTCCTGATTGACACGGAGTCGGGGACGCTGAGCATCCCACCGGCCAAGCTCAGTGCACTCGAAGACGCACTTGGGAGCTGCTTGCATCGACGCGGTGCCATCAGCAAGCGCGACCTTCAGCGGATCTGCGGCAAGCTGTCCTGGGTGAGCAGCGTGACCAGGAAAGGCCGAGCTTCCATCCGCCCTCTACTGATGCTGGCGAGCCGGGCGACTAGACCTGGTGACAAATTGCGGCTGGCCCCGCACCTCACCGAGTTGCTGCACTGGTGGAGGAGAAGCCTTCAGTCCGTTGGCTGCGCGCCCATCTGGCCTCGCTACGCTCGAAGGATCGTCATCGAGACTGACGCCTGTAACTCGGGTGGTGCCTGCATTGTTCGGGAGGCCAATAAGTCCGACTGGCTCTACATCAACTGGAAGAACGACGCTGGTGGCCGTTTTGCTTCGGCCCACATCAACGTCAAGGAGACCATCACGCCTGTCCTCAGCATCCTCGCGGCCCCGGGCCGCTTCGCCGGCGCGGACATCGTCGTGTACAGCGACAGCTCGGCGGCTGTCGGTGCGCTGAACAAGCTCAGCTCGCCATGTAACGACGTCAACCGGCTCCTGCACACGCTGTCGCTTGCCTGCGACGCGTGGGGTCTGCGGCTGCGGGCCTTTCACGTTCCAGGCGCCTTCCAGGTCCTGGCGGACCCGGCCTCTCGCCTTGCTTCTAGAAGCGGGGCGCAGAATTTCTTTCTCCGCTTCTACCGTAGCCTGCATGATTTAGCTGCTGAATCCTGCTGCATCTCGCGCCACGCGCTCTGCCCTGCCTCCGCCTCCCTTTTGCTTTTGCAGGTCCGGCGCCTCCTGCCTCCCGCCTACCCGGGCCGCTCCTTCGCTTCCTCGCCGACGCCTGGGCTCCTAGTACGAGGGCATCGTACGCTTCAAACGTCGAACAGTGGCAGCGCTTCTGCAACCTCGAAGGTGTTCAGCCACTAGCGGCGTCCCCGGTGCACCTGGTCGAGTATGTGCGACGCCTGGCTAAGCGCGGCGTGGCACCCGGTAGCCTCGGTGGTCACCTGGCGGCCATCAGCTGGAGCTTCAAGCTGGCGCAACTCCCCGACATCACCAAGTCCGGCCTGATCGATCTGGCAGTTAAAAGCGCCAAACGGACAAGCCGCCATTCAGTCAAGCAGAAAGACCCCATCACCCCGGCGGTTCTGCTTTCATTGGCAAACCAGGTGAACCCAAGAGACCCTGCAGACGCCGCCTTTTGGGCCGCCGTGCTCTGCTGCTTCTGGGCACTTCTCAGGAAAGCAAATGTCTGCGGGCGCCACTCCATTCTCGTCAGCGACGCTCAGGCCGATGGTCAGTGCTGGAGACTCCGAGTTCGACAATCGAAGACCAACCAATGCGGACAAGACTACCAGGAGGCGGTGCTGCCAGTACTCGGAAGCCACCCACTTTGTCCTGTCCAAGCCCTGCGGCAGCATTTTCAGACTAACAAGCTGCGGTCTGCGCCGGCGCTCACTCGGCTGTTTTGCGTCCACATCGCCGGAAGCTGGTGCCCGATGACATCGCGTCAATTCGATCGCCGCCTCGCTCGGGCTCTGGCAGATGCAGGTTGGGCGGCGACAGCTTTCTCAGGCCACTCTCTACGACGGGGTGGCGCCTGTCTGGCGTTCGACAGCGGCCTCGACGTGGAGCAGATCAAGCGGCTGGGCGGCTGGCGCAGCGGCGCCGTTTCACGTTACCTGCCGCAGTCGGGAGGCTGCCTCCGTCTCCTGCGCCCAATGGTCAACCGTGTGCTGTCGGCACCTCTCTAGCGCTCGCCTAACTCGCCCCGTCGCCGTGTACCCTACTCTTTAATCCCTTTGTTCGGGGTTTTTTGGGATGTTTTGCTCGTGCTCTCCAATCGTTGCCTTTGCTTTCTCCCTCCGGCCGTTCCGCTAAGTGTAGATTGGCTGGCCAATCGCTGTTAGCGGGGCCGGGGGGCTTGTCGTCGCCCGTGTTTGGGAGTGCTTGGTCCGGGGGTGGGTGCTCTGCCCCCGGGGCGGGGGTGGGTGTCTGTGGGGCCTTTTTAGCCCCGTGCGTTGTGCCCGCCTCAGCCTATCTCTCCTCGCCAGCTTGCGTGCGTTTTTTTCTGCTTTTAGCCCCCCTTTCTCGCAATTCCTGCAACTTATTTTTTTTCCTTTCGCTTCATTTACCTTTTACTCTTCCAAATACGAGCGCTCGTAGTTTTTTTCGAATGCTTTCCAAATATACTCGTGTCTCGTAAGTTGCCCATACAGGGCGGTAGGATGTTTTGCTCGTGCTCTCCAATCGTTGCCTTTGCTTTCTCCCTCCGGCCGTTCCGCTAACACACATACATATGGGCTTCTATCGATCTATCTGCATCAATTCACCTCCAGAGCGGATGAGAAGGAGGCGGGGGGTGGCAAAGAGTGACTTGAGAAGTGTGCCCAAGCGTACTTCAATCTCCGCGTCTCTAATATCGCGCTTGAGCCTACACTCGGAGTGCGTCTACACGGGCTTGTGAGCCACGGGACCAAATATCCAATTTTCAATCCGGCCCACTCTGCCCAGGCCCGAGCGGTCTGGTACAGACAGCATGGGGATTTTCGGCACTGTATTTCTCCCTCTGTCCCGCTCTCAAACCCACTGACTCCCCTCTCCCTGCTTGCAGTCCTCAGGCAGTTATTTCTGCCCCTTCCTCGGCTCCCCTTTCCAAGCCTCTTAGTCCGCCTGCTCAGCCGCGCACTCACGCAAAGCAGTTGCTATTATTAACTCGGGGCGGGGGGTGGGTGGAATCGGCAGGGAGAGGGCAGCCCAGGAGGAGGACAAGAAAGGAAGCAAAGCAGCTGAGCTTGGCTGGCGCGTGTTCAGCTCCCCAGGCGGATAAGACGTGACTTTACTCCTAGCTAGCGACACCTCCTCCAGCCAATCGAGCAGGCAGGCCTCTGCTAAAAGCAGTTTCTGCAACAGCGGGAGACAGACAGACAAACTGCTTTGAGAGGCTTTCAATCAGGGCCTCTCTCTCTCTCTCGGGAAATAAAAACAAAAGACATTCAGACGCCCAGCCTGCTCCAAATTTAGCAGCCACTTCCCGGCTTTGTCTCTCCCGATCTGCATCTCCCGGCTGCTGGGAATAAAGCAGTTGAATAGCAAGCTCCCCTACTGCTTCTGCTGCATTGACGTCAGTGAGGACTCCTACGTGCTCGAGAGCAAAAATTAATAACTATTGGGGAAGCGGATTGGAGGGCAGAGGCCGGGACTCAAGGCATAAAGTGGCTCCATTGTGCTGCAGTCGCTGGCATGACACAACCCGCTGCTGCCAATTCCGCTTCAGCCCCGGTTGGCAATTTTTGACATCTGCTTGGCGTTTGCGCTGCCCGCCTGCGACTGCCGAATGTCCTGCTAAATTATTGACAATCACTGCAGAGTGAGGCCGCAGATTTCTGCTTCTTACGCTGATCGGATTTTGGTAATTTTTTGCCGTTTTTGCCCAGCTGTGCAATCTGACAATTGTGTCAGATGGTAGCTTTGATTGTGTCAGATGTTAGCTTTGATTGTGTCAGATGGTAGTTTTGATTGTGTCAGATCGTAGCTTTGATTGTGTCAGATCGTAGCTTTGATTGTGTCAGATGGTAGCTTTGATTGTGTCAGATGGTAGCTTCGATTGTGTCAGATGGTAGCTTTGATTGTGTCAGATGGTAGCTTTGATTGTGTCAGATGGTAGCTTTGATTGTGTCAGATGGTAGTTTTGATTGTGTCAGATGGTAGTTTTGATTGTGTCAGATGGTAGCTTTGATGTGTCAGATGGTAGCTTCGATTGTGTCAGATGGTAGTTTTGATTGTGTCAGATGGTAGCTTCGATTGTGTCAGATGGTAGCTTTGATTGTGTCAGATGGTAGCTTTGATTGTGTCAGATGGTAGTTTTGATTGTGTCAGATGGTAGCTTTGATTGTGTCAGATGGTAGCTTCGATTGTGTCAGATGGTAGCTTCGATTGTGTCAGATGGTAGCTTTGATTGTGTCAGATGGTAGTTTTGATTGTGTCAGATAGTAGCTTTGATTGTGTCAGATGGTAGCTTCGATTGTGTCAGATGGTAGCTTCGATTGTGTCAGATGGTAGCTTTGATTGTGTCAGATGGTAGTTTTGATTGTGTCAGATGGTAGTTTTGATTGTGTCAGATGGTAGCTTTGATGTGTCAGATGGTAGCTTTGATTGTGTCAGATGGTAGTTTTGATTGTGTCAGATGGTAGCTTTGATTGTGTCAGATGGTAGCTTTGATTGTGTCAGATGGTAGCTTCGATTGTGTCAGATGGTAGCTTTGATTGTGTCAGATGGTAGCTTCGATTGTGTCAGATGGTAGCTTTGATTGTGTCAGATGGTAGCTTCGATTGTGTCAGATGGTAGCTTTGATTGTGTCAGATGGTAGCTTCGATTGTGTCAGATGGTAGCTTTGATTGTGTCAGATGGTAGCTTCGATTGTGTCAGATGGTAGCTTTGATTGTGTCAGATGGTAGCTTCGATTGTGTCAGATGGTAGCTTTGATTGTGTCAGATGGTAGCAGTTTTATTGTCTCAGATGGTAGCGATTTTATGTCAGATAGAAATTTTTGTTATGTCAGATGACAGTGATAATGTGAAAAGTGCCACCCTGTGAGAGGCTAATTCATCGTAATTCATTGACTGCAACACCTTTGCAGTGCCAGGAGGAGTTCAACACCTTTGCGAATCAAATCCAGGGCAGCCATGCTGCAGCCTGACCGGGCATTCTGCCACCACTGCCAGCTGCTGCATCACCAGCATCACCATCAGCATCATCATCAGCATCCCCGACACCAGCACCAGCATCAGCAGCACCACACGGTGTACATCGAAGACGACGTTCGAACTGACAGATGGTGCGGCGCCGCCTCCACAGTCTGCAGCGGCGTCGGCGGCGGCGGCCTCAGCCTCGGCGTGGAGCTGGCGCCCATCTCGCCCATCGAGCTGCTGAACAGCTATTCCGGCGACGCTGACGACCTTCTGCCGCCAGATCCGCCCACGGTGGTCATCAACTCGGAGGCCAGCCCGCCGACCGAGAAGCAGAAGCGAATCGCCCGGGTGGTCATGGCGGTGGCCTTCGTGCTGCTGGCCATCTGCGTCATCCTGGTGGGCGTCACGCTGTCCATGTCCGACCACATCGACGACCTGGGTGAGGCTGATTGAGAGCAACCCATTCCTGCATCCATGTGGGCTAGATTAGCAATCTGGTCTATTCCTGCTGCATTCATGTTGGCTAGATTAGCAATCCATTCCTGCATTCATGTTGGCTAGATTAGCAATCCATTCCTGCATCCATGCTGGCTAGATTAGCAATCCATTCCTGCATCCATGCTGGCTAGATTAGCAATACATTTCTGCATCCATGCTGGCTAGATTAGCAATCCATTAGCAATCCATTCCTGCATCCATGCTGGCTAGATTAGCAATCCATTTCTGCATCCATGCTGGCTAGATTAGCAATCTATTCCTGCATCCATTTGGGCTAGATTAGCAATCCATTCCTGCATCCATGCTGGCTAGATTAGCAATCCATTCCTGCTGGCTAGATTAGCAATCTATTCCTGCATCCATGTGGGCTAGATTAGCAATCCATTCCTGCTGGCTAGATTAGCAATCCATTCCTGCTGGCTAGATTAGCAATCTATTCCTGCATCCATGTGGGCTAGATTAGCAATCAATTTGAATATTTATTTGTAGTTTGAAATTGGAGAGTAGAGGGAGATAGGAGAGTAGAATGAGATAGGATAGTAGAGTGAGATTGGAGAGTAGAGAGATGGGAGAGTAGAGAGATGGGAGAGTAGAGATGGGAGAGTAGTCGAGAGATAGGAGAGTATATTTAAGTTAGAGAGTAGAGAGATGGGAGAGTAGAGTGAGACAAGAGAATGAGATGGTGCTGGCGTGATGAGGTTAATACAAAAGCCACAGAGGAGGCAGTTATTACACTGACTGGTACTGCCCCACCCGCAGTGCGCAGGTCCTACTACCAGTCCGGCAAGCCCAATCAGCAGCTTCGCCAGGTGCAGCCGCAGCTTCCCTCATCAGTGAACAGAAGCGCAACGGCAAGCGCTGCAGGCAACTGAAAAATGCCTTGGCAACAAGCAGCCAGCGGCTTTCGCGCGTCGACTCTGCGTGCGCGCATTCGCAACTTTTTTATCGCTTGTTCTTCAGAGCCGAGAATGCGCTGGTGCTGTTCAGCTTTGCATGATACACAGATATTTATAACCGTATCCAATGGACCTTTATTCAGCCCTGGTCTGTACATACAGAATTTGGAGCTGTCCTGACAGTCTCTCCAGACATGCAGACAGACAGACACACACACACACACACACACACATACACACACAACAGACAGACACACAGAGTGGATAACACACGAGCGTACAGTCAGTGCTGTCACCTATGTACTTGTGCAAATGTATGCAAAAGCACAGGGCATTAAAGTGTTGTTTGTTCAATTCGTGTCCAACTCGCCATGCCTAGCGGAGCCTGCGTTTCGAAAACTCGCATATGCGATATTCATTTGGAATATTGTATAATATTAACAAACATTTGCTTAGCACGCTACTTTCAGTAACAAATCTGCGATATAACCGAAACTTGTGTAAATAGCTGCTGGAGGAAAGTTTGCTGCACATTCTCTGGCTCAACTGGCAGAGTTGATGCGCAAGATTATTGAACAGCGATAAGTACAGCGCCAGTTCACAAAGCTGGTCAAATTTCAAGTACAATTTAACCCCAGAATTATAATAATTAGCTGGAGACGTCGCACAGCACGTGACCAGCAGTGCATCGCGTTTTCAAACTGCAGTTTTATTAATTGGAAATCTAAGCATTAACAAGAAGGTAGACAGTTTTCACAAGCAAATAAATAGTATCAAAACTTATTGGGGATAAAAAATAATAAAAGAGGGACAGTGCATAAACATCTGCGCTTTAAAGGAAGACAGCCAAACTCAAATACTTACAGAGATACCATTCACCAAAAAAGTAAAAAAGCGAAGTACACGGCGATGTGTAAGACTTTGCCATCAAAACAAATCACAGAATGTTTTTGGGGAAGCGCTGGAATAAAAAATGATAAGAAAAACTTTATAAACTTGATTCTGTAGGCACAAATTCAAAATCCAACGATTAAAAGACTAGAGACAGCCAAGCATTTACACTTTGGCTTGCGTGTTCGGAATTGAGTAAAACTGAAACCTGTAATGAAGCATGGTTTAAATAGAAACGATGCTATACAAACATGCATACATAAATACATACAGACAGGCAGACAGACAGGCAGACAGACAGGCAGACAGACAGACAGACAGACAGGCAGGCAGACAGACAGACAGACAGACAGACAGACAGACAGAGAGACAGACAGACAGACAGACAGACAGACAGGCAGGCAGACAGACAGAGAGACAGACAGACAGACAGAGAGACAGGCAGGCAGACAGACAGAGAGACAGACAGGCAGACAGACAGACAGACAGGCAGGCAGACAGACAGGCAGACAGACAGACAGACAGGCAGACAGGCAGACAGACAGAGAGACAGACAGACAGACAGACAGACAGACAGGCAGGCAGACAGACAGAGAGACAGACAGACAGACAGAGAGACAGGCAGGCAGACAGACAGAGAGACAGACAGGCAGACAGACAGACAGACAGGCAGGCAGACAGACAGGCAGACAGACAGACAGACAGGCAGACAGGCAGACAGACAGTTAAGAAAGCCTGCAATTACTGAATTACAATCTAAGCAATCCGCGGCAGACCGCACAGCTGAGATGTCACAAAGCAGCCGCCAGGCCGTCACAGCGCGATCTGCCTGACCGGCACGCCGTTGCGGTCCAGAATGTCCATCCGGTAGCGCTGCAGCCGCTTCGGCCCGTCGACTTCCGGTTCCGCCTCCTGTTCGGCCCGTTTGGAATTTCCGGCTGCCGGCGGCTGCCGAGCTACCCGACCTTCGGCATGGTTGGCAAAGACGGCGGCGGCGGCCTCGGCACCACCTGGCCGCAGCTGCGCCGGCTCCCAACCTGGCGGCAGGTCGTCGTTGCCATCAACGCCTTCGTTGCTTAGCAACTCAGCGGCCCGCTCGGCAACGGCGTCGGCCTCGGCCCGCTCGGCCTGGTCGAGGTTTGCCAGGCGGCCCAGCAGGTCCAGCGTAGCCTGCAGCGCCGTTGCTAGCCGGTTGCTATGCCGGCCGGATTTCCGCAGCTCGCCAGCCAGCACCGCCAGACGTCGCCTGTCGCGCTCGTTGGCTGCCTCAGCGTCGTCCAGGCGGCGCTGCAGAGCGGCGCACTGGTCGGCAAGTTCGCGGGCCTCAGACTTTGCGGCGGCGACTGCAGCGTCCTGGGCCGGGCCTGTCAGCGCAGTCTGCGAGCCAGTCGATGTCGACGTAGCAGCGACAAACGGCCGTTGCTTCGCCGCGCCGCTGTCGACGGCGTCCAGTTTGTCGCGAGCTTCAAAGCCGCCGGATTGACGGTGCCGCTGCGAAGGTGGGGCCGCCGCTGAGGTGGCCGCTGCTGCGGCTGCTGAGGCGGGCGGCGGACAGTCGTTAGTAAAGGTAACTAACGATGATCAGATGATTATCAATGGTGTCAGATGATTATCAATGGTGTCAGATGATTATCAATGGTGTCAGATGATTATCAATGGTGTCAGATGATTATCAATGGTGTCAGATGATTATCAATGGTGTCAGATGATTATCAATGGTGTCAGATGATTATCAATGGTGTCAGATGATTATCAATGGTGTCAGATGATTATCAATGGTGTCAGATGATTATCAATGGTGTTAGATGATTTTCTAAGATTTTACGTGATAATTAGGGGCATCAGATGGTGATTGAGTGACAGGATGGTAATCACATTTAAAAATATCAGAATATCAAGAAGTGGCAAAGTCTCGCAGCGACTTACGAACAACCACAGCCTCCTCAATTTCGAGCTGGTTGCCAGCACCCCGCCGCCTGCCGATGATGTCGCTGACGGCGACCACGAACTGACCGAACGGCACGCTGCCGCTGCCGCCGCCGCCAACGGAATTCCTGAGCTCGGCCAGCTCGCCAGCGGTGAACCGGTAGCCCAACCGGGCCAGCGCCAGCTCCAGCTTCGCCAGCGGAACTCTGGCACCCGATGACAGGGCTGGCATCGACTGCGGCTGCTGCTGAGTCGGCGGCGGCGGCGCCTGGTGGGGGGATCGAGTCGGCGAAGCTGATTCAGCAGCTGCTCGGCGCTGTCGTTGCTGCTGCGGACGCCGCTGATGCACCGCGACGTCGTCATTAACTGCTGAAGGTCCGCGGCGAGACCCGCCGATGACGCCGCCGCCGTTGAGAGAGCGGACGAGGCAGTTGAGAAACTCGGAGCGGACAAAGTCGCTGCGCAGGACTCGAAGCCGGCACTGCCGACCGGCCTTGCGGATCGCCTCCAGTGCGGCCGCCTCTGTCGCGGCTGTGCGGAGCTCCTGCCCGGGGAATTCGGCTGTGAACTTGCAGTCTTCAGGTGACTGTGTGCTGCCCTCCCTGATTGTTCAGGTGGCTGTGCTGCCCTCCCTGATTGTTCAGGTGGCTGTGCTGCTCTCCCTGATTCTTCAGGTGGCTGTGTGCTGCCCTCCCTGATTGTTCAGGTGGCTGTGTGCTGCCCTCCCTGATTGTTCAGGTGGCTGTGCTGCCCTCCCTGATTCTTCAGGTGGCTGTGTGCTCCCCTCCCTGATTGTTCAGGTGGCTGTGCTGCCCTCCCTGATTCTTCAGGTGGCTGTGTGCTGCCCTCCCTGATTCTTCAGGTGGCTGTGTGCTGCCCTCCCTGAGTCTTCAGGTGGCTGAGCTGCCCTCCCTGATTCTTCAGGTGGCTGAGCTGCCCTCCCTAATTCTTCAGGTGGCTGAGCTGCCCTCCCTGATTCTTCAGGTGGCTGAGCTGCCCTCCCTGATTCTTCAGGTGGCTGAGCTGCCCTCCCTGATTCTTCAGGTGGCTGAGCTGCCCTCCCTAATTCTTCAGGTGGCTGTGTGCTGCCCTCCCTAATTCCCTAATTTTAGGTAGGCATGCTGAGTGTGCAGCCTACAAACGAGGCAATGCAGACAAATTTTACTTACCTGGCCATTAGCGGACAGGACAAAGTCGCCCTCCTCAAGCAAGCTGGCATCTCCGCTGTCACTTCCAGCGGTCTGCTTGTCAACCCGTCGTACAAAGAGGCCGCTGGTGGGACCACGCGGTAGGCTCAGATGGCCAAACAGGAACTCAATGCCCAGTGGCTTTCCAGGATGTCGAATTAGATCGATCTCAAGCAGTTCCTCCTGCTGTTTGTCACTGCTATCTACAGCACCTGCCAGTGTGTAGCTGCCTTGTGTCATGGCTGCTCTGAAATGTTATAAGCATTCAATAAAAGTGTGATTCATGTTTGAAGGCTTACAAATAGCATAGCTTTAATAGATGTTCATTTTTTTACAAATACATAGGGCCTTCTTCAACCTCGAAACACATGATTGAATATTGTAATGACCAATGACCAAGAAAAATGTAAACCAAAGGCATAGCAAAATTTTTATCTAACAACTTTTATTTTTAGAAACCATTTTATATTATATCATGACTTAGTATCTTGAAGGAACATTTAAAATGAGGTCTATAACACAATTTGAAATCCAAATTCAAGTTGGTTTATTTTGGATTGTATTTAATTTTGGGTTAATCAAATTAGTTAACAGAATCAATGGAAATAATTTTCTCTATGCCTAATATATCTATAATTGCCCCTATGGGTAGTCTCTGCTTAAGAATAAGGGAATGAAAAACAGTCAGATATTAGAGGCCTATTCTTAGCTATGGATTGTTAATAGATTCATTTAATAATAAATTTTACTAAGTGCAAGTCAATGAGAAAAGATTGTAAATAAAAAAGAATAAAAACAAAGTCTTCTAATGCCAGGGTCAGGATCATGTACTGGTATATGCTAGAATAAAAATTGCTTCCCTGGCTCAAATACCAACAGACTTTAATTTCAAACAAAAACATACCAAAACAAAAATTAAAAATTACAACCAATACTTAAGGATCACAAAATTTTAATAATTAAAATTTATTTTGTAAGGTCTGGGAGCTACTCTTTTTGATTAAAATATAGCTGTATATAGAGACTATACCAAAGTTGAACTTAATCATTTTTGTATGCTGACTAAGTACTGTATATTGATTGGGACTTGGAACTTTGGTTCTCTTGCTATCTTGGCAAATCTTTGTATGCCAATCTGTACACCAAGGGGTATGCTAGGCCCCTCTATATGCCAATTTGTATGCCAATAGTGTATAGCAGATCCCTTTGTATGCTGGAAAATTCTGGTGTACATGTATATTATCTAGAGCCTAACTCTAATAATGGCTTCAAATTCCTAATTTGTTTAAAACAAAAATGAAATATATAATGAATATACAAATATATGTACAACTATTGAAATTATACTAGCTATGACTTACCCAAAAAAAACAAAAACAATATCTATTTAATTATTGCTAAATTTTGTCAAAAAAAAAAAAAAAAAACAAAATAGCCATCAATTTTGCAAACTTACATTGACTTTACCACAATATATACAGTGTTGGGCATGATACTCAAAAAAGTATTGATGAAAACCATACCCCAATACCTTTTCTATAAAAAGTATCACCAATACCTTAAAGTCCAATACCCAAATTTGAGTATTGTTGATACCTTAATAATGATACTTTATTCCAATACAGTATATTCCAAGGGGTTGTAGCCTAGTGGTTAGGGCGTCGGACTCACGACGGTTGGGGGTTCGATTCCCGATCCCTCTGCAACAATTTGTGTCCTTGAGCAAGACATTTAACTCTGCGTTGCTTCAGTTTACCCAGCTGTAAAATGGGTACCAGCATTAGCTGGGGTAATTGAGGGTGTGTGTGGCGACCCCCCAGTCCTTGGACTAAACAGCCGTACGCAGCCTTCAGATGCGCCGCGCAATAGCTGTGGCTGAGCTGTCGGTTGCACATCTGCCCATTGGGCAGGTGTAATCAATTATTATTATTATTCCAATACCCAGTTTTTGCAAAAAGCAATGTCTAATAAATATAATGCATAATTTAAGCTTCTTAGACCTTCTCCTAAATTTCTAGGCAAAGAAAGAAAGCAAGCTTAGCATTGTTTTAAATGAAGAAACCATCAATAAAACAAATAAAATCAAATCAACAAATCAAAAACAAACAGATGTCAAATGATTGCTACACTTGCATACTCAACCTCTCAGCCTTTGGTTGGACTTATTGTGTACTTATTGTGTACTTAGTTAGCCAGCCAGACCAACTGCTCTAAGCCCAGGTACAAACTTTAAAGCCTTACCTCTGATTGAACAATACTTGGCTTTGCCATTCTCTATGCATTTACATATAAACTTACATGCAAATTACATCACTTTCTCCTCCCTTTACTTAACTTGGCCTTGCCCAATATATGTACAATGTATATACCAAAAATAATAGATTTACTTATTTATTGCTAACTGCTTATACATTGTTCTCTTAATTTCTTATGTTATTATAGTGTAATACTAGTATATCTACCATTATAGATTATAAAATCAATTGCCAATCAGTGACTAACAATGAAAATGTGGTAGAATTTGTGGCATTGGGCATGATAATTGTTATTGTTGATACATTTAGTACATTTATTATTGATAAATAAATAATTGAATATTATAATTTTAACAATAATTACTAATTACTAACCAATAAACAGGTACTTGAATATATGGTGGAGGCTATTTTAAAAAGAAAAAAACTTGTTTTAAGTAAAAAAATTGTTATTTTACCCTAATATTGTTATTTTGGTCAATGTAATTGACAAAAAAATGAAGTACTTATCATTATTCATTTCTTTACATGAAAAATATGCCCTTATTTCATTTGTTTCAAAGAAATTTTGATTGTTTGCATGCTCAAAGTATCGGACTATTGGGAAAATTTACAAGTTGTATTGAAAGTTACCAAAGTCTAATACTATAAAAAGTATAGTCTTCTGATATTCTGATACCCAAAAAAGGTATTGCTAGTAATATAGGAAGGTATCCAATCAATCCAGTATCCAGCAACAAGACAATCCAGCATTAAACAATCTAGCGACAGTCAAAATGGTGCCAGTCAATCTAGCAACAATTTGTAGTAAAAAGCTATTATATGTAAAATAGATACTGTTATTTAAACAGATTAAAAGAGCTTTGATTGTTATAATTATATTTGCTATTATTATTATTAACTATTTTTTATTAGAATATGCAAAAATAGTTCTGAGAATTGAAATTTAGTGGGTTCAAAATGCATGGATTTTGATCAACTATCAACAGCTTGTTTTCTTATAATGATAATACATATTGCTTTAAAAATGGGAAACTGCATCAAATCAATGCATTCTTTTATATTTTCACTAAAGGCTACACACTAGTTTTATCATATGCAAATACATTATTACATTAAAATGCATTTGATATGACATCCTAAACTGTCAGAAGTATAGACATAATGTACAATTTTTATTAGAAAAGATATTTGTCATCTTAAAGTGAATTCTCTATATGTATTCTCTACATGAGCAAAAGTCATAAAAAAGCTACAAAGTATAAACCTAGAATACATTACCTTAGTGAACCCTAGGCCTAGCCAAAGTTTTAGTAAAGATAAATCAATCCTAAAAAGAGAGCTAAAACTAAATTGGGAAAAAGAGCTAGGGATGAAATTAAAGGATCAAAGTTGTTCAAAATATTTCAAGCATACCCTTAAATATAAAAGGACTTGCAGACCCAAGTTGCAAACTTACTTCCCCAGTGTCTTTAGAATCAAAAAGTTTCTAACAACCATGTTAAAGTTAAAGTATGAATTCTTACCTAGAATTTTTGTATAGGAATCATATAGGTTGTGTGGTAAAAAAGCTGGAAATGACATACTACACTTTGTTGCTGAGTGTTCCAATTTGATTGAGATTAGAAAAAAATACTTTGGTCTAGAGAGCCTAAAACCAAAACACTTTTACAAAATTGGCTATAACAACAACAAAAACAAAATCACCAAATCAAAAAAGACCTCAATGCAATTCAAAAGATTTATAGTTTCCTATCTGATATTGATTGACTTGAAAATCTTTTTGCAGATTTCATACCATAAATTTCTATCACTGCTTCATCTTGAAGGACCTATTTTAAATACCCAAAACTATGTATGATAAAAATGATACAAGATAAGAGATACAATATAAAATATACCTCCTTGCAATTAAGTTCCTGCTTCTCTTTGTTTAAAAAATACCAGTGAAATTTCTCCATTATGTGTTCATTTGTACCATAAATTTTCTAATTGCAAACATTTAATGCCTACCTAAAACTTGTTTAAAGTGCTCTATTTTTATCATTTTCTCTTATATTTGCTTTAAAAAATATCTTTTATCTTCAATGCCTAATAATTGCCAATAATCCTTACATTTGATTTTTGTTATTGTCTGATCAATATCTATATGCATTTCGTTTTAACATTGTAAAACTTTTTTTGGCTTAAGCTAGAGATTAGTATTGAAATCCTATTTTCCTGCTAGCATCTATTCGCTCTCCTAGTGACGCCAACTTATTTATATATATCACCTATGGGATCAATCAAATTGCTATACATCAAGTTCATACAATGCTTGTTTTTTAATTCTTTACTTAAAAAAATTTTGCTTTATTAGTTGTTAAAGATTGTTTGAAGTTTCGTAGAAAAAATTTGGGTGCTCTTTCAAATACTATATTATTGCAAAACTTGTACTTATGCATAAATATTTCTTTCTACTCTTGAATTACAATTAAATACATTGAAATATTGGCCATATAGGCTTCTTGCCTGAGCCAAACTTACTACTACTACTACTACATGTAAAATTAAAAACTACCATTCCTGTAAAGTTTTGTTTGTATCTAAAATCTGTAAAATCAAGACAATACAAGATCTGTCGCCAGATTGTCCGTCGCTGATTTGATTGTGGTCGGATTGTCTGGAAGCCTATGGGAGTATTGGAATTGTGAATTTGTGCCCAACACTGAATTTATACTAGTTAGATTGGCTAGGTTGGCCTGCCATTGCACAAAAACGGCAAGTTATAGACTGTCACGTTATTGGCGTAGCGGCCAGCTATGCGGTGACCCTTAAAAGGGCCGTTTTAGTCCCAAAATAAGTTGAAGTCAATTCTTGTAAAGCGGATTTTGTAGCGGAGCACTTGGCGATAAAGGCAGGAACTGCCGTAGTTGTCTTTATTGTTAATATCAGTATTAAGTTTGGTTGTTACTGGCAATAAACAGACTATAGCTTTCTGGGCACTGGCGGCTGCAACAATGGGTTGAATATAATTTGGATATGAAGTCAAGTGGCAGGCGAATGACACAATGGCGACGTGACGTGAGCAGTGGCTATGAGCACAGTGAAGGCAGTGAAACGTAGTGGCGAGTTTGGCGTCGGTCGTGGCGTGAGACAGTCAAGTAAGTGTGTGAGCAGGCTGGCCCAGACAGAAGGGCCACGGTGAGAAATAAGGAGGCTCGAGGCAGCCAGACGAACAGATAAGACAGCTAAGAGGCAGCAGGGAAGGAAACAAGGAACAAGTGAGGAGTGCCGCCACCAGGCGGGGGGGGTTTAATAAAAGAGCGCAGAGGGGGGTAGCGCGAGCACGAGTGATTTCATTGGCTGGCGAGAGAACTTAAAATTATCGATCGTGCCAATTTTATACGGTCGCGAGAGAGGATAGCAAAATATACAGTGAATTAGAAATTGCCACAAAATCGTTGGGCACTACTACAAGTAAACGTCGCAATAAACGAATGGAAAAGTTTAGTTGAAACGATGAAACTGAAGGGTTGAATGACTATGGAGAACAGCAGTCCAACGGCCCTTTTCGGGACCACCTTAAACTGACAACGTCACAAGACCATTTAACAAGATTAGACAAGACATATAGGCCAACGCGGCATTGATTGCCACAATATTTATCTCCTCACCACACCTGGATGTAATTCTTGCAGAAAAATCACAACGCGTTATGCAATTGCGCGAAAAAATACGATTTTGCATCAAAAAATCCGGAAAAAAATGTGTCGCAGAATTTCAGACAAAATTGCTTATTCTTAATATATGCAAAAGTGCGCTTGAGATATTGGATTTTGCAAAAGATAATCCTACTAGCTAAGATCACAAAGGAAAAAAAAATAAAAAGTAAAAACTAAATAAGGCACAAAAGTAAAAATTCGAAAAAATTCTATAAAAAGTAGAAACTCGTAACATTCTCTAACATATGTATTTGGACAAAAATTCAAATCACTACATTTTCTTAGAATGAATTTTTCATTATTGTCTTATTGATTACTTTTTAGAATTTTAGCTAAGCCATTAAAAAACTTGTTCTTACCATTTTGCGACGTGCTAAGTACCAAAATAAAAAATGCGACCAATAAAAATATTTTGCGTGCCATAAAAAAATTGCATAATTCCGTTTGACTTAAGAAATACAAGAATTCCATCCTGGTCACCACAGAACAGAAAAAATACTTTTTTGCATGATGCCATGATCTTGAACTACACGCTACAGCCTCTAGTGAGCCTACAGCTAGGAAAATAAAATATTATTGTGTAAAATCAAAATTCAATAACAGAAGCATTTTGAAGTAAGCACGTTATAAAGGCACGATATCGTGTTTTTTTACTAAATTCGCTGTTTCTAATTCAATAGAGTGAGCAGTGAGCACTGTTTAAAACATTTCCAATAAATTATTGAGTTAAAAATGAAAATATTGCCATAAAAAGCTAAATTAAAAATGAATTATACTCATAAATCAATTTAAAAGATAATTTTTCTGTAAGTAAATAAATATCCTTAGAATTAAGAACTTTTTAGAACTTCTTATATAAAAGTATTTTGTTTTATTTTTAACATTTTAACTTGCTTTGTTTCTTAGAATAACACTTTCTAAAGGGAACACATAGGCAGGTGCAGCGAGTGGTTGAGGCTTTACATCATTCCGATATCCATTTATATCCTATCCTATTATTTATGTGTTTAATTTATAATATAATATAATTAGTACCTATGTATTCAACGAAAATTATTCTCATAACTAGCATTCTGTACTTTGTGTGTGAAGAATGTTTGTGTCAAACTTCATCAAGTTGTGTTTATACGCCTCATATTATGGATTTTCCGGTTTCAATGGAATCTTTTGAACCTAAGAATGACTATTCATATTGTCAACAAAATCTAATTTCATCCGATATGATCAAAGCATGGAATAGTAATGTGCATGTTTCAATTATGTTTCACCAGTTATATTCTTGTGTAATGATTGAAAATGGATCTTACTTGAAAAGAAATGAGTCATGTTTTGAAGATGTGAAACAGCAGTTTCATCACCTTATTAATAGACCACTATGCTGTACTATAAATTTGCCTTTAGAATATTCAAAATGCTATATGTCTACAAATGATATATGTAAAAGTATGAATGTTAAAAGGATAGGCCTATTAAATTATAATGCCAATGGCAATAGCTTGGCTATAAATACAATTTGCAATCAGCAGCTTTATCAGTACACAAAATGTAATAACTTACATGATGATAAACAAACTTCAAATTTTTGCAAAGTATGGAACAAAAATATACTAACATTAAATTATGTATCATTTGGGTAAGTTCTTTTGCCTTTTATTAACTATTTTTTATTTTAGCCCTACTGTGAAATACTGTGAACCCACCCCAACTTTGGCAATAAATATATTGGCATAAACAGTATCCACGCTTTTCGGTGCCCCAGCTTGCTTTTTGGTGCCCATATTATACATTGGAATTGGACACAAGAATATAGAAATTGAGCCCTTTTAATTTAGCAGTGAGTGCTTTGTCTTTGCAGTACTTACTTACTTACCTTTAAAAACAAGGTATTATTCATTTTGTTAAGCTGACCTGGTGTTTTAATTCAAAAAAATGGTTTTCGAAATTACTCAATGATTGATTAAACTTCATGTCGCTTGCTACTATGTCTCATCCACATCAAAATTTTAAACTAATGCCCCAAATGCGCTTATAATAAAATCTTATAGATTATGGTCCAATCATTTTAGCTCATCAAATAATACACACTTCATTTCCTAGGCAGTTTTATGAAACAAAACATGATCGTCGGTTGCGTGTGATACAAAAAATCAATACTAACTAAAATACATGTAGACTTGTCACATTTTATAATTTCGATCAAAACTACATGTAGCATCATTAATAGATTTCAACTTTACCTAACTAAGTCTTCATAGCACTGGCACGCTTGCTGAGTGCCGCCAGATTGTATTGTATATTACATGATTACGTACTGTACAGCAAATGCATGCAATTAAATTGACCGGATTTTTCTAAATTTAAGAAGCGTGCCAGCTTAACAAAATGAACACTGCTTTTATTAGGAATATCGAACATTTTGAACGTTTATTGGATTTCTTTTTTATTATCATCATTTTGGCGTCATAAATTGAGGCACCGAAAAGCAATCTGGGGCACCGAAATGCCGGGCACCGAAAAGCACGGGCACCGAAATGCATGGAAACCGGCATAAACCAATGAGGTCTTTTCGAATTTTGTTATTCTTTCTTTCTATACATATGTCTATTTTGAGTGAATATACAAATATTTGAATATTTACAATTATAATTTCTAATAATTTTATAGTAATAACTTTCTTATACATTTAAAATTTTAATATAATAGTATGAACTATTGCAAAACTAATATACTTGTAAAAATTAATATTACTTCTTCCTTAAGGACTTTGTTTATTTATCTAGTAAGTCATTTCATTTAGGTTTTGGTCATTTTGGTGACAAGTCATTTTGGTAACAGACTTTTTGGTGATAAATAGTCATTATGGTGACAAGTTGCTTTTGTTATAAACAAACTTTGTTTTTGTTAAAAAATAAAGAATTTATAATTATAGTCATTTTAGTGACAGAAAGTGCTTAATAATATCAGCTTGTAGTTATTTTGTTAAGATTCATGTTTTGTTTATATTTGAAAATTTCTATCAAAAGATTAGTATATGTAGGAAAAGAAATCAAACTAATTATATGCTTTTCTTTCTGTGCAGATCATTTTGAATTGTCCCAGAATATTTAGACACAAAAACCATAAACCTATAGAGAATCTTCATGAAATGCTAGGGCCTAACTACAAGAATAGTAGATATATATATTCACTAGACACAATTGGAATTAGATTGGAAAACATATCAATTCAAAAGATTGCAATTCTAGAATTGTAAATAAACAAAATTAAATAAAGTAATGGTCAACCATTGCAGAAAATTATTAAAAAGTTAAGGCTTGATATCCCTTAAGATTTGCAAGGTAATTTACTGTTTAAAAACAAAATGGCTATCACCAATGGGTATTTTTCTTGTCACTGAAATGACTTGCTTGTCACCAAAATAACTGTCACTGAAATGTCAAGTTATTGAAATGATTATGATCCTTTCATTCCCTATTTTAGTTCTATGTACTAAAAATAAAATCTAAGAATGCATGGATGCATATAGAGGGTCTAGCAAAAATGTACTAAAGGGCCACTCTCCAAAGTACATAGGCTATATCAAGGGGTCACCAAGTGCACACCTGGGCCTAAGAGGCATTGTGACAATAAAGCAACTTTTTGGCACTTTGCATTGCTTTAGCAGTGGTGGCACATATAAGCAGCATTGTTACATAAAGCATTCCAAATAACTTTGCTAACTTATGACATTTAGGCCATTCTGTGCTTGACTGTTTTGACATGGATTCCAAGCGCAGCACCAAATGTCACATTGTATTGCACTGCAGTCATTTTTTAGATGTGCTGGATAGCTGTCTATCATTTAGCAACTCTTTTCAATAGGGATTTTATCATGGAGTACTTAAAAAACCAGGACAATTAATCCTATGTTTTTTATTCTTTGCTACTTAAAATAATATGATGATTTACTGAATCAGATGTCTGATTTAAAACAAGCAAAGAATCTTAAATAAATAAAAACTTATGCATATCAATAGAGCTATATAAAAGATAAGACATATTAAAAGATAAACCCTGAGTACTAAAAAAATTATAACCCCCTATCTCTGTAATGTATTTTTGGTAAAACCTGCTTCCTAAATGTTTTCAAGAAATGTAGTTTCCCATCCTACTTGAGCTAGTACTTGAAGTAGGTAGGACTTGCAGCCATTGAGCAGGCAGTTATGCCCCTTCTGCTGAGTCCTGACTACTGAGCCCCAAGCATGGACAGACTTCCCCATGCCTCTAATCTCCCCAAAACACCCAGCTGACAGACTGCTCCCCATGTATCTAATCTCCCCAAAATACCCAGCTGACAGACAGCTCCCCATGCCTCTAATCTCCCCAAAACACCCAGCTGACAGACTGCTCCCCATGCCTCTAATCTCCCCAAAACACCCAGGTGCCTGACTCGCCGCCAGTTAATTGCTGACTCCCCATCTGCCGAGTCCGACGCCACGGTGTCTCTGCTAGCTGGCTCATTTTGCCACCTGTCGCCGGGCAGAAATTGTTGCAAAAACGGCAGTCTCTGCAACCTGGCCGAGGCGATGCCGCTGATCGATGCTCAGCAGCAGGTGGTGCGGCTCTCCAATTTAAGCCAGCTGCGCTTCGGCCCGCCCAGGCAGCCAGGCGGCTGGACGGCGGCCTCGGCGTTCGCCAGCGCTGTCGCCGGCTTCGTAGGACTAGCGGCCCTGGCCACTGCCGCCGCCGGCCTGGTCCTCGCCTGCTGGTGCTGCGGCGGCCTGCCGAGGCGCGACAAGTTGAACCGCCTGCTGGCCCGGCTGCGGCTCTTCCGAGGCCGGCGGGGTGGCGCCGCCGATGCCGACAGCGTGCGAGATCAAAATGTGCTGATGCAGCGGCTGCACCAGGAGCAGGAGGCTGGGGCCGAGGGTCAGCTTCATCAGCATGAGCTGGCGTCGGTTTGGCGGCAGCAGCAGCAGCAGGGCTGTTCCAGCAGCGGCTACGGAAATCCGCACCTGGTTAGGCGGACCATCGCCAGGGACACCACGGTGGATTGCCCGGTCGGGCAGGGCCGGTTTGGCCAGGTTTTCAGGGTGAGAGATGGAGGCCTGGAGCCCAGGCTCTACGCTCGTAAGACATACACTAACGTCACTAAGACAGCCGGACAGACAGACAGATGTACAGACACTAAGAGAGACAGACGGACAAACAGACAAACAGACAGACAGACAGACAGACAGACAGACATTAAGAGAGACAGACAGACAGACAGACAGACAGACAGACAGACAGACAGACAGAGATAGTCAGACTGCCAGACGTACAAACACTAAGACATTAAGACAGACAGACACTAAAACAGACAGACAGACATTAAAACAGACATACAGACAGACAGACATACATACAGACAGACACTAAAACAGACGAACAGACAGACAGACAGACACTAAAACATACGGACAGACAGACAGACAGACACTAAAACATACGTACAGACAGACAGACAGACATTAAAACAGACGGACAGACATTAAAACAGACAGACAGACATTAAAACAGACAGACATTAAAACAGACAGACAGACATTAAAACAGACGGACAGACAGACGGACAGACATTAAAACAGACTAACAGACATTAAAACAGACGGACAGACATTAAAACAGACGGACAGACAGACGGACAGACATTAAAACAGACTAACAGACATTAAAACAGACGGACAGACATTAAAACAGACAGACAGACATTAAAACAGACAGACATTAAAACAGACAGACATTAAAACAGACAGACAGACATTAAAACAGACAGACATTAAAACAGACAGACATTAAAACAGACAGACAGACATTAAAACAGACAGACATTAAAACAGACAGACATAAGTCTATCAAAATCCCATTGCTCCCGTCTGTCATCGCAGGGCACGTGGCGCACCGGAGAGGTCAGCGACACGGTGGCGGTGAAGATTTTTCACAGCCGGGTGGAGGCCTCCTGGTCTCGGGAAGGCGAGATCTACGCCACGCCTGGCCTGGCGCACCCCAGCATCCTGGGCTTCATCGCTATTGACAACGTGGACGCCGGCTGGGAAACTCAGCTGTGGTTGATCACCGATTACCATGCCAACGGGTCCCTGCAGGTCTGCGGCTGCGTTGGGGGTTGAGGATGGTCGCCCTTTATAGCCATAGCTATTCTCCGTCATTTGATATCCTTATAGTGTCGGTGCAGGTGTGAGGTTATCTGTGTCAGTGATAATCTCATACTCTATGGGTACAGGTGTAAGATTATCCGTGTCAGTGATAATCCCAGACTATCGGTACAGGTGTGAGATTATCCGTGTCAGTGATAATCTCATTCTCTATGGGTACAGGTGTGAGATTATCTCTGTGTCAGTGATAATCCCAGACTCTATGGGTACAGGTGTAAGATTATCTGTGTCAGTGATAGTCTCAGACTCTATGGGTACAGGTGTAAGATTATCTGTGTCAGTGACAATCTCAGACTCTATCGGTACAGGTGTGAGATTATCTGTGTCAGTGATAATCCCAGACTCTATGGGTACAGGTGTAAGATTATCTGTGTCAGTGATAGTCTCAGACTCTATCGGTACAGGTGTGAGATTATCTGTGTCAGTGATCGTCTCATACTCTATCGGTACAGGTGTGAGATTATCTGTGTAAGTGATAATCTCATACTCTATGGGTACAGGTGTGAGATTATCCGTGTCAGTGATAATCTCATACTCTATCGGTACAGGTGTGAGATTATCCGTGTCAGTGATAATCTCAGACTCTATCGGTACAGGTGTGAGATTATCCGTGTCAGTGATAATATCAGACTCTATGGGTACAGGTGGGAGATTATCCGTGTCAGTGATAATCTCAGACTCTATCGGTACAGGTGTGAGATTATCTGTGTCAGTGACAATCTCAGACTCTATCGGTACAGGTGTGAGATTATCCGTGTCAGTGATAATCTCAGACTCTATGGGTACAGGTGTAAGATTATCTGTGTCAATGATAGTCTCAGACTCTATCGGTACAGGTGTGAGATTATCTGTGTCAGTGATAGTCTCAGACTCTATCGGTACAGGTGTAAGATTATCTGTGTCAGCGATAATCTCAGAGCTGAGATTCACTCTGCCCCATTCTCATTGGCCAGACCTACCTGATGGAGCACAGCATCAGCTGTCGGGTGGCAGCCGGCATGTGCCACAGCATTGTGACCGGCCTGGCCCACCTGCACACCGAGCTCATCTCGGCCGGTTTCGTTAAGCCCGGCATCGCGCACTGCGACGTGAAATCGAATAATATTCTGGTGAAGGCCGACCTCACCTGCTGCCTGGCGGACTTCGGACTGGCCGTCAGGGAGACTGACGAGCTGCGGCGGGATGGGGACAGGTCTGTCTCTGTCTGCCTCTTCAATTTTAATTCTCATTGAACTGATTTTTGGCCTTAATCCCCATTATTTTGTCATGTTGGATTGTGGGATTTTCATCCCCATTGAGTTACATTTTAGGATTTTAATCCCCATGAGTCACATTGTGGAAGTTTAATAATACACTTTGAGTTACATTGTCGGGGTTTAATCCCCATGAGTCACATTGTGAAAGTTTAATCCACATTGAGTTTCATTGTGGGATTTTATTCCCATTGAGTTACATTGTGGGAGTTGAATCCCCATTGAGTTACATTGTGGGATATTATTCCTCATTGAGTTTCATTGTGGGATTTTATTCCCATTGAGTTACATTGTGGGAGTTGAATCCCCATTGAGTTACATTGTGGGATATTATTCCTCATTGAGTTTCATTGTGGGATTTTATTCCCATTGAGTTACATTGTGGGAGTTGAATCCCCATTGAGTTACATTGTGGGATATTATTCCTCATTGAGTTTCATTGTGGGATTTTATTCCCATTGAGTTACATTGTGGGAGTTGAATCCCCATTGAGTTACATTGTGGGATTTTATTCCCATGAATTACATTGTGGGATTTTAATCCCCATTGAGTTATATTGGGGGATTTTAATCCCCACTGAGTTACATTGTGGGATTTTTTTCCCATGAGTTTCATTGTGGGATTTTATTCCCATTGAGTTACATTGTGGGAGTTGAATCCCCATTGAGTTTCATTGTGGGATTTTAATCCCCATTGAGTTACATTGTGGGAGTTGAATCCCCATTGAGTTTCATTGTGGGATTTTAATTCCCATTGAGTTACATTGTGGGAGTTGAATCCCCATTGAGTTACGTTGTGGGATTTTAATCCCATTGAGTTCAATTGTATATCTTTCCCATGAAGTTGCGGGAAGGGTTTTTAATCCTTTGATTTTGTGCGAAACCGCAGGCGAGTTGGCACTGTCCGCTACCTGAGCCCGGAGCTCCTTGACGGCGGTCCGGCGCTCGGCAGCTTCGCGAACCTCCAGCAGGCCGACTTGTACGCCCTCGGCTTGGTGCTGTGGGAGGTCGGCCAGCGCTGCCTCGGGCCCTACAGTCTGCCCTACGCCGAGTGGGCGCCAGCCAATCCCAGCCTGGATGACATGCGCCAGCTGGTGTGCCGGCCGCGGTGCGCCAGGCCCGCCCTGCCTGCTGACGCCTGGCTGGCCGGCGGTCCCGTCTGCCGCGTCCTCGCCGACGGCCTGCTGGAAGCGCTGTGGCACCCGGAACCCGGCCAGCGGCTCGGAGCGCTGGGGGTCAAGCAGCGGACTGCGGAGCTTTTAGGGGCTGCTGCAGGTCAAGATTGAATTCATTGTCCTGCGCACCCAACTGGCTTTTCAATGGCCTTTGTTGTCATCAGCATCCGAGTTTAGAGTCACTGCTTATCCACCTCTACTGCCGCTCTTTATCCACTTCTACTGCCGCTCTTTATCCACCTCTACTGCCGCTCTTTATCCACCTCTACTGCCGCTATTTATCCACCTCTATTACCGCTGCTCACCTCCTATCCACCCCAAGAACCTCCCCCTAGCCACCCCAAGAACCTCCCCCTATCCACCTACTGCCGCTCTTTATCCACTTCTACTGCCGCTCTTTATCCACCTACTGCCGCTCTTTATCCACCTCTATTACCGCTGCTCACCTCCTATCCACCCCAAGAACCTCCCCCTATCCACCCCAAGAACCTCCCCCTATCCACCCCAAGAACCTCCCCCTATCCGCCCCAAGAACCTCCCCCTATCCGCCCAAGAACCTCCCCCTATCCGCCCCCAAGAACCTCCCCCTATCCGCCCCCAAGAACCTCCCCCTATCCGCCCCCAAGAACCTCCCCCTATCCGCCCCAAGAACCTCTCCCCTATCCGCCCCAAGAACCTCCCCCCTATCCGCCCCCAAGAACCTCCCCCCTATCCGCCCCCAAGAACCTCCCCCCTATCCGCCCGGAAGAACCTCCCCCCTATCCGTTCCCAAGAACCTCCCCCCTATCCGCCCCAAGAACCTCCCCCCTATCCGCCCCGAAGAACCTCCCCCCTATCCGTTCCCAAGAACCTCCCCCCTATCCGCCCCCAAGAACCTCCCCCTATCCGCCCCAAGAACCTCCCCCTATCCGCCCCCAAGAACCTCCCCCTATCCGCCCTCCAAGAACCGGGAGCCGCCCAGATGTGAGTCAGATGCCATTTTATCGTCCCATTTTAGCCGCGCAATTTTCAGTCATATTTTATCATTTCCTTACGCTGCGATAGTTTTGAAAATAAGCTTCAGCGATTCTCAGTGACATTGTTTTGTTTCCTTTTAGATCGACCTGTTTTTTTATCTTTTTTGCTGTATTTTAGCTGAGAGAAAGCTTTCAACCCTGCCTACTCTTCTGAATTGTGCGTTGCTCAAGTCGCTTTTATTTCGTAGAATTGTTTTGGACCATACAGCGCACTACTTAACGCATTTTCTGAGTAGTATATGATGGGAATCTTTTGGAATTAGCTTTAGACAAAAATTTGTGAGTAGTTCAGAATAAAAGGCTATGAACCTTACTATGTGCATAATTTAGTATGCATAGTAACTAGCTTTGCCAGAATTTACTAAGCCCTGATTTCGGTAGATTTGGCAATTTAATTGTCTTTCCTTGGTTAGTTGTCCAGCTTCCAGTGTCCTTAAAGTGCGCCATTTCTCTCCTTCGAATATTCTATTTCTGTATACTTAACTATTGGCAATAGAATCTGTCTGTAACACTGCAGAATATTACTGTTATGGTGAGCTCGGTGTTCCTCACTGCTTTATTACATTGAAGCCTATAGTTGGCCAAATATTAATAAATTTTCATTCAACTTTTCTACTTGACTTGCTTATTTTTGCTTGCGCTCACGCTTTACTGGTGCATGGTTTAGAGTAGAATGTAGCGTATCTGCAGTTATTGACTCTGACCTAGTGTTTAAACACGGACCTGCAAGACAAGTATATATGAATCTTTCTTGCTATGTCCTAGAAGCCTGGGCTTATGACATTCCATAAGCCGGAGTCACGACTCACCTAGTAATACAGGGTCATGGCCTCTCATAGCAGGACCATGACCTCTCATAGCAGGGCCATGACCTCTCATAGCAGGGCCATGACCTCTCATAGCAGGGCCATGACCTCTCATAGCAGGACCATGACCTCTCATAGCAGGGCCATGACCTATCATAGAAGGGCCATGACCTCTCATAGCAGGGCCATGACCTCTCATAGCAGGGCCATGACCTCCCGAAACAGGGTTATGACTGCTGTACAGAGTCATGACTGCCATAAACACAAGGTCATGACTGCCCTAAACACAGGGTCATGTCTGCCCTAAACACAGGGTCATGACTGCCCTAAACACAGGTCATTACTGCCCTAAACACAGAGTCATGACTGCCCTAAGCACAGGGTCATGTCTGCCCTAAACACAGGGTCATGACTGCCCTAAACACAGGTCATTACTGCCCTAAACACAGAGTCATGACTGCCCTAAACACAGGGTCATGACTGCCCTAAACACAGGGTCATGACTGCCCTAAACACAGGGTCATGTCTGCCCTAAACACAGGGTCATGACTGCCCTAAACACAGGTCATTACTGCCCTAAACACAGAGTCATGACTGCCCTAAGCACAGGGTCATGTCTGCCCTAAACACAGGGTCATGACTGCCCTAAACACAGGGTCATGACTGCCCTAAACACAGGGTCATGACTGCCCTAAACACAGGGTCATGACTGCCCTAAACGCATGGTCATGACTGCCCTAAACACAGGTCATGACTGCCCTAAACACAGGGTCATGACTGCCCTAAACACAGGGTCATGACTGCCCTAAACACAGGGTCATGACTGCCCTAAACACAGGTCATGACTGCCCTAAACACAGGGTCATGACTGCCCTAAACGCATGGTCATGACTGCCCTAAACACAGGTCATGACTGCCCTAAACACAGGGTCATGACTGCCCTAAACACAGGGTCATGACTGCCCTAAACACAGGGTCATGACTGCCCTAAACACAGGGTCATGACTGCCCTAAACGCATGGTCATGACTGCCCTAAACACAGGGTCATGACTGCCCTAAACACAGGGTCATGACTGCCCTAAACACAGGGTCATGACTGCCCTAAACACAGGTCATGACTGCCCTAAACACAGGGTCATGACTGCCCTAAACACAGGTCATGACTGCCCTAAAGACAGGGTCATGACCTTCCAATTCATAGTATCAAGTTCTAATGACCTAAAGGACGAGGTGAACTACAGATTAACAGAATAGAAGCCTGGGGCACCTTAGAATTGATTGACATAATCTTAATTAATCGTATCGTTGCGCTCGCCAATCAGGACAGGGTATAATTATCCCTATTAGGAAGTGAGTAAGTTTTCATCTCCCTGTTTCGCCTACCTTATGCCATCCAGCCAGAGTTATGTTTCTGCGCAGGAGTTTTATTAAATACATTAGTATGAGTTGCAATATGCTTATGGTAGGCTAAATCATACTTTTATATAATTACGGCATTTATTATGCATGAAAAGTTTGCTCTGCGCGGGGCAGAGCAGATGCGGATGGGACTGCCCGCTCCCCGCCTAATGGTTAAGTCTTCCGTTTTCCCTAATACCGCGGTCCTCTGCTGCCCCGCCAACAGCGACTTTCTGTCTGCCTTTTTAAAGACTCTAACAAAATGCTTTTGTGGCTTTTAAGCTTCTTTATCCGTCACTGAGTGTCCATCAGCTTTTCCCGACTCGAATATGCTTTTCAGACACTTCTTCTTCCGTGAGTATTTTTCTCTGCTCCTAACCTGCTTCAATCTGCACCTCTCTTTTCCTTATTATATCTTCTGAGCTCTCCCCACGGCCACCCCTCCCACCTGCGATACTCCCCTTGCCTCTGCTTCTGCTTCTCTCTACCCTCTCTCCCTTCTCATCTGCTTCTCTCTACCTCCTCTCTCCTCTCTCCCTTCTCATCTGCTTCTCTCTACTTTCCTCTCATCTCCCCTCTCCTCTCCTCTTCTCTTATCTCTCGTCTCGTTTCCTCTCCTCTCCTCTTCTCTTATCTCTCGTCTCGTTTCCTCTCTTTCCTCTGCTTTCTACTCTCCATCTCCCATCTCATCCTTGCTACTCTCTACTCTCTACTCTCCCCTCTCCTCTTCTCTCCTCTTCTCTCTACTCTCCCCTCTTCTCTCCTCTTCTCTCCTCTTCTCTCTACTCTCCCCTCTCCTCTTCTCTCATCTTCTCTCATCTCTCGTCTCGTCTCCTCTCTTTCCTCTTCTCTCTACTCGATCTCCAATCTCATCTCTGCTTTTCTCTACTACCCTTTTTCCTCTCCTCCCCTCTCCTTTCTCTCCTCTCCTCTCTACTCTCCCCTCTCGTACCCTCTTTTTCCTCTCTCCTCTCCTCTCTCCCTTTCCCTTCTCATCTCCGCTCCTATCTACTCTCCTCTCCTTTTACTCTAAAAAAAAAATAGCTTTAGCCAACTCCTCGTTTTTCTCCTTCTGTCTTCTCTGAGCCTGCCTGGGCCGTTCCTATTACTGAGTTCAAATCAACTCCTTTGCCGCCCATGCAGTTCAAAGCTCGTGTCGAGTTAAAAAGGATTTCACTTTTTAGACGTGATTTTTTTAAAACCCAGTTTGCGAACTTAAAGCTCGATTTTTTAATAACAAAAAATTGATTTTGCACGCATCTCAATCTGGCTGTCAGGCCTCTGAACTGCAGAACTGGCTTGTCGTGCCCCCCCCCTTCCTCCTGGAAAAAAGGAGAGAGGAGGAAGGATGGAGTGCTGGAAGCTGCACGGGCTGTGGGGCAGATAGACGGCCGCTTTTTGCTACTTTTGCTTCGTTTTCTCTTGAAACTCTTCTGTTTTTTATTTTCACCGACTAAAGTACGAACCTCCTACTGATGTCTTCACATTCCCACTGCTGTCCTCACTTCCTCACTGAAATTATTACTGACATCCTCACTGACACTCTCACATCCTTACTGACACCCCCATATCCTTACTGACACCTCACATCCTTACTGACACCCCACGTCTTTACTGACACCCCACATCCTTACTGACACCCCCATATCCTTACTGACACCTCACATCCTTACTGACACCCCACGTCTTTACTGACACCCCACATCCTTACTGACACCCCACATCCTCACTGACACCCCACATCCTTATTGACACCCCACATCTTCACTGACACCCCCACATCCTCACTGACACCCCACATCCTTACTGACACCCCACATCCTTACTAACACTCCCACATCCTTACTGACACCCCCACATCCTTACTGACACCCCACATCCTTACTGACACCCCACATCCTTACTGACATTACCGCATTTCTCCCCAACGCACAATCCTTATTATACCGGATACATTGTTTACCTTCCCGACACCTTGCAAAGCTGGCTTACCTCTGAAATTTTTTTCCGCCTGTTGCAAAAGCAGAGTTTCCCGTAAACGACTCCTGCAGCCTCCTGGTGGCATTGAAAGATAATCTAAATTGAAAAATAATTGTTGTCAATTTCGATATCTTGTACTTAATGCGACATCTCTCTGTTGATTAGCCTCCTGCTCAAACAGACTCTCATCTTCAGACCGGAAGTTGGAAGTACGGATCAGCGCAATAATGATAGGGCTGCGCTACCAGCTGTCTGATTCGCATAATTCAATATCCTAGGCAACAGGATAAAACAAAATAACTCTTTTTTACTTTTCCTGCTCGCTTCGACTCTCGGGAGGCTGTAGAACTTAGTTTGAGTTTTTCAAACGTGAATAACAACTGCAAATTGTCCTGCAAATGGGGCAGCCTTGGCGGCTGCGGAGACTTTGATTAATTAATTGAAAGCAGCTTTTTTCAGTATTAGGCAGTCCTCGCATAGTACGGTGCAAGGAATCTATAAGGGCGCAGGGGTGCCAGAAAGGGTTCATGGGTGCCAGAAAGGGTTCAGGGGTGCCAGAAAGGGCTCATGGGTGCCAGAAAGGGTTCATGGGTGCCAGAAAAGGCGCAGGGGTGCCAGAAAGGGTTCATGGGTGCCAGAAAGGGTTCATAGGCGCTAGAAGGGATTCATGGGTGCCAGAAAGGGCTCAGGCGTGCCAGAAGGGGCGCAGGGGTGCCAAAAAGGGTTCATGGGTGCCAGAAAGGGTTCATGGGTGCCAAAAAGGGTTCATGGGTGCCAGAAAGGGTTCATGGGTGCCAGAAAGGGTTCATGGGTGCCAGAAAGGGCTCAGGGGTGCCAGAAGGGGCGCAGGGGTGCCAAAAGGGTTCATGGGTGCCAGAAAGGGTTCATGGGTGCCAGAAAGGGTTCATGGGTGCCAGAAGGGGCTCATGAGTGCCAGAAAGGGTTCAGGGGTGCCAGAAAGGGCTCAGGGGTGTCAGAAAAGGGCTCATGGGTGCCAGAAAGGGTTCATGGGTGCCAGAAGGGGCTCATGAGTGCCAGAAAGGGTTCATGGGTGCCAGAAAGGGCTCATGGGTGTCAGAAAAGGGCTCATGGGTGCCAGAAAGGGTTCATGGGTGCCAGAAGGGGCTCATGAGTGCCAGAAAGGGTTCATGAGTGCCAGAAAGGGCTCAGGGGTGCCAGAAAGGGCGCAGAGGTGCCAGAAAGGGCGCAGAGGTGCCAGAGAAGTACAGAATGCCCTTCACTCAGCAAAGACGCCTCCATCATAGCTGCAGGAAGCCATCCTAGTGAGTCGCATTCATTTTATCACTCGCAGAAACAGCTTTGAGTTTTAATTTTTTAGTAATAGAGTGTGCCTATGAATAGTAGAAATGCAGTATAAAAGTAAATGATACGCTTTTCAGAAGGCTAGAAAGGTAGAAAGGATAATATAACAGGGGCAGTTTGTTGCTAGCGTGGCTTATTCTTTAGAATGAAGATATTCTCCGTCAGATAAGCGGGTTTTGCAGAACTACCTGTTGTGTGCAAACTTCATACACAGGCTAAATTTTCTACTTTTGGAAGCTGTGGAACAACATAGCAGTGGTTTGTGTTGTTTCTGCTGTGGTTTGTGTAGTTTCTGCTATGGTTTGTGTAGTTTCTGCTGTGGTTTGTGTAGTTTCTGCTGTAGTTTGTGTAGTTTCTGCAGTAGTTTGTGTAGATTTTGCAGTAGTTTGTGTAGTTTTTGCGGTAGTGTTCGGGGGTTTCCGTAGTGGTCTTGAGTTGCTATTGTGGTTTTTGGAGTTGCTGTAGTGGTATTGGAGTTGCTGTTGTGGTTTTTTGGAGTTCTGCAGTGCTTTGC
>NIVC01001688.1:170000-249835 GCA_002269645.1 Macrostomum lignano | reverse complement strand
CTGTCTTCGGCGCGCTTCGTAGTCGGACTC
Source organism: Macrostomum lignano (assembly GCA_002269645.1). NCBI lineage: Eukaryota > Metazoa > Platyhelminthes > Macrostomidae > Macrostomum > Macrostomum lignano. Next base: position 249,805 of record NIVC01001688.1, on the reverse strand, counting down.
CTCTTCAAGGATGGCTCGGCTACTAGCGCCGGAATCCTGAAAATGAGAATTTAAGGGATGAAATAGAAGTAGGGAACTAGCCGGGTATTAGGATGTAGATAGATGGGGATTTTAACTTTATGGCGTGTGGTAGTGGCCTTCCTGGGGGTTTCTTCCTTTCTTCATTCCCTCTCCTCCCCTTGAGCTCTAGGTGATCAAGTAGTGGTAGCCTTCTTACCCGCCTTCTTTTAATGATACACCTCTAAGTGATGGCAGTTTTTCGTCTTCCTCTCCTCTGGTAGAAGGGCAAATGGTGGCAGTTTCCCCGGGCAATCCACTCTAAGTGGTGACGGGTTCCCTCTTTCTCTTCCCTGTTAATGTACAATTGGTGGCAGTTTTCCCTAGCAACCTCTCTCAAAATGGTGGCTGATCCTCCTTTTCTTTTCTTTGGTAATGCGCCAAGATGGTGGTAGGTTCCCCTTTCTCTTTTATAATAGTACATCAAACTGGTGGCAGTCAAATTAATGATTAATTCCTCTTTCGAATTCTTTCGGCTGTTAAGTTTATGAGGGTCTCGGAGGCATGGATGAGAACTGCGTGCGCGTGGCGTTGAAGGAAGAAATCGAAGGAGTTGGGCCGCATCATCATTTATCCTCCGGAGTCTAATCTCCCAAATCCCTCTTCTATTCATATTATCCTATTAATATTCGGTTCTTCCATAATATTCATTTTTAAACTTTAATAACCAATATACGAGTCATTGTTGTGTCATTATCCTAAAAATTCCTAAAAATGGCTCTGTGTTGGCTGCTCACTACTTTTACCGTAAGAAAGGCCATATATTATTACTGCAATTGGCTCAGTTTAAAACGAAAGGCATGGCGAGTGGGTAGATTTTCGTATAGGCGAAAGGAAATCAGGTTGGTGATGGGACTTACCGAGTAGTTGTATAGTTTGGAAAATCGCGCTGAGTGCCTTGGTTGGAAACTTCGACTCCGTGTAGGTTGCAGGCAGCCGCTCCCGTTATCAGTGGCGCCTTTTATACAGTGGCCAGCGCACGGCGCGGCGCCTCCCAGCCTACAACCGATCGCCCCGAAGCCCTCTGACTGGCTGAAGCGGGGTCCGAGCCTTCAAGGACGCTAGGCCTCCGTGCGGTTGAACTCCCGGCGAAATTAGCTTATTAATTTACTGCGCTGCATTAGTATTTTTCCCCTGTGTAATCGTCATTCTCCCCGAGGCTCTGCCCTTGGCTGTGTGCTAGCAACCCTTCCCCCCTTCTTTTTCCCCACTTCCCTCACCCTTCCCCGTTTCCTCTCTTTCCCAGCTGCGCTTCTATCCAATTATGATAATTTATTGTTGACAATTCGCTATTTTTCTCCCTACTATTGCGCTGTCTGTGTTTCCCCCCTCCCACTTTAGCCACAGCAACAGTTGAAATTTTTGAAATTCTGTATTGCACTCCAACCTATGTATCTCGTGTTGTGAATTTATTGCTATCCCCTCTATTTTATCGCCTTTTTCCATTCCCGCTCGCGTTTGTTAATTCTGTGATTTCACGTTCGGTTGAGATCCCGCTCCCGTCTGTGTGGTTCCATGTTGGGCAGTGATGATGACGGAACCAGTTCCGTCACAAAAGGCAGTGGGGGTGTGATGTAACCACGCTCTGGTCGCGGGATAGGGCATGGGAACTTTTTTGAAAGTGCCTCCTATCCCGTGCACCCTCTGCACAGAGCTGTCGAGACTCGGCCAGGTCTCCGACCGGGCCTGGAGACTCCCGCTCTGCTGCACCCCTCCTGCTGCCTTGGTCCCGTCTCTCCTGCCGCCACACCTGCCTTTCCGGAGCCCCTACCCCTTTCTGTACCTCCCCCTCTACCCTATCTCTTCTGTTCCCGCCCTATTCTTCCTGTACTTTCTCTACCTCCTCCCTTTTTTTTGTCTCCCTCTGCACTCTTTCCTGCGCTGTCCCCTCTTTCCCTGTGTCTACTTACAGTACTTTGTGTGCTCACCGTCTCCCCATCCCCTCTCAAACTCCCAAACGGTGACGCAAGTCGTGTGACCCCTTCTCCCCCTCGGTGACTCATCGATGACTCATCCCCCTCTCTTGCGCAACCTTTTCTCACGCTATTGTTCTCCTTCCCAAATTTCTCATGTGACACCCACCCACCTCCGCTTCTATTGTTCTCGTTTTTGCTTCTTTTGTTCTCTCGACCCCCACCAATTATCACATTTTCTCCGATTTTCTCTTTCTTTTGTTCTCGTTTTCGCACCTAATTATCACCTTTTCTCCAATGTTTACTTTTCCATTGTTCTCAGTTTTCGCCCAATTATCCCCGATTTCCAAATTTCCTTTGTTCTCGACCCCAGCCCTATTGTTCTCAATGTTTGCTTGCGCAACACTTTCGCGACACCCGCTGCGCCAATTATCCCCACCCCACCTCCGGATTGCGCAATTTCCCGATTTCTCATGTTGCTATGCCGGTCTCATGCTTCTCATCATGACTCATTCTGACGTCATTCTGCCGGCAGCCAATCAGAGAGAGGGAGCCATGGTAACGACCTTGAGGAGGCGGCTGTGAGGTCTATAAAAGGAAGCGATTTCGGCATGAGAATACTCAACTGAGTTTATCTCTGTTCCTCTCCTCGTCCTTCTTTGGACTTGCTGTCAGATTGAGTTCTGACCCATTCGTCTATAAGACGAATCCCTGCCGGTCGCGCGGTCTGTTACGCGCCAAGTTATCCTTAGCTCCCAAGTGAGCTCGCCTATCGGCCAGCGGTCTGATACCGCCCAGCATCATCAGCATCGCCTGATCTACATCAGCGCCTCGTCGCTCCAGCGCATCGCCGCTTCACCGTCTGCCTGACTGCAGCCTACAGCCGCCCTCGTCACTCCGCCTCTCTCTCTCTCTGTGCAGCTGCCGGTAAGTTCCTACTACTAATTTGGGCTCTAATTGCCTTTGCTTATCCGGGGTTTGCCTATTTTCCATTGTCTGATTAGAGAGCTGAGCCAATTGTGATACCGTATCTTTTGCTGTATTTTACTCAATAGTGAAGCCGCCTAATTGCCTGCTTATTTGCCTAAGGGCCTAATTATTAACTATTAACTAACTTCATCATTATTCAATCTTTCACCATCATTTCACTCATGGCTTGCTAAGCCTTTCTCCCGGGGTGGCAAAGCATAAGGAAGTTTGGGTAAGCTAATGGCCTCTCCCGTGCAAAGCCCGCCTGTGAGTGCGTGCTGGGGGCGCGCGTGTGCGTGCAGTAGAGGGATTAGCGAGTCTTGGCACAGAATGGCAGTAGGAAGGTTGCAACCCATGCTAACGCGTCCCTTCGCCCTGAGCAATCTAAACTGTAGACAGTACATGTTCGCCTCATACTACTCTTAGTAATCAAAGTCGCAAGTCAGCCTCGCTCACAGCCACAAAGGATCCCCTGCTGAGAAATCCTCCAGGATTGAGCCCAGAGTTCCCGATCATGCCCCAAGCAGAGTCCCTGTACTCGGCTGCATGCGTCTCCCCTGTTAGCCTAAATCCCCTGGTAACCAATCCAGGCGGGGCTCTAGCCTCGAGAGGTCTGGTAGAAAGATCCAGGTGCGCCAGGTCACATAGAGTGGTGGCAGCCACTCGGTCATACCATGACCGAGTGACCAACTATTGCACCTTGGCTACAGGTGGGGTCCATGTGGGTCCTTGGCCCTCTGGTCACGAAGCGCTACCAAAGCTACTAATCATGTGGGCGGGACAGTCTGGTGCTGGAGGTCCGTCAGGTCATTGCCCGGTCATAGGCAGCCTACGGTCATTGCCCCTCTAGCCATGCGTTCGTCTCTCTACGGAGCGGACAGGCGACGAGGGCGGTTACATCATTTATTTTAAAAGCCGTTAATAAGCAAGAATGAGTGACTCGGAAAGTAGCGCCAGTTTCTGAACAACTTAATGCTTACAAATCAATGCGTCAATCTCTTTTCTTTAAAAGTAATAGCTTTTAAAATAAATACGCGAAATAAGTGCCCCCAGGATTAAATTGAGTGGAACGAAACAGCATACTTGGCCATAGACATATCTCTAGTGACGGCGGAATGAATTGGAATTCTCTATTGCGGATTAAATTGAGTGCTTCTAGGACCAAATTGACCGGGAAAAGCTATAGTAAGCATCCACCAGACAATAAGTAGCTAGTGCAACAATTTCCTTAGCTCTATAGTGGCTCCTTTAAAATTGGCATGACGCTTACTTTTACGTTTAAAATTGTGTATCTTTTATGTTTGACCTGGTGGCTCTTTTATGTTTGACATAGTGGCTCTTTAATGCTTGACATGGTGGCTCTTTTATGTTTGACATAGTGGCTCTTTAGTGTTTGACATGGTGGCTCTTTAATGTTTGACATGGTGGCTCTTTATTGTTCGACATGGTGGCTCTTTAATGTTTAACATAGTGGCTCTTTAGTGTTTGACATGGTGGCTCTTTAATGTTCGACATGATGGCTCTTTAATGTTTGACATGGTGGCTCTTTAATGTTCGACATGGTGGTCCTTTTATGTTTGACATGGTGGCTCTTTTATGTTTGACATGATGGCTCTTTAATGTTTGACATTGTGCTTTTTTGTGTTTAGCATTTTGTGTTTTTAAGGTGTTTTAATAAAAAAAATCTTTTTGCACTACTAAGATTCGAACCCAGGTCGCTGCATTAGCAGTCCAGTCTGTTCGCATCTATGCTATCTCTTGTCAATTGGAAAACATGAATTGTGGCCCTTATAATTCAATTCTTACAGCAAGTCAGTGAGAGTAGAAAGTTATGACATAATCAATTTCTCAGTCAGCCAGTATCAGTCTCAATGTAAGTTAGCAATATTATTACGCAATTTTAATCAAGTTGTGTGTGCATTTCTTCGGCACTCTTTTCAACTTGTTGTGATGCAATCTTTATCAGAATTGGAATTCAGTCAGTCAGGTTTTTATCTAGCATTCTTACAATGCATTTCAAGTCGAAAATTTTGCTTGACATTGCAAATAAACATGTTTTTCGAATATTTAATCTCTTTAGAATTGAGCAATTTCTTAGCCAAGATGCATGTACCGTCCCAAGAAAAATTTCTGATCGAATGGTGCAAGTTTGAAGAAAATCGGTTGAGCCATTTTTTCTGAAATCTATCGCATTGCTACAGACAACTCATTTTTAGTATATGGGATTTATGTAGGGCATAATATGTTTAAAACCTTTTTTGTACTTTTAAATACTTTAAACTAGGACTTAAAAATTACTTGAGAAAATGTTAGTTCCTTTCCCAAGGTCAATTTAATACTCGCCCTCGACTCTGCTCTGCTTATCGTAGAATTGACAAAAATGTCAAAACGTTCAGTGAATCTATTCAGCTTCGTATTATCCTACAGTTCATACTTGGATTACAACAATCGGGCTCTACGGTCATGTAGTGTGATAACATACTGTTCTGTGTAGGAGAGCATCTAGTGACGCTCGGCATATGCAAGTATCCAATGGTACACGTACATGTACAGTCATTCGTAGTAATGACATGCTATGGTGGAATTAAATAATACTTTAAATATTTAATGCCATTATAATATTCTGTTCGCAAAATTCTGTACTGGGGCATAAGTGGTTAAAAATCTAAAAAATTGAAATGAAATCTGTCATGGATTTCATCAAAGATCGGTATTGGTGTCATGTGCAGCCAGTGATGCACTTCTACCTGCGAACAGCCGAGGCTTATCATTTGGGCGTACTCTTGGACTTGACAACCATGAATAGCGAGAATGTCGCCGACAGACCAGTTTTTTCACCTGCGCAGAACTGGCCTAAAAAGTGCAGGACACAGACGACCCAGACTTATCAACAATAGTAACTTTTGCCAAATGGACGAGCTTTCCGGAACCATTTTGCACTTCCTTTGGCTTCTCAACTGCAGAAATAATGCCACAAACGTCAACGTCAACGAACGAACAACAGTGTTTTAGGTAATATAATTAACTTTAATTTGTGCCACAGAAAACACGGCTGGTGCTTTTTTGCCGAACGCGCTTAATAACTAAGTAAATCGCGAGTACAGACAGTTTTAATCATGCCGCCCCTGCTGGTGCTGGTGCTTTCTTTCTTTCTGCTTCAGGGCGCGCCCGAGCCGGAAGACCGATAATGGCGGGGTGCTAGAGGCACCCCATACTGCGCAGGAGCTCGATGACCGCGGCCGGGTTCTCCAAGTTCTCGAATGGAATTCCGCGTTAGGCTCGGTGGCGGTCGCCTCTTGGGCAGCGGAGGACGACGTGGTCGGCGCTGTCCACCTCGCCGCAGTCGGGGCACAGGGGGACGCGTCGATGCCGAGCCGGTGGCGAGTTTTCTTGTCGATCATGCTGGCGCCCGCGCGCAGCTGGTTAATCAGGACCTGCAGTTTCCGCGGCAGGCCCAGAGGCAGGCTCTAGAAAGGGCCGACTGCTGCGGTGTCCAGGACGCTCTGGTGGCGTCCATCTGGATCGGGGCATGGCCTAGGTCGAGGTTTGCTGCCCTGGCCGCTGCCTGGTTGGCAGCCTCGTTGCCGGTTATACCGCAGTGGGCCGGGACCCAGCAGAAGCCGGTCCTGGTACCTAGCTCGGTCAGGTTCAGGATGAGCTGCCAGCAGTCGGCTGCCACTGAGTCCCTCTGCCTAAGTGGCCCGGCGCTCAGGGCCGTGATGGCGCTCAGGCTGTCGGTGGCGATGGTGGGTACTGCTTCTGCTTGTGCTGCTGCTGCTCCTGTTGCTGTGCGTAGTACTGGCGGACGGCCTCGCATCGCGCCACCCGGTGCCCCCTACCGCAGAAGTAGCATGTTACGGCTACGAAAGAAGGCAAATATAGTGGAATTGTCAGTTTTTATAATTCTACACACTCGTATTAGACTATTCGTCTACAGTAGCTAGTGATTTTTTTCATTCGTTCATTTATTTTATTTCTTTTACTGAAGGTTTATTCATTAAAAACAATGCTAAGCTTGCTTTCTTTGCCTTAAAAATGCAGGGAAAGGTCTAAAAAGCTTAAATTATGCATTTATTTTTGTTTATCGTTGATTTTTTTAAAATCCAGGTATCGGAAATAGGGTACTGACAGTCCGGTTTAATACATACTGTGTAATACTGCACTTAACTCTCCTTCCAAGCGCTGGCCACTTCAAGCATATTGAAAGATTTTCCATAACAGTGCAGCCTGTAAAATGGTTTGGGACTCCGTGTAATCGGAGCGCTGCTGCCGTAAGGGCGCCATTGGCGCAGAGTTGGCCAATGTGGAGCTACAGGGTAGCGACGGCTGGTTGAATTAAGTCGTAGAGCTCGTCCACAGACTCCACAGTGGCAGCAGGAGCAGACAAGCTGCTTGCAGTAGCCGAGCCTGCAGCCACTCGGGACGCCAACGAGCACAGAGATTCAGCCACCGACTGCGCCTCAGCGGTGGTGGCTTGTCGCTTCTGCCGGAGCTGCGCAATCGTGCTGCGGAGGCAGTTTATTTCCTTCGCCGTCTTGGCCTGTAGAGCTAGAGCATTGTTGCGCTCCCGGCGCACGGCATCCAGCTCAGACTCCTGTCTGCTGACGGTATCTCGCAGGCCGGAGACAGCGCCGTTGGCTTCCGTCTGCAAGCCGGGTATTTGTGCACCATGGCGCTGCATGTCTTGCACAGAAGCTCGTCGCACTGTAGGCATTCCACGTGCTGAGGCTTGTGCTCGCCTTAGGTACTTTGGTACTTAAAAATAGGCGCTTGGTGCGAATACGTACAGTAGTTTAAAATTAGCAGTTTTATTATCTAATAGCCAGCGACCACAGTGTACTCCGCTGCCCAGCGCAATAAGTCAAGCAAGCACCCCTCAATTTCACTGCGGCAATTGTAAAATACACTGATACGAAATAGACTGCCAAGATAGCAAAAAATTGAAATGGCCGTTCGGATGTCGTCGATGCTCGTGTCTGGCATCCGCTGGCGGGGCGTAAAGGCAATGGCCACCGACACGGCCGTCGCCATCGTGTCGAACAATTCGGGCATCGGGATGCCGCCTTGCTGACCAGCAAGCCGCACGTGCCGGATCTTTGCACGAAGCGTATCTACTAACGGGTTTCGGCTCCAGTCGTTTCTAATGTAGCGCCTCAGGGCCGAAAAGACCTGTGGCCGTGTCAGCGTCGGCGATGTCTCAAGTTTGCGTTCAGCGCGGCGCACGGCACGTCGTTGCTCGTAGTGCCTGTGAGCCCGCTCCCGCCGCCGTTCAGCTCGTGATGGCTTCGCCGTCGCCTCCGACATACCCAGATCGTCGACGGCGGCGCACACATCCAATACGTCCACCTCCGGGACCGCAGCAGCGCCGTCGGGAATCTCCCCATCCTCTCGCTGAGCCATGTCAGCTGCAACATGTAGCATGTCAGTGTACTGTGAGTGTTTAATATTTTTGTGTCTAGCAGTTTCTGACTCAAGCAATTAGGAATAATATTTTTTTGTATTGTTTTTATGAACCTTTTACAGTTTTTATGTTATTATCGAATATGCACGCATGTCAGTTCTACTGCAAGACTGTTTTTCATAATTTTTTAATAATATTTATTCCTTAATAATTTTATCTCATAATAATATTTCCTAATATGCTGGCCGGTGGAACCGCAGACAACTTCAATCTGGGCCCTTTTCCGATTTCAATTTCAATTAGCACCCTTCGGCGTTTTATATCTTCTATGGTCGTCTATGGTATTTCTCTCTCATGAGCATCCTGGAATCCACCAGGTGTGACAGCTCGAGCAGTTCGTCGCCAACTCCCTCAACTGCAGTGTCAACATCAGCACTTCCAAGTCTTTATTATGTCCAATTCTGAATTTCTATTATCAATTTTCCTCCAGTTCCATCTTGCGATCTACAAATTTTCTCGCGTATGTCTCGACAAGTTACTATTAGTAATACAATGAAGATTTCCGTCTCGACAGTATTTTTGTCTATGGCCCTATTCAATGATGACCATATCGCTCTGGGGGTCTAATCGCCGCGCGGTTTCGCAGCCGCGGTATCCAGCTAATGTTACTCGTGCCTGCCCGCTGCGGCGGCGTACTGTGCACGGGGCTCAGATGCATTAAATTCGGCGGAGTGCGCACAGGACTCTGCCTGGCCTGTTGGTTGGCATTGGCCGCTGTCTGAGTGCTTTCCACTGTTCTATTCACATTACTTCCAGTAGCTTCGTGAGCTCTCTCACGTTGCAAAAATCTAATTCTCTCAGGCCTCCGAATCTCCACTTGGACTCTTTCTGACTCCTCCGAGCCGTCATCGCTAGCACTTCCAGCTTCTTCTTCTCGATACTGGCGCAAATTTTCTTCCGACAAGTAGCATGGCTTTGTTCTGTCTACCGTCACTACGTCATGAATTCTGACAGGTTGCTCTATGCGGTCAACCTTCGGACCGGGCTCAATCTTTAATTTTTTTCCATTATTTCTAACTTCAAGCACTCTGTACGGACCTACCCATTTCCTATTCGTATCGTAACAGTTCTGCGTATTCTCTATCCAGACCAGGTCACCTGGCTGATAATACTGCTGGAATACTTAAGCGTCATAATTAGACTTCTGCCGCCTGACTGATATTTGTTGTTTTTCTCTGGCAATTCGATACGATTCCATGCACTTTTTATACAGATCGTGCAAATGCTTATCACGGGTCTTGCGCTCCGGCGAAGGCAATCCAAGCTCAGCATCAACCGGTAGCCGCATCTTTCGGCCATAGACTAATTCGAGCGGGCTAAATTTATTGCTTTCACTGACTGTGCTTCGCTGAACCATCACAGCGTGCGGAAGCACCTCATCCCATGCCAAACTAAGTTCGCTCTGAGCTAACCTGATTCCATCTTTCACTACTCTGACCATGCGCTCGCAGCGACCGTTAGCCTGCGGATGGTAGCTAGTAGTATGGCGCAGATCTATTCAGAAATTTTCGGTTAGCGACTTCACTAATCCTGCCGTAAATGATGTTCCTCTGTCTGATATGAATGCTTCAGGGGCACCATGCCGAGTGATCCACTCTGTGTACAGGGCCCAAGCTGTACTCTCAGCTGTACAATCTCTAAGTGCCTTGACCTCCAGCCAACCCGTAAAGTGATCGACCATCAGCAGGAGGTACTTGTTCTCCCGTGCCGTGGCGTTAAACGGACCGGCGAAATCTATATGGACTTTTTCGCCCATGTAACTGCTTACTTCTGGTTCTAAAGGCGCTCTTGGCTTCGGCCCGTATTTCCTCCTTGTCTGGCACTCAGTACAAGTCTTGATATATCTATCTAAGTTTGTTGAATAATTTGGCCACCAGAATCTCTGTCGAATCAAATCTTTTGTCTTGGAAATACCGCCGTGGGCCATCTGGTCGTGATAAGCCCGGAACAGCTGTTGCTCTACGGCTGGATTCTCTTGCAATATAATCTGCTCAAATTTTCGGCCTTCTGAATCTGTCCAGTTTCTATGAATTATGTTATTCTTCACTGTTAGCTGCTCATAATCGCTTAATAATGACTTATAACTGCGACTCATTCCAACCCATTCGTTCTTGGGCGGACAGGGCTCTCCCTGCCTGAGCTTTTGCTTGAGCAGCAGCAACTCTGGCTGGCTCTCCTGCAGTTCTACAATTCCCGCTGGCGTATCGATATTTATTGCACCGCAGTGGACTGTGGCAGTCTTTGTCGCACTGCACGTGGGGCATTCCTCATGGTAGCGTTTCGGGGGACCATCCCGCTGAGGTCTGCGACTCAGGGCGTCTGCGTTACCATGGGCTATCCTTTGGCGGTATTGAATTGCAAAGTCATATTCTTCCATTCTCGAGATTACTTCAAATTGATCAAACTGCTCAAGAATCATATTCCTATCTGCCTAACATGCCTTTTGCACCATGGCACTTGCGTAGCCATTGGAGGGCCGCGTGGTCTGTCCTGACCTTGAAACGACGGCCTACCAGATAAGGCCGGTAATGTTCTAAGAAATATATTAGCGCAAACATTTCCTTCATCGTAGTGCAGTAATTCAACTGATGCTCGTTTAACGGATGGGAAGCGTAGGCTATCACTTTCTCTTCCCCATCTTGCTCTTGTAATAAATTTCCACCTATAGCTACGTCACACGCGTCGACATCGAGAATAAACGGTCCCGCGTCGCTATCGAACCTGGGGTAGCTCAGCACAGGTGCATTCACTAGCTTCTGCTTTAATAAATCAAATGCCCTCAGGCAACTGTCATTCCACTTATACTTGACATCTTTTCTAGTTTAATTATTTAAAGGCTCACTTATACGCGCAAAGGCCTTAATAAATCTGCGATAGTAACCTGCTAAGCCTAAGAATCCACGCAGCTCAGAGATATTCTCTGGCCGGGGCCATGTCTGGACTTTTTCTATCTTATCTTTGCTAGTATAAATACCGTGCTGGCAGACAGTGTGCCCTAGGAAGGTGACTTCTTTCCGAAACAGAAAGGTCCTCTCTGGCTTGATTTTCATTCCAGCTTCTGCTAACCGAGAAAATATTAGTTCTAAATTAGTGAGCATTTCTTCGAAATTCTTGCCTGTGCAGATTACATCATCTAGGTAGAGTAAGGCGAACTTGTAAGTATAATCACCTAAGATCTTCTGCATTACGGTATGCGTTGAAAGCAAGCGGGTCCGTTCGTGACTCCGAAAGGCAAAACTTTCCACTGAAACAGGCTATCATGGGTTCGAAACGCAAATTTCTCGCGGTCAGCCTCTCTGGCCTTCACTGACCAATAAGCGCCGACTATTTCGAGGGTGCTAAAGTACATGTTGCCTGCCAGGGATTCTAGCGATTCTTGAATTAACGGTAGCGGAAAACTGTCTTGGTCTTATTATTTAACTGTCTGAAGTCACAGCAAGATCTGAATTCTCCGGACTTCTTCCGGGCGAGAACAATAGGGCAGCTCCACTCAGATTCTGAAGGCTCAATCAAATCGTGCTCTAACAGCTGCTGCACATGCCCGCTAACAAATTCTCGTTGCTCTGGGCTTTGCTTGCGCAGGGGAATTCTGACTGGAATTTCATCGGTAGTCTCAATCTTGAATTCGCCCATCTGGGTTTTACCGATGTCCCACTGGTCCTTCGAAACAATATTCTGGTAACGATGTAATAATTCAATTACTTTTCTCTTCTGAGCTTCACTTAAATCGGTCTCGTTTAAGCGGAATTGTTCTCTAAGCCTGTCTGCTTCTTGCACCGTGACTGCCTCCTTTGGTTGCTTCTGCGCACCTACTTCTAAATCAGTTTCTGACATTGCGAAAAGTTCTACGTCTTCCTTCAGCGGTTGATACTGCGCAACTACCTCATCCTTATGAATTGTCTGTGCCTCTTCTGTCAGGTTCATTAATCTAACGTAAGTTTCACCGAATTCGTCTAATCTAGTAATAGCTTTAGCTACTAATGGCTCATCTTTCTCACTGATTTGACTGCGGCCTAAAATGAAGCCGAGTTCTGCAGTCTCTGGAATATCTTTACATTTAGCCTTGACATAAATTTCGCTCATCGGTGATATAGATACTTTCTTGACTACTTGCAGTAGGACGCAACGCGTTTCGTCACTCGATGTCACGAGCGGAATTCTATCGCTAAATTCTAGAGATTTACCTGCTATATCTAATTTAATTTTATGTCTAGTTGTGGGACGATGAGCCAGTAAGTAGTATAGGAAAAAATGCGAGCGAAGCGAGAATTTTTTTCTATACTGCTTACTTTTGCGAAATCGTCCCTGATAAGATGTGCAACAGATGTGACACACTAAAAATGACGTTTTTCAACTTTGAAACGCTGCGCATAAAAAACGGTACGACCGATTTACAAACGGTTTTTGCCAAAATGCGTCAAAGACCTAGGGCTAACAGATCCGCAGTGTTTGGTTGTCATGGCGACGCGTTTTGGTTGCCATGGCAACCAAAAACTGCGTTTTTTCGACATTGTCAAAAAATTTGATCTCAAAAAATAAGGATTGAGAATATGGCAGCGCTTAGCGAGTGGGCTCAGCAGACGCGGGCATTCGAACGCTAAAATGATCCGAAATGGATTTTTTGATTGTACTTTCACTTTACAGGTAAAAGTACAAAAAACGTGTTTTTTGAGGTCGAAAAATTGGCATTTTTTTCAACTTTGCCTCACCGCAGCGAAAAGGACGCGCTTTCGCGCGGCCTTTGAGCTGTCTCCTAGCGTTGACAACACTTTGAGCTGTCTAATGCGCTGTAGTTTTTTTGGCTAAAATGTACTTTTCACATGGCTGCCTATCTGCTGTTTAAAAGTACAAATTTTTAGTGCACTTTTGTGAGGCCTATGGCGTCGAGATGGAAAACTTTATTTTTTAATATTTCTACACCAAATTACTCAAATGGATGTCTTCTATTCGGAAACATTGAGATCTGGCCGATTGGGCCATCAATAACCTGCCCAGGTGCCAAAGAGTGCCTAAAAACGACATTTTCGAAAAATTGGGTCACGTTTTTAAAAAGTAGTCCCAAAAAATAAGAAAGTGTTTTATGCTACGGTGTTGAGACTTTAACACAACGTGTCAAACATTTGGAAATTTGTTTTCCTAAATTTTCTAAGCATTTGGACCTACCTGTGCTGAGCAGTGACCCGGAAACCAGGGAAAAAAGAGGCCGGGGGCTCTGCAGAAAATCAAACGTTGTTAAGGAAATTTTTTTAAAATGGGGCGAATTTTTTTGAGTGTAGTGTCAAATTGTAGCCCATCGGATGCCCTTTTGAATGACATAAGACACTCTGGAAAAAACCCCTGTTAACAGGTACTTTTTACCTGTTAAGTGAAAAACGGCCCATTTGGGGGTACAAACTTTGAAGTCGAAAAATAAGAAATTTTGCGCACCGATTTTTCTGCATTTTCAATATTGTTTAGTCGAATAGCTAAAGTTTCACCGGTCATACGCCAATATGGCTGGAAAATTCGTATTTTTGAGCAAACTGCATCTGATTATTAAAAATGCAATTTTTCGGCCAATTTTTTGTACATGTTTTTCAACCTTGCCCGTACTGCAGCGAAAAGGACGCGCAATAGCGCGGCTTTTGAGCTGCTGCCTAATGTCAACAACACCTGGGGCTTTTAGATGCGCTATAATTTTTTGGGCTAAAATGTACTTTTGACATGGCTGCCTATCTGCACTTTAAAAGTACAAACCGTTTGTGCACTTTAAAGAGGCTTATCCTATACAGATGCAAATCTTGATTTTTTCAATTTTTCAACCCAAATCACTCAAATGGATGTCTTTTATTCGGAAATGCTGAGATCTGCTTGATTGGGCCATTCATTGCTGCTCTATATGGCTACAAGGGTCAAAAAGAGTGTTTTTGAAAATTTGGGTCACGTTTTCAAAAAGTAGTCTCCAAAAATAAGAAAGTGTTTTAAGCTACGGTGTTGAGATTTTAACAAAACGTGTCAAACATATGGAAATTTGTTTTCCTAAATTTTCTAAGCATTTGGACCTACCTGTGCGGAGCAGTGACCCGGAAACCGGGGAAAAAAGAGGCCGGGGGACTCGACCAAAAAAGCATATGTTGTTAAAGAAAAATTTTTATTACTGGGCGAATTTTTTCGAGTGTGGTGTCAAATTGTAGCCCATCGGATGCCCTTTTGAATGACATAAGACACTCCTGAAAAAACCCCTGTTAACAGGTACTTTTTACCTGTTAATTGAAAAACGGCCCATTTGGGGGTACAAACTTTGAAGTCAAAAAATAAGAATTTTTGCGCACCGATTTTTCTGCATTTTCAATATTGTTTAGCCGAATAGCTGAAGTTTCACCGGTCATACGCCAATATGGCTGGAAAATTCGTATTTTTGAGAAAATTGGCTCCGAATTTTGAGTAGGCCATTTTTGGGCAAATTTTGAGCATACTTTTGCTAATAACTCTGCATTGGCAAGGCCTAGAGACTCAAGTTTGGTGTCTAAAAACAGCACTACTGATGTACTATGCAACTAAATTAGTTTTGAAAATTGATTCTTAGGTTAACAGGTCTTAATAGCTGTTTGAATACCTGTCAGAACAGGTGAAAATTCATATTGTGGCGCCTAGCAGCCGTAAAAATTTGTTGACATAGTTTGAAAATGCATTAGATAGATGCGCCTTGATGTTATCTCTGCAACGACATGCGACTCGTATTTTTAGGTTAAGGCGTTGCGATGCAGCGAGCAGAAATGTATGAAAAAGCAGCAAAAATCGTATAAGTGGCTACCATAGGGAATATTCGATATAAAGGGCGTGCACTGTAGAGCTTCTCTGAAGCGAGAGATGGATCGGGGGCGAAGGCAGTTGCATTGTAAAATACATGTACCCGGGTTCGAATCCCAAGTGGACCAGTTTTTTTTCTATATTTAATTTTTTTAGCAGGAACGGATTTATTAGTATTTTCAAAATTCTCTTTCACTTGAATATAATTTAATATTGATTGTTTAATTTTCCTTTCCTTCTATACCTTATTAAAGAGTAAGAGTGAAGCTGAAAGTGCGGCACAGATGATTTGTTAGTGCAGAAAGAAGATTACGATACATATCGGCAAGTATGTGTTGCGTGGTCGCCAGAAGGCTTACAAGCAGTTTTAGCGTGCTAAAAAGATGTGTTAGAGGTGGGAAAAGTTGCGGAGGGGTTAGGTGGGGGAGCGGGGGTGTGGGGGCGGCAGCCCCACGATACGCAAACCCCACAACAACAACCACCCTCCCCAACAACAACGCGCGGGAGGGTGGGGGAGCGGGGGTGTGGGGGCGGCAGCCCCCACCTTACGCAAACCCCACAACAACAACCACCCTCCCCAACAACAACTCGCGGGAGGGGTGGGGGAGCGGGGGTGTGGGGGCGGCAGCCCCCACGTTACGCAAACCCCACAACAACAACCACCCTCCCTAACAACAACGCGCGGGAGGGGTGGGGGAGCGGGGGTGTGGGGGCGGCAGCCCCCACGTTACGCAAACCCCACAACAACAACCACCCTCCCCAACAACAACGCGCGGGAGGGGTGGGGGAGCGGGGGTGTGGGGGCGGCAGCCCCCACGTTACGCAAACCCCCAACAACAACCACCCTCCCAACAACAACGCGCGGGAGGGGTGGGGGAGCGGGGGTGTGGGGGCGGCAGCCCCCACGTTACGCAAACCCCACAACAACAGCCACCCTCCCCAACAACAACGCGCGGGAGGGGTGGGGGAGCGGGGGTGTGGGGGCGGCAGCCCCCACGTTACGCAAACCCCCAACAACAACCACCCTCCCAACAACAACGCGCGGAGGGGTGGGGGAGCGGGGGTGTGGGGGCGGCAGCCCCCACGTTACGCAAACCCACAACAACAACCACCCTCCCCAACAACAACGCGCGGGAGGGGTGGGGGAGCGGGGGTGTGGGGGCGGCAGCCCCCACGTTACGCAAACCCCCCAACAACAACCACCCCCCAACAACAACAACAACAACCCCAACAACAACAAAAACCCCAACAACAACAACCCCTTTTACAACCAACAAACAACAACAACCGCCTTAACAACCCTTTCTACACAACAGCAGAGTGGATATTCTTGTAATCTAATAAAATATTTTTTATTATTATATTTCCACAGTTATGTATAAACTTTGTTTAAATCAAATTGAAAATGTAGCCCATTAAGCTATTTAGTTCTTAGCTTCTTAGTTTTTTTAAAAATTTATATTAAGCCATAAACAATAATGGACATAATAAACCATCATAAGTATTTTTATTAATTTTTTAAACAGTTATGCTTAAACTTTGTTTAAATTAAATTATAATCAACTAAGCTTCTTAGTTTTTTTTAAATTTAAAATTAGGCCATAAAAGTTACAAACAATATATAAACCATCGTCCCACCTTTGAAGACGACAGCGTCTTCATTCACTAGTTGTGGGACGATGAGCCAGTAAGTAGTATAGGAAAAAATGCGAGCGAAGCGAGAATTTTTTTCTATGCTGCTTACTTTTGCGAAATCGTCCCTGATAAGATGTGCGCCATATGTCATACACTAAAATGACGTTTTTCAACGTTTAAACGCGGCGCATAAAAAACGGTACGACTGATTTACAAACAGTTTTTGCCAAAATGTGTCAAAGACCTAGCGCTATCGGATGCACAATAGTTGGTTGCTATGGCAACGCATTTTGGTTGCCATGGCAACCAAAAACTGCGTTTTTTCAACTTTGTCAAAAACTTTGATGTCAAAAAATAAGGATTGAGAATATGGCAGCGCTTAGCGAGTGGGCTCAGTAAGCGCGGGCATTCAAACGCTACAATGATCTGAAATGGATTTTTTGATTGTACTTTCACTTTTAGGGTAAAAGTACAAAAAACGTGTTTTTTGAGGTCGAAAAATAGGCATTTTTTTCAACTTTGCCTTACCGCAGCGAAAAGGACGCGCTTTCGCGCGGCCTTTGAGCTGCCTCCTAGCCTTAAAAACACTTAAGGCTGTTTGATGCGCTAAATTTTTTTCGGCTAAAATGTACTTTTCACATGGCTGCCTATCTGCACTTTAAAAGTACAAATTTTTAGTGCACTTTTGTGAGGCCTATCTCGTCGAGATGGAAAACTTTATTTTTTAATATTTCTACACCAAATTACTCAAATGGATGTCTTTTAATCAGAAACATCGACATTTGGCCGATTGGGCCATCAATAACCTGCCCAGGTGCCAAAGAGTGCCTAAAAACGTCGTTTTCGAAAAATTGGGTCACGTTTTAAAAAAGCAGTCCTCAAACTTGAAAAAGTGTTTTATGCTACGGTGTTGAGACTTTAACACGACGTGTCAAACATATGGAAATTTGTTTTCCTAAATTTTCTAAGCATTTGGACCTACCTGTGCTGAGCAGTGACCCGGAAACCAGGGAAAAAAGAGGCCGGGGGGCACTGCAGAAAATCAGACGTTGTTAAGGAAATTTTTTTAAAATGGGGCAAAGTTTTTCGAGTATGGCGTCAAATTGTAGCCCATCGGATGCCCTTTTGAATGACATAAGACACTCCTGAAAAAACCCCTGTTAACAGGTACTTTTTACCTGTTAAGTGAAAAACGGCCCATTTGGGGGTACAAACTTTGAAGTCGAAAAATAAGAATTTTTGCGCACCGATTTTTCTGCATTTTCAATATTGTTTAGTCGAATAGCTGAAGTTTAATAGGTCATACGCCAATATGGCTGGAAAATTCGTATTTTTGAGAAAATTGGCTCCGAATTTTGAGTAAGCTATTTTTGGGCAAATTTTGAGCATACTTTTGCTAATAACTCTGCATTGGCAAGGCCTAGAGACTCAAGTTTGGTGTCTAAAAACAGCACTACTGATGTACTATGCAACTAAATTAGTTTTGAAAATTGATTCTTAGGTTAACAGGTCTTAATACCTGTTTGATTACCTGTCAGAACAGGTGAAAATGCATTATTTGGCGCCTAGGAGCCGTAAAATTTGTTGACATAATTTGAAAATGCATTGGATGAATGCGCCTTGATGTTAGCTCTGTAACGATATGCGACTCGTATTTTTGGGTTAAGGCGTTGCGATGCAGCGAGCAGAAATGTATGAAAAAGCAGCAAAAATGGTAGAACTGGCTGCTATTACTGTATTAGTGATATGTGATATAAAACGCGTGTACTGTTGGATCAACTCGTAAGCAACTGGTGGCTCAGTGACAAAGTTAGTTGCCTTATAATTGAGCGCTGCAGGGTTCGATTCCCAAGTGGTCTGATAACTTTTGTATTTTAAAGTTTTTTAGAGCAAACAGACTTTTAGTATTTTTTATTTCTCTTACTCCTATATTTCTTATACAATTATATTAAATTTAATTTAAATTTATTATTCTTTTTATAAGTATTTAAAGAGTAACAGTGAATCTTTTAGTGCGGCACGTATGATTGTTAGTGCAAAAAGTATATTACGATACATGTCGGCAAGCAAGTATTTGGTGTCTGGTCGTCTGAAAGCTGGAATATAGTTGTAACATATTACAAAGACGTGGGAAAAGTTGTGGAGGGGTGGGGGGGGCGTGGGGGGCGGCCAGCCCCCCACTATACCACTAGACTAACTAATGCCAGGGGCGTGGGGGGCGGCCAGCCCCCCACTATACCACTAGACTAACTAACGCTAGGGGCGTGGGGGGCGGCCAGCCCCCCACTATACCACTAGACTAACTAATGCCAGGGGCGTGGGGGGCGGCCAGCCCCCCACTATACCACTAGACTAACTAACGCCAGGGGCGTGGGGGCGGCCAGCCCCCACTATACCACTAGACTAACTAACGCCAGGGGCGTGGGGGGCGGCCAGCCCCCCACTATACCACTAGACTAACTAATGCCAGGGGCGCGGGGGGCGGCCAGTCCCCCACTATACCACTAGACTAACTAATGCCAGGGGCGTGGGGGGCGGCCAGCCCCCCACTATACCACTAGACTAACTAATGCCAGGGGCGTGGGGGGCTTTTTAGCTCTCAATTTAGGTTAAATAAATAGATGTCATAGCCATAAACAATAATGGACACAATATATACCCATCGTCCCACCTTTGAAGACGACAGCGTCTTCATTCACTAGTTAGCAGATCGATGCCTATTATTGATGATGTTAGTAATCCTTCAGCAACATAGAATGGATGCGTGATCTTTCAATCCCCAAATCTGACGCGTAATGCTACTTGGCCTAATAGATTTGAAGTCTGGCCATTGGCGGATCGCATTTTACTGAGCGTGGCTTCAGACTATGCTTTGCTGGATAGAGGCGCTGATATAATTTCTTATCAATTAGGCAATTCGAGGCGCCGGTGTCAACTAAAATTTTTTCGCTTAATCCGTTAAGCTTGCTGTCGAGAAATAATCCTGAGTTCACTAATTGGCTTGATATGTCTGCTTCTACGCTCTTCGCTGACTCTTGCTTCTCTGTTGCTTTCTTTTCAGCTGCTACATCTCGCTGGATGGCTGTCTCTAGCTTTCTTAATTCCTGCTTCATTTCCCTAAGTTCAGCTCTATCTTCAGTTCAGATAAGTTCTGCTGTCGTTGCACTCTTTTCTGGTTCTTCCTTCGCTGGCTCTTCTTGGGCTTTTCCTACCAAGCATTAGCGCAAGTCCTTCAATTCGTTTCTTAGATCTGATAATTCTTTTATTACTTTCGATTCGTTTTCTGAAGCTTTCTTTCCTTCTACTTCACTAAATCGCAAGCCTTTGCTGTTTAACGCACTTCTCTGAGCTGCCGCAGCTTTGCTTCGCTTCTCTAATTCTTCTGTCAATGGCTCTGATTGTCTAGCTAAGCTCGCTGACTTCTGTTTGTCAACTTCTGCTAATCTGCGTTCCTCGCTTGAGCAATTTTTTAACATTAACTGCTCTCTGTTTCCTACTATGAGTAGCATCATTAGTGCGGATAAATTTTACCGTCACCCTCTGGCGCAGAAAGTGCATAATTTCGTAATCAGTTGCTATATTAGTATTAGTCACATGAAAGAATATATCTCTATTATTGTTATCTCGCAGGAATCCGTAGCCTCTGTAATAATTGTACCAAACTAAATTTCCATATTCTAAATTGCCGGATCTAACTCGTTGGTCCTCTACTGCTGCAGCTCTTCTGTTGGGAGCGAATCGATTTAGTGGCTGGGGGCGGTTACCCCTCCCTTGGTGCCGCCCCGTCGGTAGTTTAAAGAATTTCGTCTAGTCGGACAGTCTCTGGCCAGGTGGCTTTCGTTGCCGCACTCATAACAAGCCTTTCTCGCATTTGGCGCGTTCGCCCCCGTAGGTTTGAACCTGTCATCGGCCCCTCCGGCATCGTGACCAAAGCGTGGCGGGCCTGACAAAGGGCGAAGACTGCCTATTATAGGGTCTTGAGTAACTGCTCATAGGATGCTGAGGCCGAAAGCTATTCGGAGGCTGCACTGGTGCCTGTGGCCTATAGCTTGGATTCATCTGTCTATGGGCGAACCTAGGTTGCCATTGCCTGCAGTCGAACTGAGGCTGATAATTCTCGGTTGGTATTAACGGTTGGTACTGCGAAGGATAGTTGGCTGGGGAAGCAAACTGAGGTCAAAATGACTGGTGGCCCTGCCCCGAGCTGGGTGCTGGCACTGGCTTCTTCTGTTCCTTTTCTACTTGAGCTGTCAAAGTATTTGAGCCCTCTTGCTTCCTTCTATTCTTTTGACTGCCTGGGTTTGCGAGTTCTTCGAGGATCTCCTCGTTCTTGGCTGCGGTAAACAAATCTTGCGTCTGGTACTTCGACTCGTGGGTTCTGCGATAAGCGATGACTGCGCGCCTTACTTTGTAATTTGCTATGCCGGCTTCAAATCGTTCAGAAACTCGCTCTCTAGCCTGACTCTCTAGTCCTGCCTTCTTAACTAATTCAACTAGCGCGTCGTAGAATTCTTCTAATGATTCGTCTTCTAGCTTCGCCTCTTCCTTCTGTCCTACGAGCTTGAATTTGTCCTTTAAAGTCTTTTCAATGCTTTCGAAAGATTCGGTACTCGATAGGCCTAAGTTAATGTAAACCTTGTAGGCGTCTTCATCTTCGAGTAGCGACAATAGTTGGTACACTTTGGCCGATTCGTCTATACTGTTGCCTTGACAGTAGCTGTTGAAGATTCTTAGAAACAATTCGAAATCTGAGCCAAGTCGGTATGGCTTGGGCTTTGCTACACTGTTATGAGATTTCAAAATCACTCTAGGCTCGGGATTTTCGCTTTCCATTCTTCTTATGCGGTCCTGCAATTCTCTTACTACCGTTCTCAAATGTTCGGCCTCATCTATTTCACCTTCGTTCCTAATCTCAACTGACTTAGATTCTTGACTAATTTCTCCGTCTTGTGCCATTGCTAAGTTTTAACCAATCGGAATTTCTATTACTGCAACTTCAGAAAGTACAACTTGTAAGGCTATAACAAATTCACTAATCTAGCTTTCCTATTTTATCTAATGAGCGGAATCGTTCACCTCGCTCTCACTGGCAATAACTGATAAGATAAAATTTCTGAATGTACACTGAAACAAATTCAACCAATGTACTTACTCTCTAGTGCGCGCACTCTCGGACTCTATGCTAATAAACAGTAATAAAATTTTAAACTGTAAACAAAATCTACTTCTAAGACACGCCTACTTCTATTATTTAATTAAAGTGCAAAAATTTTAGTTTTTAGAAGTCAATTTTATTTTTCCCACTCCTAAATCCTATTCAGTATTTTGGGGTAACTGGCCAACTGCAAAACCACACCTAATGCGGAATTGCTGCACACTGCATGGTTGATTAAATAGCCGCTACGAGCCTGGAACATTTGGAACGTTCTCGCTTTTGCTCTTGCGGTCGATGGAAACTCAATTTATACTATGACGAAGTGTTCACAGTTCTGGTTAAAATTAGCCAATAATAATTAGAATGCGAATTACTTCAAAGCCCAAGATGGTATTCACGGCTTCCATTGGACCAATGTAGCGCGCGGACAGGTACTCCTTAATCTCATCACGCGGCTCATTTCCTGTCGTTTGCATCAGCTGATGGTTACCCACTGCCTGCTCTCTCGGTTCAGTAGAATTCCTATTGGCATCGACTTTAAGCGTCGCCATGTCGCCACCTTTTAGCAAGTACTTGATCACATACTTCACCGACTTCACGGTGGCGCAAACTTCGACGTTCATGTGGCACGCAAACTGGAGCAACAGGTCAGGGCTGTACGGAACGACCCACCTGTTTTAATAAAAAAATAATATCATTAACTTTCAGAAACAAAAGCAGCAAAGCACAGCTAAGCAATATATTAGCGTTTGAACTCCCCTGTTGTCCATGCGAATGCTCCGGCCTTTGAACAGTTTGTCCACTGTAAATCCGCCCATCTCAGGCTACAGTCTGCGGTACAGTGGGTAGCCAGTATCGCTGGTCAGCGTCACCTGCTGGAACTCTTTCGGAAAGCCCTTGCTGCATTCGCCATTCTCCATGCAAGGACACGCCGGATTCTCCTTGCAAGGACACGCCGGATTCTCCTTGCAAGGACACGCCGGATTCTCCTTGCAAGGACACGCCGGATTCTCCTTGCAAGGACACGCCGGATTCTCCTTGCAAGGACACGCCAGATTCTCTTTGCAAGGACACGCCGGATTCTCCTTGCAAGGACACGCCGGATTCTCCTTGCAAGGACACGCCGGATTCTCCTTGCTGCAGAGGCCATGGATCATGTGCGTCTTCACCAGCTCATACAGCACAGGCTGCTGCTCTGGGTCCAGAATCTCGGCAGACACGATGCCATCGTATCGGTCCGGAGTCACTCGCTGACCGCTCACGAGCCACAGCAGAAAGTGCACATGGGGGAGACCTGGAGCGTCAAAAAAAGTATTAAAAAGATCACAAATCATTGTAAATTTAAATTTTAAAAAATCTTAAAACTTTGATTCTTGCTTCTTCATGGGCGTCAATTTCAACATTTAATAAAAACTTTTAATAAAACATTGCACTACTAAGATTCGAACCCAGGTTCCTGCATTAGCAGATCAGTCTGTTCACATCAGGCTAGCTCTCCTCGAATTCATACAATGAAATGTGGCACTTCTCATTATATATTATTAAAATTAGTATTTGTATTATTAGTATTAATAAGATTTAGTATACTAGATTATTATTAATATTACTCGTATTATAACAGGCTAGTTTCCATATTTACAAGCAGTTAAGTTCTATGCCATCTATAGAAGTTTTATTTCAAAATAAGAAGACTGAATGCTGAAGAGATCATTTAGGACTTTTCACTTGATTTTCACTCTTTTCGTGGCTTCATTACGTATTCACATATATTTTGAAATGCCATAGTGGAAAGTCCCGCCACGAGATGGTCTCGCAGGATACTGTAATGTACAAGTGACATACTTCTGTACCTATAATCATAATCGTACCTAAAAAAACGCACGCAAGCTGGCGAGGAGAGATAGGCTGAGGCGGGCACAACGCACGGGGCTAAAAAGGCCCCACAAACACCCACCCCCGCCCCGGGGGCGGCGCACCCACCCCCGGACCAAGCACCCCCAAACACGGGCGACGACAAGCCCCCCCCCCGGCCCCGCTAACAGCGATTGGCCAGCCAATCTACACTTATGGAAATTGAAATCTACAATTTAAGTGTTACATGATACTTAATCTGCAATAAGACTAGTCAGCGCCTTCTTCTGGTCCCCTTCCTGCTTTCCAATTCGTTTAAGTGGCTCCAGTACTCTTGATCTTTTTCCGGCGAGAAAGCCATTCCTGTGCTGTTCAATAGCTCTTGCTTCCCGAGCCCACATGTCGATGTAGCTATCAGGCTTCGTTGGTGTCTGAGACATCTTTAAATTTAAACTGATAGAAAATTCGATGAGGTAAAGTAAATAATTTCTACTCAATTAATCGAATAGTGTCTTAATTCTGTCCAGTTCTGTTCCAGTTAATTCTGTTCCAGTTTTTTGCATTCCATATTTATATTAGTTTTTTCATGGTGATATTGAAAAAGAGCAACGCAAGGGACTTACAGTGGAACTTATCAAACCAAAGTCAGTTAGAGTAAAAGTTACACGAAGCAGTTATGACACAATCAATTTCTCAGGCAGTCAGTATCAGTCTCAGTTAAAGTTAAGCAGAATTAAGAACGTGAGCGCAATTATTTTTTGTTATGCGACATGTTTCGCCTTGCGTCAGGCATCGTCAGGCTCTTAAAATTTAGTTACGATTTATTTGTGTATTTATTTATATTTAGAAATTTAGTCAAAAATGGTAAAACAAAAACAAAACTTTCCGTTGCGAGAAAATCGGTCAATTTGTTAAGAATTTGAAATGACGCGTTTCCAGCTCCTTATGGGCAGGTGTCATTTACCAATTTCAATTATCACCTACATAGAACGATGAACACGCAGAATATTATCGCTAAACCATGGCGAAAGCAACGCACAAAATAAAATTTGCCCACCGGTTAGAGCTATGTATCAAGTCAGTTTCAATGAAAATTACAGTCACGGTGAGGCATTAGGCAATGCAGTAATATAATCACAGGTGAAGCGGCGGCCTGAAGAGCTCCGGCAGCCCCCAGCCGGTCCATCCGCAAATGATGGCGAGACTCCGGAGGCGCACCGACCCTCTTGGCCTCGGCAAGTAGCGGCGTGAGGGCGTCCCCTTCGTGATGCCGATTTGCCGGCTGGAGTTTGATCTGATACAGCGCAGTCAGCCGCACGGGCCGTAGGTGGCGGTCGAACCCGGCGTCTGCCCTCAGCAATTCAACTTCGGCGGGCCAAAGACGATTCCCGTCGGCATCTACGTGCAGATGAGCTGTGGCTCGCAGCCAGGCCCAGTCGATTTTGCCGTTGATTCGACCTGGCCGATCCGCCGTGGTTGCCAGCCGTCGCGCTCGGCTGTTGGGCTTGTGATCCTTCGAGCCGGTGTGGACATCCTGTTAAAAGAAAAGTCACCTAAGTTCTTAGAGGTTCTTAGAGGTTCTAAAATGGCTCGACGTGGGACCAGTGCCTTGAAAAAAAGCAGATATGCTAAGAAGAAGCGTCAGCAAAAACAACGAGTTCAACGAGTAGAGCGGCTGGCTGGACTTCGGCAACAACAGGCTGAGCGAATGGCCAGGGAGACTGTTGCTCAGCGAGAAGAGCGGCTGGCTGGACTTCGGCAGCAACAGGCTGAGCGAAGGGCAATGGAAACCAACGCTCAGCAAAGAACTCGAGTGGAAACCGAACTAATTCGCCTTCGAGGAGTGTCAGTTAACAGGTAAGACGACCATTTTAATTGTGTCCGGGGAATGATAATCGATATGTAACCAACAAAATCTGTATTTGTGACATCTGGGTTTCTTAGAATCTGTTGTATGTGTTTTAGGAATATGTTTCTAAGAATCTGTATTTATAAGAAATGTTTTTCTAAGAATCTGTATTTCTAAGAAACGTTTCTAAGAAACTATTTGTAGGAATGTTTTTCTAAGAATCTGTATTTGTGAGAAGTAGTTTCTTATTAGAGTATGTGATAATAAGTTTTTCGAAGTCTACCGTCTTAAACATAATTTCAATCTTTCAGGTTTGACAGTAGTGAGTTGGCCACACCAGCTGTGGTCCCATTCAATACGCTAACTTTTATTCGGATCCCTGGTGATGGGAATTGCTTTTTTCATGCAGTCTGTGACCAGTTGCAGGGCACTCCGCTTGACGTCTTTAAGGCAGGAGCTGACGTGTCGTGCAGTGCAGGTAATGCCAGAATTGATTGACGAAGGCTTTGTTTTACCGGAAAATGCTGATTCTATTATTAATGAGTCTTTTTCTGAGGGCACCTACGTTCCTGATGAAGTTGTGCCACTTTTAAGCCGCTTTTTTAATGTTGACCTGGTTATTTATCAGGCAAATGGTAGTGTATTGCAGTACTGCATGTCCAATGTGCAGCCACCCACTGCAATTGTGCGTATTCCTTTACGTCATGTCATGAGCACTATGAGTCGTTGCGCGTGACTGATCCACTGCCAGTTTCCGAGCCCGTTGCAGATGCAGTGGCGCCGAGTTTAACGGAGCAGAGGGCAGATCTCTCCGATTCAGGTCATTTTGGTGCAGGTCATTCTAATGCAGGATCTGCTCAAAATAGGTAGGCTTATTTGTGCTACTGGTCAGTGTAATTTTTTATATTGTAGTTTTTATATTGTAGGTTGTATATTTACATTTTACATTTCATCTTACATTTTACAAATTGCGAGGGCAAACGCGCTGAACAGAACATCGCACACGTACATAAAAGGCCAACCGCCAAAAGGCCAACCGCCCCAACACCCCGCGCACCCCCACCCCCCCCCACACGCCGGCACAAAGAACAGCCCGCGCAAGCACGCACAAAGGCGACCGCCCTGTCAGCTAAACGCGATTACAGCGCCAGTACCCCAGCACTGAAATCACCAACTTATAGTAACCATTTTGTGCATGCATATAACTCGATCACAGGCCTGACAGAATACCGAGGACAGAGGCCCCAGCCCATGCCTGTGGCCCAATGGACAGGGCATGCAATGAATGCGGTGCTCTACTCTGGCGCACAGAGACGAGGAATTTCTGCTGCGCCAAAGGTAAAGTGAAGCTGCCCAGCCGCACCGTGCCTCAAGTGCTGGCGGATCTGTACCTGGGGCGGCACAGAATGAGTGCCGAGTTCCTGACCAACATCAGGAGCTACAACTCGGCGCTGCACCTGACATCGCTGGGTGCCAAACTGCGGTTGGTGCCAGGCTGGTGTCCCAGCTTCATCATCAGCGGCCAGATGCATCACCGCACGGCGCCGCTGTTTGCAGAGGCTTCGGCTGAAGCTCAGGGATGGCAGGTGTATTTCAATGATCGTGAACTCGAAAGCCGCCAGAGTCTCAGCCAGAAGGTGAAGCCGGAGCTACTGGAGCTTCTTCTTCTTCTTCTTCAGCGCTCGCATTACCGGCGCGGCGGCGCCGAAATTTGCGGGGGCCATCGCCCCATGCTCCGAAAAAGCGAGAGACATTTTCCCGGGTTCCGGAGGAGCTGGATCTCGGCGCAGAGCATCGTCATGCCTGCGCGAAGCTGGCACACCGCCGGTTGCTCCCGCCGGTCTCTCGCTTTGAAGTCCGGCCAGGGTTGCGGCAGGGTTTCTTTCTCCAGGGTCCGGCGATCGCGGCGAATGGCTGCTTTTGCGGCGTTGAAGGAGATGGGCACTAACTCTTGGGGCAAGCCTCTTGCCATGCCGGCCGCGCGGTCCGCCGCTTCATTAAGGCTGATGCCGCAGTGGGCTGGCACCCAGATTAGTTCTATGTCGGCCGTTTCGCTGATGTCTAGCATGTGGCGCCAGCAGTCCGTACCGGTCTTAGTCGCCTGGGCTAGTGGTCCGGCCCCTAGTGCTGTCAATGACGATAAAGAGTCGCTACATAGGCGAATCTTCTTTTCGCTCGGGCTGCAGTTGTTCCTAATAAAAACCAGTGCTTCGCGGATGGCTATCATTTCTGCGTCAAAGGAGCTACAGATGATTCCGGCCGGGGCCTTGCGCACGTGACTCGCCAAGGTCGTGCAGATTATAGCGGCGCTGCCGCCGGGACCGGTGCCGTCCGCCACCGATCCGTCTGTCCACGCGCAGATGTCGGCCTCAGGCAGTGACTGCAGAAACTCCGTTGCCGCCGTGCTCCGGGACTCCTGGAGGTCCGTGCTCCAGTCCGTTCTGGAGCTGCTGCAGACGCTGCTTCACGAGTGCAACGGCTATGTCCGCAGCCTGAAGGCTGCTGCTGAGCGAATTAGCCAAGACCCGGAGCTGGGAGATGCGCGAATTGTGATTCACCCTGACCGTCGACCATCTGGGGAACACATTCGGTAAGTTTGTTTGTTTGTTATAACGAAACTTAAAAATGTAAACGAAAGCGAAGTAAAATGAAATTATGATTTTGATTGTAACTCGGACTGGCAAAAAAGCGTACTAAGTGATTCGATTTGTACAGAATTTTTATCGCACAAACTCCGTTTGAAATCAGGCGCTACAATTTGCCTACGGCAAATGAGGTCGGTATCCTGATCGTTGAGGACAATGAGGACGTACCGGCCAGTCGGGACGTCGTGATTCAACTGCGTGGTGGCGATTCTCAGCGAATCAGTGAGACGCACCGCTCATATGACCCGCTGGAGTATGTGCTGCTGTTCCCGAATGGCGAGGACGGCTGGCACCCAGAGTTGCGCATGAGTAATGGCAAGAAATTGACGCCAATGAAGTACTATGCGAGTGTAGTGAGCCGCTAGTTTATTTTTAGGCGTCGCCCTTGTCAGCCGCTCCCTTGCCCTCCCTTTGGGTTGCTGTCTGCCGCTGGTCAGCTTCCCGCCCCCCTTTCGTTGCCTGTTGCCCCCGTGTCCCTTTCCGCCCTGCTGCGTCTCCGTTCTTAGCCTTCAGTCTCTCGACTGTGGGCTGTCTCTGTTTCGCTTCCGTCCTGTTTTCCTCTGTCATGTGAGCAAGTCACATGACAGTTCTTGCGTTCGTTGGCCCTGTTTACCGGGTGAGTCACATGCTTTCGGACCCCTCCCTTCTCTAAGGAGAGGAGTGACTCATGTTGCTAAAAATAGCAACTGAGTCACAGCCATGTGCACTCTGCCGGGGGACTCTCAAGTGACGTCAGTTCTAAAAATAGAACAAGTCACGAGGTCTTCCGCGCGCTTGTACCCTGCCCGAGACTCTCGAGTGACGTCAGTTCTAAAAATAGAACAAGTCACGAGGTCTTGTGCGCGGGTGTTTCCCGGCTATAAATAGGACCCCCCTCCCCCTTGTTTCCGTCAAGGAGTTTCTGCTTAGTGTCAGTTCTTGATTCCCGAGTTCTAAGACCTGTGTGCGTTAGCGTCTGAACTGAGCGCCCGACTGCGTTTATTAAACCTGTTCTTATTGGTCTGACTGAGACCCTACTAAAGCACACCCCAAGCCTAAGAGAGGCTAACTCAGCCCTCCCTGTACCCTCCAAGCCCGGCAGGTGCTGCTGACGAGACGCCTTATACGTTGAGCTGCAAATCTGCACGTCGTGCTGTGTTCGTTGACTTCATTATTTCGTTCCGACGGGAAGCTCACCTCACCGAAGGCCGAGACCTGAAGGAACTGGTGGCAGCACTACCTACGCTACTGAGAGAGTTAAGAAGGCTTCCGAGTGAGAAGACGGAGAGCCCAAACCACCGTGCTAGACAGCAGGAGAAGCACAGGTACAACACGAGCGAAATCATGGTGCGAGTGGGCCAGTTCAGTGTGCTGCACTATGGCCGAAGATTATTTCAGCAGTACCTGGTGGACATGTGTGCCAAGATTGAGGCAGAGAGGCTGCTGTATTTGCGGATCCATCAGCAAGACCTGCGCAGCGAGACGTATAGCGGTCTGCGGGACGCTCTGTTTGCAGCTGATGGCAGGTCTACCGACAGAGATCCGAGTGACATAGGCAAGCCCGCACATGTGCTTTTGTCCTCAAGCTTCGTTGGCGGGCCAAGGTACCTGATGGAGAGGCTTCAGGACGCTATGACCTATGTTCACAAGTTCGGTAAGCCGGACCTGTTTGTCACGGCAACATGCAATCCGAATTGGCCTGAGATCAGCGCCCAGCTGCTGCCTGGACAGCGGGCTGAACACCGACCGGACATTGTTAGCCGAGTCTTTGAAATGAAGAAGAAAGCTCTGCTAGCCCAGCTAACGAAGCGCTATGGGAAAGAGGCCGCGCACGTCTGCTCGCTAGAGTACCAAAAGCGTGGTGAGTACAAGTCTCAGTATTAAGTTTTATGAAACTTATATCGTTATATCGTTATAAAGATGCGTGGTGGCGACCCACTAAATATAGGTGGGTGACAACCCACTAAATATAGGTGGGTTTGTATGATGCAAATGCGATACGGATCGGATAATTGGACTGAAAGATGTCTTGATACTTTTCTTGATAATCCAGGTCTCCCCCATGTGCACTTTCTACTGTGGCTCGCGAGCGGCCAGCGGGTGACTCCGGACCGATACGATGACATCATGTCTGCCGAGATTCCGGACCCACAGCAGCAGCCTGTGCTGTATGAGCTGGTGAAGACGCACATGATCCATGGCCCCTGCGGAAAGGAGAATCCGGCGTGCCCTTGCATGGAGAATGGCAAATGCAGCAAGGGCTTTCCGAAAGAGTTCCAGCAGGTGACGCTGACCCTAACACCAACCCTAACACTAACCCTGCAGCCTGACATTTGCATAAGTTTGTGAAGCGCTTATGCACCAAATTTTTGTGAACAGAATATTCTCAGTGACATGAAATATTTGAAGCTTTATTTTTTTCCGACGTAGCACATCACTACAAAGAACGTGCATATACACGTACCATTTAATACTTGCATACTTTAAGTGTAGGATGATACGAAACTGCGTGAATAAATTCGCCGAACTATTAAACATTTCTGTTAGTTTCACGATTATTATACACAGTACATGTACAAAGTAGCAGTACTGTTCAACTGTACTGTTACGAGCTAGAACAAACAAAGGTACGAGCTTTTAATTAAATTTTAAACAACCGAAAATTGACGTTCAAAAATTGAAACAATAGTTAAACAAACACATGTATTTATTCAAATGATATAATATGATCTTCTCCTGCTAATAGCAGGGTGAAAATTTAAAATAATGTAATAATTAATTAACAAAAAGATCGACTGTCGCTTCAGCAGATGGTGCCATCGACAAGCAGCCAGTATAGGTTTAGCGGTACAAAATGTACATGTCTATGCCATCCTGACTACCTGCCGACTCGCGTCACTGCTCAATTGCATGCATTGGGTGTAAGCAAATGTAGAGACATTCATTCTCAAACCAAACATTAAGTCGCTCCGCTCTGCTTAAGGCTGCTACAGAGCTTGACTGCAAATGCTCCTTTTAGAGTCTGGAACCACAGGGTATATAGAGCAGCTCCTATACACCATTCACAAACTCTTTTAGCCCAGTTAAGATGCAGTCAACCTACTCTCAATGAGGGCTGCTTCATAGATTCCAATTATACATACATGTTTGACCTGCTTATACCTGTACTATTTCTGTTTACTGACTGTATTTTATGGTCTGTTCAGCGACTGTATTAGTGACTGTTTTTTGTCTGTTTAGAGACTGTATTGTCTGTTTAGAGGCTGTATTGTCTGTTTAGAGACTGTATTGTCTGCTTAGAGGCTGTATTGTCTGTTTAGAGACTGTATTGTCTGCTTAGAGACTGTATTGTCTGCTTAGAGGCTGTATTGTCTGTTTAGAGACTGTATTGTCTGCTTAGAGGCTGTATTGTCTGTTTAGAGACTGTATTGTCTGCTTAGAGACTGTATTGTCTGCTTAGAGGCTGTATTGTCTGTTTAGAGACTGTATTGTCTGCTTAGAGGCTGTATTGTCTGTTTAGAGACTGTATTGTCTGCTTAGAGACTGTATTGTCTGCTTAGAGGCTGTATTGTCTGTTTAGAGACTGTATTGTCTGTTTAGAGGCTGTATTGCCTGTTTAGGGATTGCATCATTGTCTGTTAAAAGACTGTATTTATTGTGTAATTTCTACTTTAATTACTGTTATATTTATTTCCTATGAGTATAAGGAGGAACTTATGAAACATTCCTCGTGAATAGGATTAACTCAATGCACTCTCTCAGGGCTATCAGTTCATTGAGACTCTACGCGACTTTGATTTCACTCTCAGCCATCAGACGCTCGGGTCAAAAAAGTGGCACGCGCCAACTGTGGCAACTCACTGATACGAAGTGCTGTTCTGTACGCTGTGATCATCGAACGACATTCTGCTCGACTCATCCTGACTGTCGACACCTCCACTGCGGTGAAACTGACTCCGGTCATCACCCGTCGACACTCGTCTGTATCGAATCTGCGAGAAGAAAAAACTTATAAGGATATAAAATATGTGTGACAAAAAAGTCCTATTAAGCATGAATACATAAAAGCAACACAATAAGTACTGTTCTCTTTGCTATTCAATTTGCGATTTTCAAAATAAATAGCTTAACTGAACACCTGTCTAACCTGGTAACCTAACAAACTTTATTATATTTAATAATCAACTAAATTTGTAGAAAATCACTCACCTTTTTGCCATTTCCGAAGTCCCTCACAATTTCCTTCGAGTGTTTGTCATAAAACTCAAACAAGGCAGCAGGCTCCCGAATGGTGATCACACTTTCGTCTCCAATCTCATCAGCACCAAGTCCTGGAGTAGGCACTGGAGCAGGCACAGGTTCAAACCGGGTATCGCCTTCCTTTGCATTCCTATACCAGTCAGCCAAGACTCTGGCTTCACCATCGTCACTGTTGCATTTTACGTCAGAGTTCGAGCATCCCAACGTGACGGAGCCCGAATACTCCTGCACCTTTGCTCTTCTTATGGACAAAACATCGCCGATGTTCCACCTGTCCACTTGAGCTGAGGACGAACCCCTAAACGTGCAGCTTACAGAGCCGAAGGTTCGGTCAACCAAAGTCACTTGGGCTACGTTAACCTTTTTCCCAGCACGCGTTTGTACTTCTTCAGACGGTTGCCTGGCGTCGATCACTCCAAGCACATCGACGATTCTGATAATGAAAGGGACCAATACTTTTTTTAACTATTTGCACACGAACTTAAGCATCACATTAGATTTCGATTTGTACACTAACAGGAGCATCATGAAGCTAATAACCCAGGCTTCGTACAGTGTTGCGATGATAAATATTTTCAAACACAAGACAAACTAACTGTCACCCAAAAACATGATTACATGTACTTTCACTCCGCGATATTTGAGCACTAATACATGACGAAAACTACTAAATCAATTAGTCACTCACCTGTCCAATCCAGTCTGTTGCAGTTGATTAATGCTAGTGTAATTAATTACTGGATCTCGAGCAACCGGCACTTCGTTGCTTCTATAGATAAAGCCCTTGGGCCTTGGAATCCACGGAAACGGTCATCTCAAGTGGATTGTCCGTACACTTGTACTCCGGCTTGGCAGTCTTCACCATCCCGCCGGATATGCGAACGGCTTCAGCATCGTTGCATACTTCCCAGACAGCTTGCAAATCCTTACCGAAGACGCTAACTCGCATCTCAGATGAGTCGTCCACCAAGATGAACGAAAACACTTGGCCCTGACCTTTGTTGTTATTATACGTGTGAACGTTTTTCAGGTTCGTCACAAGGCCAGTGACAGGCGTAGGCATTTGACCAACTGTCAGACCGGCAATCCCATCCTTCTTCGACTTCTTTTTCAAAGGTGACTCTGAATAAGAGGCCATTTTGCACAAAAAATTATTGAACAATTGAAAAAAGAACTGATAAAAAGTATCAATCAAACTTTTTCTAAGCAATGATAAGCTTTAACTGTAAGACAACAAAATTGGCTCAACAAATCACAAACTATATATGTAGAAATAAAATTAGCCACGAAAAAAACACCACCTCCCCTCCAGCCCAGTACATTGTACTCAATTTTGCATTCATTTTTACTTTATTACACAATCTAATTGGCTGGACACACAACCCACTCCAATCACTCCAGTGCCCAGCATTAAAGCACACACTGCACCCTCTGCTGTACGCTAAGGTCTCCTCACTTTTCTCACCTAATCCTTTTGTTTGTTTGCTATCTCGTTTTATGGTGACACAATTCTCACCGACTGACTCAGCAAGTGTAGGCAATACTTTAAGAGTTTGCGGCCGCGTGTACTTCACTGCACAAACAAAACTTGTATGGCGCGGCTGACTAGTTGAGCCATTTTCGCACCTTCTAAGCCGGGAAAGAAAAACAGGCGACCCTCCTCAAGTCAGGCTGCATGGCCACCAGTACGCTAGAAAATTTGTAGACCAATCGCCGATCTAAAGCCCCGAACTGCACACCCTCGCCTGCACAACCGACCAATAGGAAGCCACAGAAAACCACCCTAAGGCTCAGCGAAGCCACACTCTCAACAGCAAACTGATGCGACAACTGCTGAAGCGACGACTCACAACCCATAACCCCTATTTTTTTCGCCCCTACACCTCAGTTTCAGTGCTTATATATACAAAAAATACACTCATTAAGTATATTGATATATTTAGACTGCTAATTTAGACTGCTAATGCATATAACTCAAATATTCGGTGGCGGTCGGCGCGGCGGCGGCGGTAGGCGCAGCGGCGGTCAGCTCGGCAGGGGCGGCCCACGTGGAAAAAGCAGTGAGTACCATCCCAAGACACTGCAAATCTTGAGCTTTGAGTACATTCGAGTAGTCTTAAATTTTACCTAATTGTAACCTGTTACTGACTTCCATGCTATTTTATTACTTATAAATTTGCGAAAACTTCCCCCTCTTTCAATTGCCAGTCGTTTGTTTCTTCTGCGGAGGCCGCCACCACGTTGCCAGCTGCATCGCCATGAAGGCCGCCGCCCGCCAATTGCAGCAGCAACAGCAACAGCAACAGTTTCGCATGTCTGCGAAATGCGTCTACGGAACCTTCACCCTGGACCCCAAGTTAACCAACGGAAAGTAGAAGGTCAGCCTCACCATCGGTGGCCAACCGCTGGCCCATGACCCAGCGCCACGCTACCTGGGAGTGCGCCTCGACGACCAGCTCGCATTCAACAAACAGGGGGCCGACGTCCGCGCTCGTATGTGCGCACGGCGCCGCCCGCTTGCGGCGCTAGCCAACCGCAGCACCGGAGCCGACCACCATACGCTGAGAGCCGCCTACGTCAGCACTGTCAGGGCTGTCGCCGACTACGCCGCGGGCACCTGGCTCTGCGGGGCCGCCCCCTCAACAAGGCACTCCATCGAGCGCCAGCAGGCTGCCTGCGCCAGGATCATCACAGGCTGCATCCTACCTTCGGACACGCGAAGCGTCCTCCGTCTTGCCGAGCTCCCACCGGTCAGCCACGTCGCCTCCGAAAGAGCCGCCCGCCTCCGGGAAAGGATCCTGAGATTGGGCCCAGGCGCAGCAGCATACGAACCTGCTACCAGGAGCACGCGCCCGAGGCTGAAGAACCGCACCTACGAGGCCGGGCAGAGGAGACCAACGACAACGGACGCCCAAATTGACACGCCCCACATCGACCTCAGAGACACTAGGCGCCCGTTCCGCAACTGCTGGCGCCGAGCGGCACTAGAGATGCCAGCCAGCGTCGAGCTCGACCAGTACATCAGAGACGACATATGTAGTCCCGGTATCGCTTTCTGGGAGGCACACACGGACAGAATCCGGTTCTGTCTGGAGGCAGCCTCGAGGTGCAGCAAATCGGACCCGTCCGCCGACCGGAACGCAGCCGCCCGCGACACCCTGGAGGCCCTACCTGAAGCAGACATCAGCATTTGGACGGACGGCTCCGTTGCTGACGGCACAGGGCCAGGAGGCAGCGCCGCCATCATCGGTACTAACCTGGTGACCTTCGTCCGGAAGAGCCCAGCTGGCTCGACGCGTTTCGGATGGATTGTCCTTTTTCAAGAGCAATAATTAGTTAGTAAAGAGTCCTAAGTTGGGTCTGGTATATTTAATAAATAGAAAAGCTGAGGGGAGGTTACAGCCAATGGGAGCGCGCATGGGGTACAGGGAGCGAATGAGAGCGCAGAAGAGAAAAAGTTGGGGTCGGGAGTGGCTGAGGGAGAAGGAGCAGGAGAGAGAAAGTATGGGAGAAATATGGGCGACATGCCAGTGAGACTGGCGCAGAGGAGGCAGGGACTTAAGAAGGAAAATCGGGGGGTGGGAATTAGCGAGATTGAGAGGAAATGCAGGGCAAGGATAGGCGCACGTGGTGTGCGGCGGGGTGAGGGAATTAGAGGGGCTAAAGGGTGTGCATTGGTGAGATAGGAGAGGGAGTGAGAGACTTAAAAATTGGAAATTGGAGACAATGAAAGTTGGGGTAGGGACTTGGAGGGAATAAAGTTTTGGAAAAAATAAGAATGGAAATTTTAGCTTAGGGCTAAAGGGACTTTAGAATTAAAAATTGAAGACGAAGGAAGTTGGGGTAGGGACTTAAAGGGAATAGAGTTTTGTAAATTTAAACAATGGAAAGATGGGACTAGGGCTAAAAGGACTTAAGGGATAGAAGTTGGGGACAAAGAGAAAATTGAGAAGGGGGGGGGAGTAGGCGAGGGAGAATAGGAGTAAAAAAAGTACATGTAGGTAGTGAGCGCAAAGAGGATACGGTAAAAAGTATAGACTCTGTGAGCACAAAGCTGCATGCACGGGTGAGTAAATATAAAAAGTTACAGTTCGAGTTGGTAAAAAATCAGTGGTCATGGGCGTGGTCAGGCGGTCCGGTCGGAGGCAGAGTTGTGGAGCCGGCGATAGAGCGATGTTTGTGCCGGACGCTCCGGCCGAGGGCAACAGCAAGGGGGGGGGTTGGGCGCGGGAGAAGAAATGCAGGGGGTGAAATGCCGAATGGGAGTGAAGGGGGAATTAAGATGGGAGTGAAGGGGGGATTGAGATGGGAGTGAAGGGGGGATTGAGATGGGAGTGAAGGGGGAATTGAGATGGGAGTGAAGGGGGGATTGAGATGGGATTGAAAGGGGAATTGAGATAGGAGTGAAGGGGGAATTGAGATGGGAGTGAAGGGGGAATTGAGATGGGAGTGAAGGGGGAATTGATATGGAAGTGAGGAGGGGGGTTTAGTTTAGTTGTAAGTGTGGTGGTCGAAATTAGGGCCTGATTAGGAGTTGGGGGAAGCAGCCGGGGGGGGGGGCGGGGGGCGGCTCCCCCCTGGGAAGTGGGTGAATTTTTTTAAATGAATGGCGAATGGACGCGGGAGAATGAAGGAAAAATGATGGAGTGAAGGGGGAATTGAGATGGGAGTTAAGGGGGAATTGATATGGAAGTGAGGAGGGGGGTGTTTTTAGTTTAGTTTTAGGGAAGGGGTAGGGTTAGGGTTAAGGTGAGAGTTAGGGTTAGGATTAGAGTTAGGGTTAGGGATAGGTTTAGGAATAGGGTTAGGGTTAGGGTTGGGGTTAGGGTTTGGGTTAGGGTTAGGTTTAGGGTTAGGGTTAGGGTTTAGGGTTGGTTTAGGTTAGTGGCAGAGAGGGGGATTTTAGTTTAGTGGGGGCGATGAAGCTTTGAAGGTTACGAGAATTGCGGGATGCAAAGATGGGGTGAAGGGAAGATTAGCATTAGAGAGGGAGTTCCTCGCAAAAGTCCAGGGTGGCTTGAGGAATGGCTGGGCGGGGGGGAATCTAGCAGAGGGACCACAGAGGGGTGGGAGGGTGCCCGAGCTCGGGCGATGAGGTTTGTTCAGGAAGAAGTCAGCCCATTGAAGACGGCGGGTGAACTCGATGGTGTCTTGGTGAAGTCTAGGGAAAAAGATTTTGTTGTTTGTGGGGACAAAATTTAGCCCCTTCTGCAGGAGAGAGAGAGTCGGGGGGACAGGTGAAAAGGTGGGATGGAGAACGAGCAGATTCTGGGTGAGCCCTATGGGGCCCTTCTGGCAGCGAGGTTTTGCCAGTGAGTCCTAATGAGGAACAAGAGCGGTGGGGATATCCGGGACAGAGGGTACGGCCACACTCACCCAGCGCCGGTAGGGAGGTAGGGAGACTTTGGACTTGGCCTCCGCCAGCTGGTCCTCAGTCGTCCCGACGAGCAACAGGATGAAGCTTCGGTCGGTGGGCAGCATCGAATTGGCCTGGCTCAGGTGGTCGTCCAGGCTGCTCTCGTCTGACCAGGTTGAGGCGCCGAGGGCCAGGACGGTCACCGGAGCCTCCCATGGGGGAGGAGCTGCGAGAAGACCAGGGGGAGTTGGCGCCTTTGGGAGCAACCTCAAAGGTGCGGCGGGCGCCGAAAGAGGAGATGATGGTGGGGTTGGATCCCAGCTGGGGCTCGTTGTCGGCGTGCCAGCCGCACGAGTGGTTGCCGTGGTCATAGAAGTTGACCAGGCAGGAATTGAAAGAGGGGAGATTGGGAAGATGCGCCTCAGCCCAGAGCTTGTGCTTTAGCACAGCAGGGTGCCAGCCCAGGTTGGCAGGGATGAGCGAGTTGGAGTAGGAATAGGGTGGGCCGTACCAGACGATGCGGCGGGGCTCGGGTTTCCCACGGGTGAAGTGGGGTTCAGCAAGAGGGGCGAGATCTAACCCCCTAGCGAGGGGTTTAGGGTTAGGGTTAGGCCTACACACAGCTGCGTGTTCAAAAAAAATTGAACCAATTGAATCCATTGATTGCGCAACCGATTTCTCAGTCAGTCAGTATCAGTCTCAGTTAAAGTTAACAAAAAGATTGCGCAATCTAAATCAACCCTCCAGTACACAGCGACCGACCCCTTTTCAATACGCAGTGGCAGTTAGAAATTGAACCCCCAACTGTTGGGGGGTCGGTCGAACGCGCGCCCATTGAACCCCAAAATGAGTACAATCTTTGCAGAAAGCTAAAAGTATGAAAATAGTTTTTTTATGCTGTGCTTTTAGTCTTTATATTTAAAGCAAACAATTTATATCCTCGAACTCTGCGTTGCAAGATCTTTTCAGCAGTATAAGTCTCTTTTCTTAAAGTTTAGAACTCGAAGAGCAGTTAGCGTTTGAAACTGTCTGATTTATAGCATTGAAGTATCGAGTGTACGTTCACTGCCTGCTTGCAAATTGATGCATTGAATTTCAATGTCCAACAAATACACAGGGCTGCCCATTGAGAGGCAGGAAAACTTATCAGTAGCCATATCATTGCGCAATTATCTATACAGTCAGCCAGTGAGCCAGGGTCCAAGTGTACACACGCAGCCACTGAGAACGCCCCCATCCCCCCACTGGAGAGAAAATACACTACAGAGATAGGAAAAAGATTGCGCAATCTAAATCAACCCTCCAATACACAGCGACCGACCCCCTAGCTTCCAATACGCAGTGGCAGTTAGAAATTGAACCCCTCCCCACTGTTGGGGGGTCGGTCGAACGCCATTGAACCCCAAAAAGTATGAAAATAGTTTTCCCAATATAGAGCTTTTAGTTCTCATATTTAAAGCAAACAACTCAGCGTTATATCCCCGAACTCAGCGTTGCAAGACCTTTCCAGCAATATAAGTCTCTCCTCTCAAAGTTTAAAACTCTAGGAACAGTTAGCGTTTACAAATTTTTGATTTAAAGCATTAAAATATCGAGTGTACGCTCACCGCCTGTTAAAGCGACTCGCAAGTTATGCAATGAATTTCACTGTCCCACAATACACAGGGCTTCATATTGATTTTGCTTTTCTGGTGGCTTAATTAAAAAATAACTTTAGAACTGACCAGGGCGCTTGGCGGGACATGGGGCCCATTTCTAAAAATGGGCTGGCGCGCGCGCAAGACGGCCGGGTCCCATTGTGCCTAAAACTCACTCTCGCGGGGAGGGGTCAGACTGACAAAGAGCACACCGGGGCTGACTCATCGGTCCCTTTGGGCGGCCCATTCTGATGTCACGCCACCAGCGAATGATCAAGGGGCCATCTAGGCCTAAATTTCACACAATAATGCCACTTAATTTTCAATAAAACATTGATACCAAATTGAACAAATAAAGATAACGAATTAGCAAGGCAGGATAATGAGTTGATAAATATGTCGAATAAATATGCTGTGAAGTGCAAGGTGCAAGGGGAGACCACTGTTCAAAGAAAATAAGTTAAATTCGGACCTAATTGTCAAGACAAGGAACCTGTTCCTGATGCGGGAGACAGACGGATCCACGGGGTCACGCTTCTCGCGTCTCTGGGTCTTCTTGTCTTTTCCGGCAAGGAATTTTCTAAGCTGCCGCTTTCCCATGAGCAAATGCGCAGATTACTTGCCAGGGTAGCGCAGATTGTAACGCAAATCCTGCTCAACACTATCAGTAGCTGAGAACTCGCTGTCTGATTCTGCTCTTGGTAAGAAAGTCTTGGTAATAAGGAACAAACACATCAAAACACAGTTGGTCGTTAATTCAACGGTCGGAGCACGAAGGCAGACAGACGCGAACTTGAGCGAACGAGACACGCAGGCGAGCAAAAAGAGCCCCATAGACGTCGGATAATAAAACGATGTATTTCGAGTTAAACAGGCGATCGGCAATAAACTTAAAGACAGGCGGAGCAACTTAGAATCAGTTTAAAAGAAGATAAAAAGAAAAATTGACTCACACAAGGCCAAGCAGACAAGGCGAGCCAAAACAACGCGAGCAGCCTTTAAAACCAGAGTGGGGGTGGCTGCGCGCGGGGCAGAGAGACGGAGGGGGAGGGGTGCGACAGAGGGAGAGTGCACGGAGGACAAAGCGGCCAGAGCAGGGGAGGGAGCGCAAATGGAGCGGTGCCCGACCGGTCATTAACAACCTTAAACGTCACCCCCTAAAGGGGCACACTTACGGGCAAGAAAACTACGGCCTCACTGCTGCGGAAAATTTTTCCTTTAAAGTTGACTAACATGTTAATTTAAAAGTTATTCGTTTTGTTGTACGTCGGATTTGCAAGTTTTTACATCTCCATTAGAAATACAAACAATCTAACCATATTCACATATGTCTCGATGAGCACGAATATCTTTGCAAAACTCAATTACCCGAATCTCTCCAGTGTCGTCACTCATAATGAAAGAGAATAGCTGGCCTCGTCCTGTGGCATTGGTAAAGCTTTTGACTTCCGAAGGATGTTCACTCACTCGACCAGTAATCGCAGATTACATGCAGCCAGGTCGTAGGCCCTCGATCGATAGTCTCCGCCGTTTAGAATCATTCTCGTAGTTATCGTTATCTTTCGAAGCCATTGCGCTGTTTTGAAGCTTGGAGGCTGGAAAAGCAAGCTCAAAGTATTTAACTATGCAAGCTACAAGTGGCCCTCTTTGACTCAATGCTTAAGATAGAATGTTGTGCGATAGCAATTTTTTTCTAGTTTTAGTTCTAGTTTTTTTTATAGTTGATTAAGACTGCCCCCAACTATTGGCCATGGGACTTACGAACAACCCACAAACATTGCAGCACAGCATTTTGAACAATTTGGTTGGCGTAGCTTCATCTCGCGAACACTAACATAAACACGAACTGGTTGCAGCAAATTGTCCATCTCCCTGTTGTACCCCATTAGAGCTGTAGTTTTTTTAAGCATCACGATTGATGCTCTCTCGTTAACGTTAGTATACGCAATTTTATGCCGTTATACACCTCACATTTTTGGCTCGTGATAAAAAATTAACTCGCATTTATATGCGTAGTTTGCAGATAAAACCTCTGCGTACACAATGTTTCGCGTTTTGTTACCAGAAATTCGAACACGAACATTCGCTGCATTCTTTTCCCGGAACAAAATGGTGTAAAGCTGCCCGTGGGCAAAGCAGCCCTCGACCAGATCGATGCTGCCGACGGTCTTCAGCGACTGGCCCTGAGACTTGCGCACTGTCAGGCAGAAGCTCGGCCCCACCGGGAACTGCAGTCGCTTAAAGCGGATCGGCACGTCCGTATTGTTCGGCTGCAGCGGAATTCGATGCAGCAGGATTTCATCGCCTGCAAATTGACCAGCCGCCACCTCGCAGCGCCGCACGTTGTCCCCGAGGGCCTGGACGATCAGCTGCATGCCGGTGCACAGCCAGGGCGAATTAATGTTTCGAAGCATCACCACCGGCATGCCTCCTTTAAACCTGAGCAGGTGCTTTGGCAGGTTCGATGCCTCCAGTTGGTTGAGCAGCTCCTCTCCTTTCCTTTTACCTTTTTGTCGTCGTGAGGCATGGGTCCCGGGCCGTCTCTACGTGCCGCAACTCCCGTGCCTTGCCATATTTGGTCGCTGCTAGCATCCGTCCGCATAGTTCGCATTATTTCTGTTTACAGCTCTGGAAGAAAGTGTGAGGCAGCGTCGTCATCCGCCACGCTGTCAATAGAGCGGTACTCGCACAGACTGCCACAAGAAAACATGGCCAGGCATTCATGGTTGATGGCGTCAACCGACTCATTATACGGCGCCAGGATCGCCTGGCTAGCAAAATAGCCGTCTCTCTCATCCGTTGCCTCAAAAGAAGGGTACACAAGCTTAATCAGGTCCTTCACTGTGGCACCTGCAGGTATTATGATCTCTGCCGGAAGAGAAACGTTGCCGTCGGAGTCCGCATCACTAATTGATTCCGTAAATCACTAATTTATAATAGCAAAGTCTTACAGCTCAGCAAAAGGTTAACATTTGGACCGCCTTGAATTCATAAATCCAGCGCAACTCCGATTTTCTCGAGCTTATAGATCATTTCATACCCTCACCTGCATCAGAAATTGCGAGTAGAGCTGGAACAAAGCAAAATCTAAACTGCTCAGCAGGTGGATATTTGTGGTGATGCGGTGCCGCTGAAACGGTTTTCACAGGCTGGATCTGCTCACGCACGCCTCGAAATTGTTGCCAGAGTTCCATTTCGAACAACAGGAAGCAGCTTGCGGAAATCGCCTCCGCACACCAGCACGATTCCTCCGAACGAAGCATTCTGTCTTCGGACATCCCGCAAAGTCAGGTCCACGGTCTCTATTTTTTTCAGTATGATGTAACCACGCTCTGGTCGCGGGATCTGGTGGGGGAAATTTTTCGGAATCTCCCAGATCTCCTTTGATCCACCGGGCAGAGCTGTAGAGACTGGGCCGGGTCCCTGACCAGGCCAAAAAACTTCCGCTCTGTTGCATCCCCCTGCTGTCTCGGTTCCGTCTCCGACTCAGCCACACGTGCCTTTCCGGAGCCCCTTTTTTCGTGCACCTCGTTTGCCTTCCCCATTTTTCACGTGCCCCACCCCATTTATCATGTACTTCTCATGCTTCTCATGTTTCTCATCATGTTTTAGCCCATTTTTC
Organism: Macrostomum lignano; assembly: GCA_002269645.1. Classification (NCBI taxonomy): domain Eukaryota; kingdom Metazoa; phylum Platyhelminthes; family Macrostomidae; genus Macrostomum; species Macrostomum lignano. The sequence continues at coordinate 206,627 of NIVC01001688.1, read as the reverse complement.
TTGCGCTCTCCCCTTCTCATCCCGTGCTTACTTACAGTATTGCCTAAGTTCACCATCGCCCCATCTCCTTTTAGAATCCCAAACGGTGACGCAAGGCTTCTGACCCCTCCCTCACTCCGATGACTCATCACCCCCTCTTGCGCAACGTTTGGGATTGAGCCCCGTTTTGAGCCCCTCATGCTATCGTTCTCTTCTCAATATTTCTCATGTGACACCCACCCTCCTCCGCTCCTATTGTTGTAGTTTTTTATTCTTTTGTTCTCGTTTTCGCACCTAATTATCACATTTTCTCCAATGTTTACTTTTCTATTGTTCTCGGTTCTCCCCAATCATCCCCAATTTCCATTTCCTTTGTTCTCGGTCTGGATCCCATTGTTCTCAATGTTGGCTTGCGCAACACTTCTTCGACCCCCGCTGTGCTCATTAACCCCCACCCCTCCTCCGGATTGCGCAATTTCCCCATTTCTCATGTTGCTATGCCGTTCTCATGCTTTTCATCATGACTCATTCTGACGTCATTTTCCCGGCAGCCAATCAGAGAGAGGGAGTCATGGAAACGACCTTGGAGCGGCGGCCGTGAGGACTATTTAAGGAAGCGATTTTCGGCTTGAGAACCCTTAATAACTCTTATCTCTTGCGACTTTGGTCCTTCTCGTGTTATCTTTGGACTTGCCGTCAGACGCCGGTCTGACCCCCCTTCGTCAAAAGGACGAACTTCTGCCGGCCCTCGGTCTGATACCGCCGAGTTCCTTTAGCTCCCCAAGCGAGCTCGCCTGCCGGCCCGGTCTGATACCGCCAAGCATCCTCAGCATCGCCTGAGCTACATCAGCGCCTAGTCGCCTCAGCGCATCGCCGCTTCACTACCTGCCTGTCCGCCGTCTACAGCCGCCCTAGGTCACTCCATCGCTTTCTCTCTCTCTCTCTCTCTCTTTCTCTCTTTCTCTCTCTCTGTGCAGCCGCCGGTGAGTTCCTGTACTGATTTTTGCTCTAATTGCCTTTGCTTATCCGAAGTTTGCTTATTTCCCATTGCTTGATTAGAGAGCTGAGCCAATTGTGTTACCGTATCTTTGCTGTATTTTTTACTCAATAGTGAAGCCGCCTAATTGCCTGTTTATTTTGATTAAGGGCCTAATCATTAACCATTACTAAACTCCTCATTTTTCGCACTTTCACCATCATTTCACTCATGGCTTGCTAAGCCTTTCTCCCTGGGTGGCAAAGCATAAGGAAGTTTGGGTAAGCTAATGGCCTCTCCCCGTGCAAAGCCCGCCTGTGTGTGGGTGCTGCGGGTCCGTATGTGCTGGCAGTAGAGGGAAGTAGCGGGTCGCGGCACAGAATGGCAGCAGGAAGGTTGCAAACCCATGCTTACGCGTCCCTTCGCCCTGAGCAATCTAAACTATAGCTAGTACATGTTCATCTCACACTACTCTTAGTAATTGAAGCCGCAAGTCCGCCTCGTTCACAGCCAAAGGATCCCCTGCTGAGAAATCCTCTAGATTGAGCCTAGAGTTCCAGATCATGCCCCAAGCAGAGTCCCTGTACTCGGCTGCATGCGTCTCCGCTGTTAGCCTAAATCCCCTGGTAACTAATCCAGGCGGGGCTCTAGCCTCGAAAGGTCTGTTCGTAAGATCCAGGTGCGCCTGGTTACATAGAGTGGTGGCAACCACTCGGTCATGACCAATTATTGCACCTTGGCTACAGGTGGGGTCCATATGGGTCCTTGGCCCTCTTGTCACGAAAGCGCTACCAAAGCTATCAATCATGCGGGCGGGACTGTCTGGTGCTGGAGGTCCGTCAGGTCATTGCCCGGTCATAGGCAGCCTACGGTCATTGCCCCTTATAGTCAGTCGCTCTCCTCCCCGCTGAGCAGACGGTCATCAAGGGCGGTTACATCAAGTAAACTATTATAGATATTCTAGCAGTCTAGCATTCTGTTTTATTACTCGCTGTATCAGCTGGTTCGCTGTATCAGCTGGTTCGCTGTATCAGACTTGCTCGGCCATGTCGAATTCCATCGGTTCAGCCTGGGGTGCGGCAGAGGCAGCAGGCAGCCCGTACTCTGGCAAGCTGCAGCCGCCCACGGACGTCAAAATCTTCTGCACCTCATGCAGACCCAAGTCAGTCATCTCATCGACGCTCAAATCCGGGTAGCGGAATCGCAGATCCTCGCAAAGGTCCTCAGCAAAGCTTGTCCAGAGATTCTCGCCGTCTTGCGGCTCGCCCCACTCGAGGATCACCGCAAGCAGGTGTCTCACAGCTCTGGGCATCCGCGATTGCACAGCCTCCTCAAGCACCTGTACCAGTGATCATCTCGCTGTAGCAAGCCAATAACCATGCACGCAGCTCTTGCATCAGCGTGCAGAATGCCGCCTACAGTTCGCAGTGCCTCGTAGCTGGTTCGTCCTCGCATGTGAAGCAGTAGTAGACGAATGAAGAACAGCTCTCCCGCTCTTGAAGACACGGTGTACATACGCGAGATGTTGGTGCTGCGCCTCACGCCAGGATGTCTATCGACCTCCACGCCACGCTTGGCTCGTCCCTTGTGCCAGGTGAAGTAAGATGCCACCTCAGTGTACAGCAGGGTCCTAGCGAACTCGTCGGTTTTACACAGCTTGAAGAGTGCTGTTAGCATCGAATCCCTTGGCGCCCACGCCCTGGCGCTTGCAGTGGCTTCATTGAAATACACCAGCTGCTTGTTTCGCTCGTGCACGCAGATGTGAATGACAGCAGGAAATCTGTTGCGAACCTGATGGATTGGAATGTGGCAGTTTCATGTAGCTAGCTCGTAAATTCCGAAGAGGAATAAGAGCCCGTCTGCATAAAGGAAATTGATTAGTGTTGAACTCGCGGGCTGGAATCTCGTCTGGCCCGGTCGTTTTGTTTTCCCGGGGTAGCGGGTTCGGTGCGGGACTGCCCCGGGGTGCGCGGCGGAGGGATGGACAGAAGGCGAACGACCGGCGCTCCTCGAGGCGGATGGCCACTCCGAGGGGAAGAGGGAGAGATTGGGGGCGCACAGACACTCCTCGGTCACGGAAGGCTCGGGGTACTGCCGCGGTCAGCGGAGTGGATAGCCACTCAGAGCTGGCCCGGGAGTCACCGAGGTGAATTTTAGGGATTGGCCGGGGCGTACAGACACTCCGGACCAATCAAGAGATACGAGGTGATGGATTGGCTGGGGCGTACAGACACTCCAAGCCAATCGAAGAGTGCAGGTGAGCGAGGAGGTGAGTTGGTGAAGCGATGAGGCGGCGAGGATGGATGGGAGACACGTGCAGAGAGACCCAAAAAAACGCGAACGCAACCCGAACAAACGTAATTTTAGCTCACCGGGCGGGGTCGAATCGACTCATATAGCGCAGTCTATTTAGCCGTGATAATTGGATTGGCAGCTCGAAGACGGCGGGTGGCACGTATTAGCTGGTAATGCACTGTTCGATGATTCACCGGGCTCGTGCAGTTTATTGTACTTTTACAGTAGTTTTACTACTCAGTAGCTGGTTTAGCCCTAACCACAAAAACGCGCGTGCCACCGGCCGGCTCCAAGCTAGCTAATAAATAGTATGCAGAAAATGGGGGAGTGGGCCAAACCGGCCTGAGCGCAAACGCACACAAAACAGAACCCCGCGAGCACCCCACTCTAGCCCAGCCAATCAAAACACGCGCTGGGTAAGGCTCCACGAGGGGGGGGGTAGAAAAGAGAGGGTCTGCCGGCCCAGCCAGCCAATCCGGCTGCCCAAAACCAAAATCGGGCTGAACCGGCTCAAACCAGACAGAACCGGCTAGGGCGACAGACTGGGCGGTTCACATGCACCAAAAGGTTGAGGAGAAGGTTATTGTGGCGCAGGCTACAACAATTAGCATAAACGGCAGTCCTAAAATGTAGTTTTGCGTGATTGAGTCCGAAGCGATAAATTTCATCGTAATCCCATATCATAGAGCAATCATTAATTATTGTGAAAAATGTTTTTAAGAGGGAATCTTTTTTGTAACCGGTTAAAAATCGATAATAAAGTTAAGCATATATTTCATCGATTTAAGAGGCTATAAAATAATATATACGAGCATAAAATACCAACTTGCAAAACAAGCAACGAAGCTTCAGAAAATCATTACGTAATTCACCAAATCCTAAAATTGTATTAACCGCCTCTATTGGGCCGATATTTCGGGCAGTCAAGTAGTCGCTGATTTCATCGTGCGCTTTCGGAGCTGAAGATTCCTTCCCCTGCTGCTCTGCCGACTCAGCACCACCTGGCGCTCGTTTTACTCGTAAGGTCGTATCGCCACTCTTCAGCAAATACTTGATGACGTACTTGACTGACTTGACCGTGGCGCAGACTTCCACATTCTTATGGCATGAAAACTCAAGTAGGAGGGTTGGATTGTATGGCACAACAAACCTGAGACATTGAATACGAAATGAGAGGTGGGAAATAGGAAGTCGCTGTGATTGGGACTAAAATTCAGGATGAGTGAATGGATCGATAATGAGTAAGTGAACAAGCGATTGCAGTAAAAATGCAACTTCCGTAGTTGCTTTAATCGATGAAAAATGTACCTAAGAGTTAACTTGCATTAGTATATAAATACGAGTAAGAACTGGACGAATAACATGTAGGTCGCACCGATTGTCCATAGGAAAATCGGCCTCTAAACATTTTTTGCACCTCGAATCCTCCCATTTCTAGGGGGCGCCTCCTGTAGTGCGGAGCCTGCGTCGTTGACCAGTGTGGCTGGCAGGAACTCCTTCGGAAAGCCTTTACTGCACTTGCCGTTCTCCATGCAGGAACAGCGCGGGTTCACATCGCCACATGGCCCGTGGAGCATGTGCGTCTTGACCAGCTCGTGCAGCACTGGCTGAATTCGGGGATCTGGAATCTCCGCTGAGACGATCTCATCGTATCGGTCAGGGGTCACACGATGCCTGCTGGCCAGCCACAGCAATATGTGGGCATGCGGAAGACCTGGGTGACAGTTAATAGCAGAACCAGCTGTTACTTTAGAGGAAAGTTAATCTAAAAATTAATCTCCAAGCAACAAATCTCCAAGGACATTCAAAGCAGCTGCATAAAGTAAATTTATCTGCTGCAACAGACTCACCGTGTTTTTGGTACTACAAAGAGCAAAAGTGCGCAGAGACTTGCCCAAATAATTTATTGAGCATTTTTCTTCAGCTCAAACACGCGGGTGACAATGTCTGGTAGGTCCCCTGGCTTCACGGTCGACACGGTAGAGCTCGGGTCAAAAGCAAAACATCGTAGAAAACGGGTAGCTTCAGCTGCTACCCACGGTGGGCAGGTGGCAAATGCCACGGAGATTGCAGCAGATTTCACGTTCCGGCGCATTCATTATTGATACCAGCATAGGGTTGATGGTGCTGAGTCGATAAATCTCAGATAGCGGTTTGGAATGGTCAACCCGTCCGAAATCGACTAGCAGCACTGTAGTCGTCTTGGTATAATTATTAAAACTCAGAATTCGCATGCGATAATATCGATCTGCATTATGCGACAATGCACGCGAAAAGCGGCCGACATAAATCGAACTGACCGGGAAGTCGCCAGAATCTGCTAGGCTAATCATACTTGAGATTTCCCTAGGTAAGGGCTGTGGAGATTGCGCGCCTGGTAGGATGCAATAGCCAATAGAGCTGATTAGGGGAGAGAGCCTCAGTCACCCTAATAGTACCACTGTATATTTTAGCGAATGATTCAGCGTCAGTCTGTTCCGATCTGGATGGCATTGATGGCTGCGAGCCGAAAGACAAGTACTGACATAAGCTGTTCAAAGTAAATGTTTTTAGGCAGTGCCACGGGATCAGATAATTGATTACGGTTTCTGCACATTGGGCAAGGAATAATCAGTTGTTGTTGGATTCGTGGCAAGCCATTGATGCACTGAGCGCAGAATGTATGTAAACAAGGAAATGCCCTGGGATCTATGGGTAAGTATTATGGCCCGAAACGACTATGCACAGTGAGAGAAAGAAAAGTCAATTCTTGCGCGCACGCTTCCTTGGTGGTGTGGGAGTTTCCGCTTGCTTGCTGGGCTCCGCTGATGACTCATAGCTTTTTTGGAACTCGGTCTGGACTGCCTGCCATGCCTCCCAATGGTCATCCCACTCTGCTAGCTGCGTCTCTGGCCACATCACCAGCTGGTCCATCGAGTTTTGACGCCTACTCCGCGCACTCCAACGGGTAGTTTCCAAGCCACCTGGTCTTTCGAGTTCTTCCAATATCCATTGGCTGTGTTGCCACAGCTGTCGCCATTGCTCTGTTGGTAGCGGCAGGGCATGTCTTAAGTGCAGCATGGGCCCCGAGCACTGTTGAAAAGCGCTAAAGTGAGATGGTACCATCTTTGACCACCACTTGCCTGTTGCCACTCAGAAGGCATTGTGCATCGCGTTTCCTGTCAGCGAACTCCTTCAATCGTTCTTTCAATCTGGCCAGGTGTCGGAATTGATGGATGATGAGCTCCATGCCGGGCAGACCTGGCCGATAGGATCCTCGCCAGACTTGAACCACTTTCTTATATTGATGGTACGTGTGTCCGGCATCAGGCTGATTCGATAACCATGTAATACATGTAGTTCTTTGAACCCAATCGAAAAGATTAATCGTTTTAAAGAAATTGCATGAAGCATAGCGAACGCAAGGTGTTTTGCTTATATAGGGTACTGGACCCCTTCTCCCGCGGGGTGTGTTGGCCAACCAAATCGTGCTCGGACCGACAGGACCTCTCGACCAATAGAATCCCTTTCACACATTACTCGAAAATTCCGAGGAAATCACTTCAAATGTATTGCGTGTCACAACACGCGGTAGAAGACACTCACCTTTGGACACTCACCCAGACACTCAGCTGCCCGACCCCTCATCTGGCCTGCTCCTCACCTGTGGGCATGCTCGACCCCACCCTTGGCTGCTCGACCCCACCCCTAGGCTTGCTCGACCCCTCATCCGACCTGCCCGACCCCACTCTTGGCCTGCACGACCTCATCCCTGGGCCTGCCCCTCCCTCGGCCTGCCCCGCCTCCGGCCTTCCCCGCGCCTACCTCCGGCCTGCCCCGCCCCGCCTCCGGGGCCTCCTCATTGCTGATTGGCTCCCCCTCGCTGCCAGCCAATCAGCGACGTGCGCCAGAGGGTACCATTTTCCTACTACTGACCTCATTGGGATTCGCTGCACTCCGCAACCAGTCCTCTGCAAACAGGGCAGCACGCAGGCCCATGTAGGTCTCGCTGCGGAGGTCGTCCTGGTGGGTGCGGAGATAAGTCAGTCTCTCGCCCTCGATCTTCGAGCATTGATCCACCAGGTACTGCTGTAGCAGGCGGCGGCCGCAGTGAAGCGCATTGAACTGGCCAGGCCGCACCATGATCTCGCTGGCGTAGTATTTGCGGGGTGTCAGCTTGCCGCCGTTTGTCATCCTCAATTCTGGATGCCACCTGTCCTGTCCATATGGCAGGAACAGCACGTACTGCAGGGCATCATACAATCGATGCGTCACAGACATTGAGAGCAGATGCCTGCGGTCTTCATCGGGCCGTTGAAGCTCAATAACTACGTCACGAGAAAGTAATTGCCCTGTTGGAAGCGACATCTCCAATTACTCCCACGAGTATGCCCACCTCGTTAGCCTAGGGCAGGTTATAGCGCATTGGGATAGAAAGAAATAGAAGGAAAGAAATTTTCGAATTTAAAGGAAATGCAAAAGAATTTGTAATATTTTCCATTCCATTTAGTAGGTAATTATTTCCTTTATGATTTACTAAGATACAATACATCATAAAATATAGATCAGAGATTTATATAGATCATGGAGTAGTAAAACGCGAAACATTCATATAAATTTTAAGGTGAAAAGGTATAAATAAGGTATAATTATCTACATGTGTCTTTTGTATTTTTTTTTTAAAAATGACAACCAGTTCCTATCTAAAGATTTGCTCCGCCGCAAGACGTGCTCGATACCGCGATTGGCTTGATTTCAGATTCTCCGCTTGTTGCCAATCTGATTCATTAGCCCATCGCAGACTTAAACGCTTCTGCATGTCTTTCAGACGGGCGCTCCGCTTCTCTGCCGACTCAGCAGCCTCCGCTCAGCTGAGCGCGCCTGGGCGTCTTGCAGACGCGCTACATGCTTTTCTATCGACTCGGCAGCTCTTCTATTAGCTGAGTGCTTTGGCGACTTTGGCGAAAATGCGATCAAAATTAGTCAGTCAGTTCAATCGCTAGAGCGCTACATACAAACAAACAAACAAACATAGATTAGACATTTATTTATTAAATGAAAATTTTCTGAAAACTTTCTTTCCTAACATTTAATACAGTTGTCCGTGTGAATTACATACAGCATTCTTGCAGCGAAATGCTATGTTCACACGCTTACATACCGTTATGCAAAAAGACACAAATGTGGTTTTAAATATGGTGCAAGAGTTTTTTATAGTGAAATTTACTTTATTACATTGTTAGTTAGCTCGTAGAATTATGAATTTAATGAAGTTATTGACAATATTTAGGGCAAGCGCAAATTTTTAGGGCAGCGCCATGCGTTGATATGCTTGGCGGAGCTTCTTGAAGGCATTCTTCGGAGCCGCCGTCGCTCCGCTGGCAAACCGCTATTGATGCAGCCACGCACTCGAAGGCCGATTGTCACCGCTTTGAAGGCTGTTCCGAAACGTAACAGGCTAATCAAAGTTTGCTGTCGCTGATCCCGAGGAGTCTGCGCTGCCTCGCAACACAACTGTGAATTGTTGCAGCCACAGAATGAAGTCTTAAGACGGTACGTACTTGTTGGGCCGCGGGACCTGCTGGGCTACATTCAACTGAATCTGGAGACGAGCCGTCAGGGTATCGATTAGGTTGTCGAGATTGGCCAGGACTTGCGATAGCTTTTTTAACAACACAAAAACAACAATAGGCCGCTGATCCTAGCAGCCAGACAACAACAGGCCGCGAATCCTAGCATCTAAACAACAATAGGCCGCTCACCGCTGATCATAGCACCGAGACAAACAACAGACCGCTGAACCTAGCACCGAGGCAACCACAGGCCGCTGATCCTAGCACCAAGACAACAACAAGCCACTGATCATAGCACCGAGACCAACAACAGACCGCTGAACCTAGCACCCAGACAACAACAGGCCGCTAATCCTAGCACCTAAACAACAACAAGCCACTGATCATAGCACCGAGACCAACAACAGACCGCTGAACCTAGCACCGAGGCAACCACAGGCCGCTGATCCTAGCACCAAGACAACAGGCCGCTAGTATTCACGCCAACACGCGCAATATTCACGTATTCAGCTGACAGTCACACAGACATGCAAATAACTGGGATCCTGGTCACGGCACCACTTGTTGTACCCCCCTCCACCCGGGATGGCCCCAGGTGCTGCAAATCCGGCTAGAGTATGCCTAGCTGGGAGACACCCAGGTCCCGCCTACGCCTGTCTCTAACGCTGTGAGAGTTCAGTCTCTTCCGGCTGGCGAAAGTTTGCTTTCCAGCCCCTGAATACTGCGAAAGTTCCCAGTCGTTTCGATCCCGCGCGGCACCATGGAGAAGAAAGAGACTCACACCTGTATTTCGGCAGACTCCAACAACGCGCCGAGTAAACCGCGTACCGAACGTCACGTGTTTATTATTACTTTACTGCACTGCCACCAGCGGGCCAAGAAGGGCGATAGGGACGGAACGGGGGGGGGTTAAAAAGTTAAAATTACAAGTTAAAAAGGGGAGGAGGGCAAACCAATAGACAATAACCAAGTACATACCACCCTGCTGGCCAGCCAATCACAAGCCGCCAGCCGGGGAGGGGTGAGCAAACTTGAGACGGCCCGCGCACGAGACCGGGGATCTGGGCAGGCCGTAGGCCAGACTAGGGTGAGGCTTAAGCCCCCAAACCCCAGCCCGACCGGCCGGCCCAACCCAGCGCGAGGGGGGGGGAGAAAAAAGGATGGGAAGGTGGAGCCCTCGCTGACGCAACACAGCACAACAAAAAAAATTCTTTACATTTCTAGTGCTTTTTAATTCTACGGGTAATTTTAAATTTTATTCCCCTCAAATCATGCTGTTACACACTTTCGCCATCGATGCCGCCAGCTAGTTTGTTAGCCGCCCTCTGCAGTGGTGCCTTGGCGCTCAGGGTGTCCCGATGCACCGCAGTCGCACTAGATACCATACCAGCTGCTTCGTCAGCTCACAGCTCTGCTTCCTGTCTATCAAAAGAGCTGTATGGAAATACGAGCGCCAGGTCGTCGTCCAGGTCAAGAACCCCTGATCCCTATCCCTTCTACGGCCATCAATCGTCAGATCGGTGACTGGGCTGATTCCCTTCACAGGGACAGATGGGCGGGCACCCAGAACTGCTGGCAATCACGCGCCGCGGTCCCGTGCCCCTCTCGCAGGCTCAGGAACATCCTTCTGAACCAAAACCGGAAGGATATTCCCTCGTCATGACCCTTACCGGCCATGGCTACCTCGCCAGACACTGCTTCCTCCGAGGCGACCTCGAGAATGAACTTTTCCCTTTTTGCGAATACAACAACAATGAAGATGCTTAGCACTTTTGCCAATGCCATTTTTTGAAATCTGTTAGCCCCATTCGAGAAAGTGCAATCTGGAGGCAAGTTCGAACTTTAAAAATCCACTATACTAAAAATGGTTTGTCGGTATCTATCTATCTATCTATGTGATCGATTAGAGAAAAACGGCATAACCGATTTTCATAAGATTTTCGAGAAAGTGCAATCTGGAGGCAAGTTCGAACTAAAAAATATTAAACTAAAATACATTTCTAAGCTGACTGAGTTCGCTTGGTGTCTTTAATTAAGTGTCTTATTCGATTTTATTGGGTCTGGTGCCATGCCTAGAAAGCATATAAAAAGTTATCAGATAACATACCGATCTGATTTGACCTTCGTTTATCAGTTGCTGTTTACTCGTAGTGTGTAGTTTTTTACTGTGAGAACTTCTTGCTTAGTTTTTGAAAAAAATTGAATACCAATGCGAATTATCGGGTCCACCCTAACTGCCAGCCGGAAAACTGCCAGCCGACAATTGCCAGCCGACAACTGCCAGCCGACAACTGCCAGCCGACAACTGCCAGCCGGAAAACTGCCAGCCGACAATTGCCAGCCGAAAACTGCCAGCCGACAATTGCCAGCCGACAACTGCCAGTCGACAATTGCCAGCCGACAACTGCCAGCCGAGAAAACTGCCAGCCGGAAAACTGCCAGCCGGAAAACTGCCAGCCGGACAAGTGCTAGCTGGAGTACCACTAATATTAATGCAGACAGCTGTAAAAAATATAGCTCGGACTACGTCATCCGTGCCGAAAGCTACTGCCCCCAACCTGTCCAGGACATCCTGCTCACCATGCAGGGTCTGTTCAGGCGGGGCCAGGCTCAAACTCAGCGATATGTGGACTCACTGGACTGCCTGCTGTGCGACGCCAATGCGCTGGACACCGCCGGCGGGTGGACTTCGTTCTCTTGCTAGCTCTGCGGCGAGCCATTGGACACTGCCCCTATTTCTGTAACTCTTGGGCTAATGTAATTTATTGTTCATGTTGTTTCTATAGCTCGTATTAGAAGCTATTCTACGGGGCTACGAAAGCTTTATTTAAGTAAAGTAATTTAATAGACTTTTCTAGGATTGCGTCATATAACAATCGCAATCGCAAATTAAATAATAAAGTAAATGAACTTTCAATACAAAAATATTTACAATAGGCATTACAGAATGCCTTCTCCTTCACATATATACTTCTAATGGAAATCTGAAAAAAATTAGGGAAGGGAAGAGCGACATTTAATGCTACCCCACAAGCCTTTTGCTAGCCAAACAGTTTCGTGCTTTTTACTTAGCTAATAAGTAGGCTACAGTAGATTCAATTAGCTAGAACTTGTCGGCTGGCAGATTTCTCGGATGGCAGTTGTCGACTGGCAGTTGTCGGCTGGCAGTTTTCCGGCTGGCAGGTTTCTCGGCTGGCAGTTGTCGGCTGGCAATTGTCGACTGGCAGTTGTCGGCTGGCAGTTTTCCGGCTGGCAGTTTTCTCGGCTGGCAGTTGTCGGCTGGCAATTGTCGACTGGCAGTTGTCGGCTGGCAATTGTCGGCTGGCAGTTTTCGGCTGGCAATTGTCGGCTGGCAGTTTTCCGGCTGGCAGTTGTCGGCTGGCAGTTGTCGGCTGGCAGTTGTCGACTGGCAGTTGTCGGCTGGCAGTTTTCCGGCTGGCAGTTGGGGTGCTCCCGAATTATCCTGAGTAATGCTCCCGAGTAAAGGAAACGATGTACGTTAGATTAAAGTAGATAAATAAAACAAAAAATGACTCGATCCTGCCCTTTACTCCTAAAAACACATAGTAAAATCCAAATTAATATTTTTTGAGAGAGTAAACATGTTGGCCTTGCCGTGCTGGCTCTTAATTTAAAGCGTTCAAGTCATTTTAATTGGGTTTGTCGTTCGAAATGGGTCGAGATATTCCCAGAAAAGTCTCTTTCGCAAATTTTGTCTGAATGAGAGCTGAGCTCCTTGACCTTATGTCTTTCGTCGAAGTGGACTTTTACTGTAACTGTAACTAGTCTAACTGATAGATTTGGGATCCATTTTTTATTTTTTAGAACAGACATACTTTTTTGTATAGGCCTAACCTACATGCAGATGCAGCCTTGCAGGGCCTAGGCTAGACATGGTATTAAAAAAATTAAGTTAAGTCATCAATTGACAATTCAATCACTGCTTTAACAGGTTAGGACTTGTGCTATCAGCTATGTATGCATGCTTTAGAAAATATACTTTTAAAAAGTAACTAGGCCTAGGCCTAGCCCTTGTTTTACTTTTTATACAACAAATTTGTAACTTTTACCCAACTTATTTTAATATTGTCCTAGGGTTTTCTTCTATCTGTTATAAATTCAAACTAAAATTGCTACTAATTTACTAAAATTGACATAGCCATAGGCTTTTGCTTTGATCTCACTAATGCTATCACAGTTGTAGTAGGGCTATATTGCACATTGAAGTTCCAAAAAGCTTTAATAAGTTTTAACAGAGGTATTTATTCAATTATTATATACTAGTTATAGACTAAACATAATTTCCTTAGACCTAGGTTTATCTTCTAAGCATATATCTTAGAATAAGATAAGTATAAAATCAGTATTTCTATTTCTTATTGGTAGCATAGCATTTTAATTTTATAGGCCCTCTATTCCACATTCTGGATCATATAATATATGCCCAAAATTTTGGGTGTGCATTGGCCTTGCATGCCAAAATTAGGCATGCACAGTTGGCATGTATCATTCCTCAGAAAATAGTATAAGTGCACACCTGGCATGCACTTTATGAATCATGTGTAAAAGTTATTGTGAAGTAGAAAAAAGATGAAGAAAATTATTTTTTAAGTGTAAATTTTAAGCTTTCTGGTTTTTTAAGCTTGTAAAAAGCATTTAAACAAATCTTTATATGTATCAATTTTCCACTATAGATAATAGGCCTATTGCCAAAAAAGCATAAAAATCAACCAAATTATCTGCTAATAAGGGTCTATTAGGCCTATTCAATTTAAAAAAGGTCATTTATTATTGCAACATTGGCATATTTTTGAGAATGGACATGCACTAATTTTTTTTGGCATATATTTATAATTATTCAATTTTTGTTTTGGCATGCACCCAGCATAATCTGGACTATGGCCTCTACTAGGCCTAACTAAGGCCCTACCCATATCATAGTTCAAAAAGCAACATGTAGGCCTATGCTAAGATTTCTTGGCATATAACAAGGGTACTTGCTAGCCTATTTTTCAGTGTACATTAGCATATATCTTAGCATATATGACACAGTAGAGAATTTTTGGCTTATATCTATGGCATACCTGCAAACATATTAGGATCAAATAAAGTGACTATATAAAATATTCTATATGCAACACTGTCAACACTGTCAAGGAATAATTAAAAAATTTTTTATAATTATCTTTTCTTAGTGAATATTGTAAAATTGCAAAAAAGGCCTAATTTTAGTTTTTTACTCTGCATGAATAATGAATTCAAAAATAAAAACAAGCATACAACTTTGACAACATACATAGTTAAAAACATTTTTTGTCCTATAGTCCTGGCATACAAATGTGGTACTATACTTTTTCTCTTATTGGACCCAGCATACACTGATATGCTATCCAAACTATGGCTAAGGCCAAATATTAGTTAGCATTTTTATTATTTACCAAGTGGTCTACAGGCCTAGAATGTTTTATATATGTTTCTTAGAATAACTTGTAAATCTGTATCATTTTGCAAAGGGTGTAAGAGTGCATAAGAGCATGATTGAGTTGCGCCAGTCTCCTCGTAGCATTCCACCTGCATGTGTTCTGCTGCCTTCTCTTGTAGCCCACAAAGGTAGCCAATGGCTATTGCCCCCAACCTGTTCAGGATGTCCTGCTGCTCACCTTGCAGGGTCCATTCAGGCAGAGTTAGGCCCAAACCTGTCAATACATGGACTGCCTGCTATGCGATGCTGGGATGCATGACACTGCCAACAGAGCAGACTTTGTTCACTCCCAGGCTCTGCAGCGCGCCATCTGACACGCCCTGCTCTAACTGTGACTGTGCATATGGGGTTGTGTATTTTGTTGTTGTTGTTGTTGTTGTAAATCTCTTATAGTTATCTATATATTTAGCCAATAGTCCTTCTTTGGCATTGCAATGATTAGGTTATGGCCACACTTTCAAATCTATTATATAGTATGCTGGAAAAAGTGATCCCTTACACTATAAATTCAAGTTTATACCAGAAAAACTAATTTACTTATAAGGTATATGTTGGATATTATCATAAAGGTATTGTGACAATATAAGGCCTTTTTGTATTTTGACAATATAGGACTACAGTGATCTTTTCTTGCATTACAACATTTTAGTCTTTTGTATTCCAATACAACTATGCTATATGCCAGCTCTAGGATGCAATTTTCCATTAGATTAGTCTGTATGCTAGATATTTTGTACCACCCATTTTTGTCCCTTGTACACTTGAATTTTCTAGCATATATATAATATTTGGGAGTAAGGAGTTATGGTTATGGTCTTAATACAATATATATTAATAATCCCAAGATTTCATTGTTAAGGTGTCCTATATGCCAGAATTTTCTAGCATACATTAGCCCTTTATAATCATACATGCGCAACCCCCCTGATTTACACTGGCCACGCGACTTACTTTTTGACCAAAAATGCGACTTACCTGTGAAAGAAACCCTAGAGCAACATTAACACAATTTTGGGTAAACGGCAGGAGTAACTATGACTCTCTTATAAGGGCTAAAGCCTCGTCATCTAATTAGTACTACGTCTATTCTTTGGGGTGGGCATTTTTGCGACTTACCCCTGGTCCACCACAATTTACCGTGGCCAGATCGGCCAGGTCGGCCAGCAGTTGCGCATGTATGTTTATAATTCATTGGTAGGCTATATATATTCTATAGTCTTGAATATACACTGTGCATGCAAGAATTTTTTTGCTCTACATACTGCAGGTGGGAGGGTTAGACTGAAAGGACTGAATTTTTTTGTGGCACAGCTATTAGATAGCTTTGATTGTAGTGCCATGCATTTTTCTTTTTATACATCATGCTGTTGCATGAAGCATGCCAAAAAAACTTTTTAACTCCTTGATGCACACTATGCACATGATGTGGTATTAGACTGCCTAGGACTTTATTGCACATGAGATTCCATATATTAAAAATGGTCTTTTCCCCTAAAAATGTATTTTTGGGAGTATGGTATATATTTGATGTGCTTAAATCTTATAAAATTGTTTTTGGCCCATAAAAAATCTTTGTACTATGCAATATAATTTTTGTAGACTGTCTACTGCAAAAGTAAGATTGAGGCTCCAAAAGAGCCCATTGCTTCTATATATTTAGCAAGCAACAAAGACCCTCAAGGGTCTCATATATGTACATATAGCAAAAGGACAAAGGGAAAAGGAAGGAATAAACAAGCAAGCACTGGGTGACACATCGTGACAAAGAACATTCCTATCCCATTTCCTTTCAACCCCTCATACAACATAACTACACTGTATGTTATCACAATAATCAAAAAGGCAAACAACAAAAAGGTTATTATATAGCAAGTTAAATTTGAAACAGAATGTTTTTATAAAGAATGTCTACTGGTATTTTTTTAATGCTATGCTTATAAATTATTGATAATCTTGGATTATTGCAATGGCCTCAAGGTTTATTATTTGCAAAACTTTTATTACTAATAATAGAACTTATACATATTGGAAAAGAATATCAAAATCAATGATCATTTTATAATTATATGTTAGATAAGATTTTAATGCCATCTCTTAGAATGCCAAGTTTTAGAATTTTAGCCACTATAGAGAACTTAAAATAAGCTATAATTTCCTAAGTATTGTACTAAAAGTAGTAGTTGCTGCCACAATTGCAATAATTTTGAGAGAAAAGCTCTAGGACTTAATTGGCTCAAACTTGCCTAAGAACTTCTCTTAAATTAGACTACCAAGGGTCAATTAATGCTTTTAGGTCACAAAGGTTTAAGACAATAGCTTTACAATAGTTGATCTGCACTTAATAAGCATTTGCACTCTTAGAAGTGCTAACCAGGCTACAGAATATTATAATTGATCAAGTTGTTAGACAAAATAAATTCGCAAATATATTGGGAGAGGAGCCTGTTGGGTTGGGAAAGTTTGGCTTATACTTAGGGTCCTCTCATATCCGGAATAAGACAAAGGGGGTTTCAAACAAGAGTGGGTCTGGCTCCCTTTTCTCCCTGGAGAAAAGGGAATTTTCCACGCAGGGAAATGATGTCAATACACATAATACAAATTTCACTAGGTGAGCAATCCACAGAGGCAAAATATTTCAGTCAGTGGGATCAGTGGGAGAGGCCTTGCCTACCACATCCCCTGGCAAGTGTTGTACACAGAACTCGGAATAGCACCTTGGAGTGGCAGACTGGTGTCTGCGCTTGGATGGGGGCGGCACTAGATTGCTGGCTGTCGAGTCTGAGGTCGTGTAATGAGCTGGCCTTACTGAGCCCACCTGGCAGGCCTGCGGGGCTGCATACAGCTGAGGTGGTGGAGGGCTGTACAGCACTAAGCAGTGATGGACCATTTTGAGAGTTTCGCTTCTTGCCACACTCGGGACTAGAGAGCTCTTTTGTCAGGTTCTTCATCATGCGGTTGAAAATTGCCCTCGCCAGTGCAGTCTTGACATTGTGGCCCTTTGTACAGGTGGTCAAAAATGCGAAGCACTCCAGGAACTACACGGTCCAGCTCTTCGTCTAATTCAGTTACCTGGCCGCTGCCGTACTCGACCCTGCTAGCGACATAGATCTCATCAAAAACTAGTGACTACCCTCTCAAATTGCGACAGCTTCGATGCTCTCAGTTTGAGTTAGCTTTCACTACCCAGACCATCTTAAGAGTCAACTCTAGCAGTGATAGACCTTAGTTTACGATTGAGACGGCTGACAGAGTTCATCCTGGTCTAGCATTGTCTTGTAGGCGGAGGCACTGATTGAGTAAATCAGATAGGAGAACACGAAGAGCTCCTGTGAATACCTCCGTGAGTTTGATGGCTTCCAGCTGAGCCTCAGCTGCTCCAAGATGAAGTTGACAGTACGATTGTCCGCCAGAGCTTTCACTGCGTCGAGCAGGTCCTCTGCCATGTCCACCAAACGCACAATCCTAGCATCCTGAGTGCAGGCGCTAGTCTTGCTGGCATCCTCAATTTAGTTCTCCAATCGCGACATGAGGTTGACCAGTTGGCTAAGCGTAGATATCCTAGTGTCAATTTGGAGATCCTGAATCGATTCATCTTCAGGGGCATTCCACTGACAGCACAGCTCACAGTGTGGTCTTTGGCCATGCAGATGTAGCACGCTACACAGACAGTTGATGAAGTCTCAGGCATGCGGTCCTCTCGGTTCAGCTGGCGGCACACTTCGTGTAAGTCACAAGTTGCGATGGAATCGGCCTCTTGAAAAAGGTGAATTTCATTTTGCAGAGCGGTGTACTCCCGCTGCAGATGCTCTGACGACGTTGCCGTTGTCGGCCGGGATAGTTTCACAGCACGCGAGAGATAAGAAAAACTTATAGGAGACTCCTGAAAACATAGGAGGACAAGGGTCTCAGTGATCATAAATTTTGCTATTTTGGCATCACAGACAACTTATTCCAAGGAATATGACCCCCATTTTCACTAGAGGACAGCTGACTTGTGTGTTCAAGATGTTGTCTAAAATTCAGGGCCTATTGTGTCAGTTTTCTGAATAAATATGCCCTCCGACTTCTAAAATTTATTAATATATTTTATCGTGGTTTGTTTGCACAGTGCTACTATAAGTAGAACGAAAATTTTGATAATTACCGTCCAATCAATCCGCAGCACCTACAGCCAGTAGCCGCTATGCTCGGCCGAATCGCTTCCGCTAGGCGCCTCATGGCTGGCGCCGCTAGCGCCCGCGTGCGCGCCTTCTCGGCTCCGGCCGCCGCTTCCGCGGCTGCCAGCAACAAAATCGAAGTATTTGTCGACGGCAACCCGGTCCAGTGCGACCCCGGCATGACTGTGCTGCAGGCCTGCGCTCTGGCCGGCGTCGAAATTCCCCGATTCTGCTATCACGAGCGCCTGTCCATCGCTGGCAACTGCCGCATGTGCCTGGTGGAGGTTGAGAAATCCATCAAGCCGGTGGCCAGCTGCGCTATGCCAGTGATGAAGGGCATGCGGGTCAAGACTGACTCGCCGATGACGCGGAAAGCTCGCGAAGGCGTTATGGAATTTCTGCTGGTTAATCATCCGCTGGATTGTCCAATCTGCGATCAGGTGTGTGGGCGCTTTTGCCAAGATGCTTTACAGTCTTCTGAAACAAATTTAAAAAGGCCCCAAGCAATCATCTTGTATCAGACTCCTTAGAATCGCCCCTAAAAGCCTTCCAAGAATCGCCCCTAGAAGCCTCGCAATAATCGCCCCTGAAAGCCTCCCAAGAATCGCCCCTAAAAGCCTCCCAAGAATCGCCCCTAAAAGCCTCCCAAGAATCGTCCCTGAGAGCCTCCCAAGAATCGCCCCTGAGAGCCTCCCAAGAATCGCCCCTGAGAGCCTCCCAAGAATCGCCCCTAAAAGCCTTCCAAGAATCGCCCCTGTAAGCCCCCAAGAATCGCCCCGAAAGCCTCCCAAGAATCGCCCTGAGAGCCTCCCAATAATCGCCCCTAAAAGCCTCCCAATAATCGCCCCTAAGAGCCTCCCAAGAATCGCCCTGAGAGCCTCCCAAGAATCGCCCCTGAAAGCCCCAAAAATCGCCCTGAGAGCCTCCCAAGAATCGCCCCTAAAAGCCTCCCAAGAATCGCCCTGAGAGCCTCCCAAGAATCGCCCCTGAAAGCCCCAAAATCGCCCTGAGAGCCTCCCAAGAATCGCCCCTGAAAGCCCCAAAATCGCCCTGAGAGCTTCCCAAGAATCGCTCCCAAGCCGCGCCCCAAATCGCCATCGCAGGGAGGCGAGTGCGACCTGCAGGACCAGTCCATGGTGTTCGGCAGCGACCGATCGCGCTTCACTGACAATCTGCACGACGGCAAGCGAGCAGTCGAGGACAAGAACATCGGACCGCTGGTGAAGACCATCATGACCCGCTGCATTCACTGCACCCGCTGCGTTCGATTCGCCTCCGAGGTGGCCGGCGTTGAAGATCTTGGCACCACCGGGCGAGGCAACGATATGCAGGTGAGTTGATGAGAGGAAGTGATGGATCCTGGGGTAGCAGCGGAGTGAAAGACCCTGAGGTAGCAGCGGAGTGAAAGACCCTGAGGTAGCAGCGGAATGAAAGACCCTGAGGTAGCAGCGGAATGAAAGACCCTGAGGTAGCAGCGGAATGAAAGACCCTGAGGTAGCAGCGGAATGAAAGACCCTAAGGTAGCAGTGGAGTGAAAGACCCTGAGGTAGCAGCGGAGTGAAAGACCCTGAGGTAGCAGCGGAGTGAAAGACCCTGAGGTAGCAGCGGAGTGAAAGACCCTGAGGTAGCAGCGGAATGAAAGACCCTGAGGTAGCAGCGGAATGAAAGACCCTGAGGTAGCAGCGGAGTGAAAGACCCTAAGGTAGCAGTGGAGTGAAAGACCCTGAGGTAGCAGCGGAGTGAAAGACCCTGAGGTAGCAGCGGAGTGAAAGGCCTGAGGTAGCAGCGGAGTGAAAGGCCTGAGGTAGCAGCGGAGTGAAAGACCCTGAGGTAGCAGCGGAGTGAAAGGCCTGAGGTAGCAGCGGAGTGAAAGGCCTGAGGTAGCAGCGGAGTGAAAGACCCTGAGGTAGCAGCGGAGTGAAAGGCCTGAGGTAGCAGCGGAGTGAAAGGCCTGAGGTAGCAGCGGAGTGAAAGGCCTGAGGTAGCAGCGGAGTGAAAGGCCTGAGGTAGCAGCGGAGTGAAAGGCCTGAGGTAGCAGCGGAGTGAAAGGCCTGAGGTAGCAGCGGAGTGAAAGGCCTGAGGTAGCAGCGGAGTGAAAGGCCTGAGGTAGCAGCGGAGTGAAAGGCCTGAGGTAGCAGCGGAGTGAAAGGCCTGAGGTAGCAGCGGAGTGAAAGGCCTGAGGTAGCAGCGGAGTGAAAGACCCTGAGGTAGCAGCGGAGTGAAAGGCCTGAGGTAGCAGCGGAGTGAAAGGCCTGAGGTAGCAGCGGAGTGAAAGACTGACTCTTTAGTAGCAGCAAAACGAACCAAAAGCCTATCCAAGGTAAATTAAAAGGCTGTCTCGTATACACTACTCGGAGCTAGCAACTAGCCAATCGGACAAAGAAAAAGGTAAGCTGAAGGTGACTCCACCTCCCACTTTAGATTGGCACCTACGTTGAGAAGCTATTCCGCAGCGAACTCTCCGGCAACGTGATCGACCTGTGCCCCGTTGGCGCCTTGACCAGCAAGCCCTATTCGTTCACCGCCAGGCCCTGGGAGCTCAGCAGGGTAGAATCAGTCGACGTGATGGACGCTCTTGGATCTAACATCACTGTGAGCTCGCGAACCAACGAAGTGATGCGTGTGATTCCCAGACTGCACGACGGAATTAACGAGGAGTGGATCTCCGACAAGACTCGCTTCGCCTACGATGGACTCAAAAGACAGCGTCTGGTCGCGCCTATGGTTAGTTTGTTTAGCTTTGGTCCTGAGCCTTCAGTGAGTGCCGCTACCCCACACTCCCTCCCTCAGTCAGTGAGTTCCGCTACCCCACACTCCCTCCCTCAGTCAGTGAGTTCCGCTACCCCACACTCCCTTTCTCAGTCAGTGAGTGCCGCTACCCCGACTGCCTCCAGTCGCAATCAGACAACACAGCAATCAGACAACAGAGCAATCAGACAGCACAGCAATCAGACAACAAAGCAATCAGACAGCACAGCAATCAAACAACAGAGCAATCAGACAACACACCAATCAGACAACACACCAATCAGACAACACACCAATCAGACAACACACCAATCAGACAACACACCAATCAGACAACACACCAATCAGAAAACAGAGCAATCAGACAGCACAGCAATCAGACAACACAGCAATCAGACAACAAATCAGACAACACACCAATCAGACAACACAGCAATCAGACAACACAGCAATCAGACAACAGAGCAATCAAACAACAGAGCAATCAGACAGCACAGCAATCAGACAACACAGCAATCAAACAACAAATCAGACAACACAGCAATCAGACAACAAATCAGACAGCACAGCAATCAGACAACAAATCAGACAACAGAGCAATCAGACAACAGAGCAATTAGACAACAGAGCAATCAGACAACAGAGCAATCAGACAACAGAGCAATCAGACAACAGAGCAATCAGACAACAGAGCAATCAGACAACAGAGCAATCAGACAACAGAGCAATCAAACAACAGAGCAATCAAACAACAGAGCAATCAGACAGCACAGCAATCAGACAGCACAGCAATCAGACAACACAGCAATCAAACAACAAATCAGACAGCACAGCAATCAGACAACACAGCAATCAGACAACAAATCAGACAACAAATCAGACAACAAATCAGACAACAGAGCAATCAGACAGCACAGCAATCAGACAACAAATCAGACAACAGAGCAATCAGACAACAAATCAGACAACAGAGCAATCAGACAACAAATCAGACAACAGAGCAATCAGACAGCACAGCAGTAACCGTCAACCGTCTTTTCTGGCCTTCAGTTGCGTCGCAGCGGTAACCTGACGGATTCAGACTGGCCGGACGCCCTTCACGAGGTGGCCCGCCGCCTGTCGGCCAGCCGCGAATCCCCGGACCAGACAGCCGTCCTTGCTGGCCCGTTCGCCGACGCTGAGTCGCTGACGGCGCTGAAGGACCTGGTCAACGCGGCGCAATCTGAGCTGGTCTGCACAGAGGAAGCGTTCCCCGGCTGTACGGATCTGCGCAGCGCCTATCTCATGAACTCGCGCATTGCCGGCGTTGAGGACGCCGATCTGGTGCTGCTAGTTGGCACGAATCCGCGCTACGAAGCGCCCGTGCTCAACGCCCGACTGAGAAAGTGCTGGCTTCACAACGAGCTTCTTGTGGCCTCTGTCGGGCCCAAGTTTGACCTGTCGTACACGTACGATCATCTGGGCGACTCGCCCGAGACGCTGCTTCGCTTAGCCGATGGCTCACATCCTTTTGCCAAGGTAAGCAGGGCCTTACAGTTTCTCAATTACTGTTGAAAGCTCAGGACTTTCAGGGTGTATCTGAACTGCTCAGGACTGTCAGGGTGTATCTGAACTGCTCAGGACTGTCAGGGTGTATCTGAACTGCTCAGGACTGTCAGGGTGTATCTGAACTGCTCAGGACTGTCAGGGTGTATCTGAACTGCTCAGGACTGTCAGGGTGTATCTGAACTGCTCAGGACTGTCAGGGTGTATCTGAACTGCTCAGGACTGTCAGGGTGTATCTGAACTGCTCAGGACTGTCAGGGTGTATCTGAACTGCTCAGGACTGTCAGGGTGTATCTGAACTGCTCAGGACTGTCAGGGTGTATCTGAACTGCTCAGGACTGTCAGGGTGTATCTGAACTGCTCAGGATTGCCAGTGAAAATCTGAACTGCTCAGGATTGTCAGTGTATCTGAACTGCTCAGGATTGTCAGGGTGTATCTGAACTGCTCAGGATTGTCAGGGTGTATCTGAACTGCTCAGGACTGTCAGGGTGTATCTGAACTGCTCAGGACTGTCAGGGTGTATCTGAACTGCTCAGGACTGTCAGGGTGTATCTGAACTGCTCAGGACTGTCAGGGTGTATCTGAACTGCTCAGGACTGTCAGGGTGTATCTGAACTGCTCAGGACTGTCAGGGTGTATCTGAACTGCTCAGGATTGTCAGTGTATCTGAACTGCTCAGGATTGCCAGTGAAAATCTGAACTGCTCAGGATTGCCAGTGAAAATCTGAACTGCTCAGGACTGTCAGGGTGTATCTGAACTGCTCAGGACTGTCAGGGTGTATCTGAACTGCTCAGGACTGTCAGGGAGTATCTGAACTGCTCAGGACTGTCAGGGTGTATCTGAACTGCTCAGGACTGTCAGGGAGTATCTGAACTGCTCAGGACTGTCAGGGTGTATCTGAACTGGTCAGGACTGTCAGGGAGTATCTGAACTGGTCACGACTGTCAGGGAGTATCTGAACTGCTCAGGACTGTCAGGGTGTATCTGAACTGGTCACGACTGTCAGGGAGTATCTGAACTGGTCACGACTGTCAGGGAGTATCTGAACTGGCCATAAATGTCCAAATTGTCTTGCACATTTGTTTATGATTTTTGTGTAAAATGAATTAGAAGTGTTAAAGTTTTGCACCTTCTTTACAAATAAATGGCGACTGAATTGTCTTGACCTCTGAAAGTAGGGCCAAGTCCTCCGAGACTTGAATTCTTTTGACACGTGAACCCCGCCTACATTTTGTAATTTCCTACCGCAACAGACCCTAGCCGCGGCCAAGCGCCCCCTAGTCCTGCTGGGCAGCGAGGCTCTATGCCGGCCCGACGGCCGGGCCCTGCACTCTGCGGCCCTGCAGCTCAGCGAGTTGCTTCGACAGAAAATGAAAGCGGCCAATCCCGAGGAAGCCGACTGGCGCGTGTTCAACCTGCTGCACCGGGTTGCCAGCCAGGTGGCCGCTCTGGACCTGGGCTACCGGGCCGGGCCGGAGTCCATCCGGGCTGCCAAGCCTCGCCTTCTCTTCCTGCTGGGCGCCGATGCGGGGCTGATCAAACGGACCGACCTTGCTTCAGATGCCTACGTTGTCTATATTGGTATGATCTATATATGTGTGCCTCACTCACTCATCTGTGTGCCTCACTCACTCATCTGTGTGCCTCACTCACTCATCTGTGTGCCTCACTCACTCATCTGTGTGCCTCACTCACTCATCTGTGTGCCTCACTCACTAATCTGTGTGCCTCACTCACTAATCTGTGTCCCTCACTCACTCATCTGTGTGCCTCACTCACTCATCTGTGTGCCTCACTCACTCATCTGTGTGCCTCACTCACTAATCTGTGTGCCTCACTCACTAATCTGTGTCCCTCACTCACTCATCTGTGTGCCTCACTCACTCATCTGTGTGCCTCACTCACCCCTGTGTGCCTCACTCACTCATCTGTGTGCCTCACTCACTCATCTGTGTGCCTCACTCACTCATCTGTGTGCCTCACTCACCCCTGTGTGCCTCACTCACTCATCTGTGTGCCTCACTCACCCCTGTGTGCCTCACTCACTCATCTGTGTGCCTCACTCACCCCTGTGTGCCTCACTCACTCATCTGTGTGCCTCACTCACTCATCTGTGTGCCTCACTCACCCCTGTGTGCCTCACTCACTCATCTGTGTGCCTCACTCACCCTTGTGTGCCTCACTCACTCATCTGTGTGCCTCACTCACCCCTGTGTGCCTCACTCACTCATCTGTGTGCCTCACTCACTCATCTGTGTGCCTCACTCACTCATCTGTGTGCCTCACTCACCCCTGTGTGCCTCACTCACTCATCTGTGTGCCTCACTCACTCATCTGTGTGCCTCACTTCATTTACTCACTTATCTCTGTGTGCCTCTCACACTCATCTGTGTGCCTCCCTCACTCACTCATCTGTGTGTGCCTCACTCATTGTGTGCCTCACTCATCTGTTCACCCATCTCACTCTATCCAACCACCTCTCTCCTCTATCCACTCCGCAACTGCAGGCAGCCACGGCGACAATGGAGCCGCCATTGCGGACGCCGTCCTGCCGGGAGTCGCCTTCACCGAGAAGAATGCCACCTACGTGAATACGGAGGGCCGCGCCCAGCAGACCCGGCTGGCCGTCTCGTCGCCCGGCGCCGCCCGCGAGGACTGGAAAATTGTCCGCGCCCTGTCCGAACTGGCTGGCGCTCCGCTGCCGTACGACAACCTCAACCAGGTGCGCGCGCGGATGGCGCAGATTGCGCCGCATCTGACTCGCTATGACAGCGTTGAAGAGGCCAACTACTTTAGCCAGTGCCTGCAGCTGGCCAAGTCGGTAAGCTTCTCGTGGCTTTTTGCTTTGCTGCCGCCTCGGGTTGGGCGACTGCCAATCTCCCATGTTAATCCCAGTTGCTGGGCCAGCCTCCCAGATCCCCAGTTACTAGGCCAGCCTCCTAAGGGGGCCGTAGCCCAGCGGTAGCGCAGCTGCTCTGGTGTGCCAGCGACCCAGGCTCGATTCCAAGTGCAGTCACATTAATTTGGGGCTGAATTGGAATCTCGGCTTGGCTCTGCTCGTGCAATTAACGGCCTTGAGAGCCAACCCCCCAAGGCGCAGTGAAGTGTACATGCCTAACGATAAAATAAAGTTAGGGCCGCTGTACACTACTGTGTGACTGTGTGCCTGCGTACGTATCCGCGCGCTTGTATGCCTGCTCAGGGGAGTCGGCGGAATGGGCAGTAATGCCTCTCGCCGGTTGTGTGCCTATGTCACTTAAAGTGCGACAGGGTGCACACAACCCCCCTGCCTCTAATAAAAAAATAGGCCAACCTCCCAGATCCTGAGTTTCTGGGCCAGTCTCCCAGCTCAGTTGCTGGGCCAGCCTCTCAGTTCCTCAGTTTCTGGGCCAGCATCCCAGTTTCTCAGTTGCTTGGCCAGCCTCCCACATCCTCAGTTGTTGAGCAAGCCTCCCAAATCCTCAGTTTCTGTGCCAGCCTCTCAGACCCTCAGTTTCTGGGCCAGCCTCCCAAATCCTCAGTTTCTGTGCCAGCCTCTCAGATCCTCAGTTTCTGGGCCAGCCTCCCAGATCCTCAGTTTCTGGGCCAGCCTCTCAGACCCTCAGTTTCTGGGCCAGCCTCCCAGACCCTCAGTTTCTGGGCCAGCCTCCCAGATCCTCAGTTTCTGGGCCAGCCTCCCAAATCCTCAGTTTCTGTGCCAGCCTCTCAGACCCTCAGTTTCTGGGCCAGCCTCCCAAATCCTCAGTTTCTGTGCCAGCCTCTCAGATCCTCAGTTTCTGGGCCAGCCTCCCAGATCCTCAGTTTCTGGGCCAGCCTCTCAGACCCTCAGTTTCTGGGCCAGCCTCCCAGACCCTCAGTTTCTGGGCCAGCCTCCCAGATCCTCAGTTTCTGGGCCAGCCTCTCAGACCCTCAGTTTATGGGCCAGCCTCCCAGATCCTCAGTTGCTGGGCCAGCCTCTCAGACCCTCAGTTTCTGGGCCAGCCTCCGAGACCCTCAGTTTCTGGGCCAGCCTCCCAGATCCTCAGTTTCTGGGCCAGCCTCTCAGACCTACGTCTTGTAGGTACTCGTATTTCGGTGCATGTAATATCCAATAGTTTTAATTCGTATTAATTTAACACCCAAAGCACTCTACTGTCAGTAGCAGCAGCGGGCACGCGCAGCGCATTTTGCACATCTAAATTAATCAGTTTCGGCCAATTTCAGCCCGGAGACGCGAAGCTGGACGCGGCGCCGATCCGGCTGTCGCTGATGGACCTGCCGGACTTCTACATGACGGACGCCATCTCCAGGTCATCGCTCACAATGGCCAAATGCGTGCAGGCCGCCAGCAAGCCGACCAAGTACTGAGGCGCTGAACTCCAAAGAAAATAGAAACTGGTTCATTAGCGCAGATCCTTCAGTGCACAGTTTCTCTCGATTTGCGTTTTTTTTCGGTTGCCCTTCGCCCAGCTGTAACTGTTGGCATTGGCTGGACTGGTGGAACTGCTACGGGCTGTCACTATGCATAAGTATAGATTTCATTTCGGGAATTCGCGTGTAGTCTATAGGTCCGTGTGCACTCTGGCGTCTTATACATACTACTTGTGTATTTTCCCCGACAGTAGTAGTGATGCATAAATAATAGAAGCTAGGATAGAATCGATATTGTAAATGTTAGAAACTGCCATTTTATATCGTTGTGCACCCCCTCCACTGCTGTCCCTGCTTCCCTCCCTACTGTAGACCTGAAGTTACCCAATTCACCCTAACAGGTAACTAGTAGGTGGAGCTCTGTTGTAGCAAGCTTAGAAATGCTGTTTAATATAAACTCTAGAACCGATTCTATAAATAAATATTAATAATTGAAATGAAATTTCAAACCGGCCTTTTTTAGGCGTTCTTGTTTTTGGCCTACGCATGTCCGTTTATTTTTTGTTGTTGTTAAGCGGGTGTTTCTTGTTTAAAATCATATCGATTTTTTAGGCTTGTTTTTATGCACTTTGATTTCATATTGGAGATATGCAATACGATGAACTAGTTTTTTGTCATAACAGGCTAGGCTGTGACAGGCTTCACTGCAGATGGCGTGCTGACTGTGTTAGATAAGATTGACTCAATCCAATACTCCTAACCCCCTCTGCTTTGAGCCATGGATTTCTGAGGACAGTATCTGGACTGCTTAGGCGAGTAAATAAATAAGCAACTCTTACCCTTCCCCTCAGCGCAGTCTGACTAAGCATTCAGACTATTGATTAAGTAAACTTGAGACGCCTTAATAGGTAGTTAAACGCCAAAAAATTGACAAGATTCTGAATTTTAGCACCTGAATGATCGCTTGAGTGCTGAATGAATGCTTGAGTGCTGTATGAATGCTTGAATTCTGTAAAGAATGCTTGAGTTCTGTAAAGAATGCTTGAGTTCTGTAATGAATACTTGATTGCTGTATGAATGCTTGAATTCTGTAAAGAATGCTTGAGTTCTCTAAAGAATGCTTGAGTTCTGTAATGAATGCGTGAGTTCTGTAATGAATGCTTGAGTTCTGTAATGAATGCTACGAGTTCTGTAATGAATGCTACGAGTTCTGTAATGGATGCTACGAGTTCTGTAATGAATGCTTGAGTTCTGTAAAGAATGCTTGAGTTCTGTAATGAATACTTGAGTGCTGTATGAATGCTTGAGTTCTGTAAAGAATGCTTGAGTTCTCTTAAGAATGCTTGAGTTCTGTAATGAATGCTTGAGTTCTCTGTAATGAATGCTACGAGTTCTGTAATGAATGCTTGAGTTCTCTAAAGAATGCTCGTGTTCTGTAATGAATGTTTGAGTGCTGCAATGAATTATTGAGTGCTGTAATTAATACTTCAGTGCTGTAATGAATACTTGAGTTCTGTAATGAATGCTTGAATTCTGTAATGAGTACTTGAATTCTGTAATAAATGCTTGAATTCTGTAATGAATACTTGAATTCTGTAATGAATACTTGAATTCTGTAATGAATACTTGAATTCTGTAATGAATACTTGAATTCTGTAATGAATGCTTGAGTGCTGTAATAAGCTTTAGTTGAAGCAAAAATTGAAAGTCAGAAACTATTTTGTATAAAGAAATGTGACGTGCGCCTGTGCCCTCCTGCTTTCCAGTCCAATTTTCCTGAGGTCCTTGGTTGCACTCGAGCTCCGAACGCTGTCGTGTTGACTGCTTTTTCCCATTTAACCGCCGCCCCCCCCCCCCCCTACTGCATTCATTCATTGGGATCGGTTCAGTTCAGTAGCGTATATTATATTCATTCACAGCTAGCTAGCGGGCCGCCCACTCTCTACTCTGCACAGCAGTGAGTACAGCAGTTGAGCATAGTTAGCACGCGAGTCCAGCTAGCTAGACCTTTTACCCCTTACTAATATAGTTTGAGGAAGCTTAGCTAATATTAATCACATGGCAGCCCCGGCCTGTGTGCTAATAAGCATACTAGCACTCTCTGACTCTGCCCCACTGTGGGTATTATCGGGGTTGCATAGTCATAGTCAGCGGAAAAGTAACTCTGAGCGCTCCAGAGAGGAGAGAGAGAGGATATAGTGAGTGTTGTGGTGCGAACAGCCGAGGGGATTTCGGGCAATTTTCCTCCCCTACTCATTGCTTGTGTTCTATCTGACTGTGCGCGCCCCTCGTTGATTGGATGTTGAGCACATGGAGAGGGGTGGAGGGCGTTGCCTCGGTATGCATTTATGAATATCAGCGTGTTCGACAAAAGTGAATTTTGAAAAACAAACTTTTTCTCTGCCACGACTCTCGACTGACAAGTGAGCAGATCCATCCGTTTTAGTATATTGATTCGTTTCCGCTGATATATCAGGCAATGAATTGCATTGAACAAATGGATAGTCGATAGTGTAAGTCTGCTTTGCATGACTGATTGACCAAGAATACATATCTCTGCTATTAGTGATCTGCAAGTGTGCGATCGCCTGTCTATATTGCTTTCTGTTCGTCTGTTTGTTCCTGTCTGTATTGTGTGTTTCTCTGTATTGCCTGTTCCTGTCTGTATTGCCTGTTCCTGTCTGTATTATCTGTTCCTGTCTGTATTGCCTGTTCCTGTCTATTGTCTGTTCCTGTCTATATTGCCTGTTTCTGTCTGTATTGCCTGTTCCTGTCTGTATTGCCTGTTCCTGTCTGTATTGTCTGTTCCTGTCTGTATTGTCTGTTTCTGTCTGTATTGCCTGTTTCTGTCTGTATTGCCTGTTCCTGTCTGTATTGCCTGTTCCTGTCTGTATTGCCTGTTCCTGTCTGTATTGTCTGTTTCTGTCTGTATTGTCTGTTCCTGTCTGTATTGCCTGTTCCTGTCTGTATTATCTGTTCCTGTCTGTATTGCCTGTTCCTGTCTGTATTATCTGTTTCTGTCTGTATTGTCTGTTTCTGTCTGTATTGCCTGTTCCTGTCTGTATTATCTGTTTCTGTCTGTATTGTCTGTTTCTGTCTGTATTGTCTGTTTCTGTCTGTATTGCCTGTTTCTGTCTGTATTGTCTGTTTCTGTCTGTATTGCCTGTTTCTGTCTGTATTGCCTGTTTCTGTCTGTATTGTCTGTTCCTGTCTGTATTGACTGTTCCTGTCTGTTCCTGTCAGTGTCTCCAATATTCCCATTTGTCCGTATGGCTGTCTCTTCTATCATTCTTCAGCGACTCTGCGTGTGTGGAAATTTCCAGTCTCAATGCCGCCTTCTGCCTGCTTATTTTGAATTATATTATCGCTACTCCTGCAGCGCCAGTGCATCCCCATCTGCCAACAAGATTTGTCATTTCACTTTTCGAAAAGCTTCTCTGTCAGTTTAGTTCACAAGCCCTCAGTTGAGTCAGAGGCACTTCTAGATTTTAAATTAGCAATCCATTTATTTGCAGACAGCAGTGATTAGTTAATAAATTTGACTTTACTCCTTTCCCTTGTTGTTGTTGCAGACTGTCTGCTTTCGCGAACTAATCGCCCGCCCTCCATTAGCCGGAACGCCATCATGAGCGGAGGCGGCGGCGGCGGCGGTGGCGCCTTTTTGAACTCGCTGGCCGCTGAGAAGCCGCTGTGTCCCCGCCTGGCCGACTACCTGGTGCTGGTGGGCGCCCGCCTGCCAGCCAAGCAGAACTCGCTGGCCCAGACTCCGCAGCTGCTTCGCCGCTACCCGCCTCAGGATCATCGGGATTTCCATCTGCCGCCGGATATTGTCTTCTTCTGCCAGCCGGAGGGCTGCCTGGCAACCGGGCCGAAGCGTCGGGCTGCGGCAGGCAGCGGCGGGTCCAGCGGCTCGCGAGAATGCAGCACGTTCGTGTTCACCTTGACCGAGAAGGACTCCGGGCTGGTGCGCTACGGCATCTGTCACAATTTCTATCGGCCCATCGATCGGCGATGGACGGCCGCTGAGGCCGCTGAGAATGGCGGAGGCTCGGCTGAGCGGGTAACCTCGCGGTCCCGCAGCCGCCTGCTCACCAGCCTCTGTCTGGTCAGTCATCATCCATTCTTCTCCCGTTTTCGCGAGTGCCTCCAAGTGCTTCGGCGTATTGTTAACGCCTGCAGCGAGCGTTCCCAGGCGGCCGGCAGGACGCCTAACAGGTAAGGGTGTCTGTGTCTGTCCCGGTTGGATGTCTGTGTCTGTCCCGGTTGGGTGTCTGTGTCTGTCCCGGTTGGGTGTCTGTGTCTGTCCCGGTTGGGTGTCTGTGTCTGTCCCGGTTGGGTGTCTGTGTCTGTCCCGGTTGGGTGTCTGTGTCTGTCCCGGTTGGGTGTCTGTGTCTGTCCCGGTTGGGTGTCTGTGTCTGTCCCGGTTGGGTGTCTGTGTCTGTCCCGGTTGGGTGTCTGTGTCTGTCCCGGTTAGGTGTCTGTGTCTGTCCCGGTTGGGTGTCTGTGTCTGTCCCGGTTGGGTGTCTGTGTCTGTCCCGGTTGGGTGTCTGTGTCTGTCCCGGTTAGGTGTCTGTGTCTGTCCCGGTTGAGTGTCTGTGTCTGTCCCGGTTGAGTGTCTGTGTCTGTCCCGGTTAGGTGTCTGTGTCTGTCCCGGTTGGGTGTCTGTGTCTGTCCCGGTTGGGTGTCTGTGTCTGTCCCGGTTGAGTGTCTGTGTCTGTCCCGGTTGGGTGTCTGTGTCTGTCCCGGTTGGGTGTCTGTGTCTGTCCCGGTTGGGTGTCTGTGTCTGTCCCGGTTGGGTGTCTGTGTCTGTCCCGGTTGGGTGTCTGTGTCTGTCCCGGTTGGGTGTCTGTGTCTGTCCCGGTTGGGTGTCTGTGTCTGTCCCGGTTGGGTGTCTGTGTCTGTCCCGGTTAGGTGTCTGTGTCTGTCCCGGTTGAGTGTCTGTGTCTGTCCCGGTTGAGTGTCTGTGTCTGTCCCGGTTGAGTGTCTGTGTCTGTCCCGGTTGGGTGTCTGTGTCTGTCCCGGTTGGGTGTCTGTGTCTGTCCCGGTTGGGTGTCTGTGTCTGTCCCGGTTAGGTGTCTGTGTCTGTCCCGGTTGAGTGTCTGTGTCTGTCCCGGTTGAGTGTCTGTGTCTGTCCCGGTTAGGTGTCTGTGTCTGTCCCGGTTGGGTGTCTGTGTCTGTCCCGGTTGGGTGTCTGTGTCTGTCCCGGTTGAGTGTCTGTGTCTGTCCCGGTTGGGTGTCTGTGTCTGTCCCGGTTGGGTGTCTGTGTCTGTCCCGGTTGGGTGTCTGTGTCTGTCCCGGTTGGGTGTCTGTGTCTGTCCCGGTTGGGTGTCTGTGTCTGTCCCGGTTGGGTGTCTGTGTCTGTCCCGGTTGGGTGTCTGTGTCTGTCCCGGTTGGGTGTCTGTGTCTGTCCCGGTTAGGTGTCTGTGTCTGTCCCGGTTGAGTGTCTGTGTCTGTCCCGGTTGAGTGTCTGTGTCTGTCCCGGTTAGGTGTCTGTGTCTGTCCCGGTTGGGTGTCTGTGTCTGTCCCGGTTGGGTGTCTGTGTCTGTCCCGGTTAGGTGTCTGTGTCTGTCCCGGTTGAGTGTCTGTGTCTGTCCCGGTTGGGTGTCTGTGTCTGTCCCGGTTGGGTGTCTGTGTCTGTCCCGGTTGGGTGTCTGTCTGTCCTGGTTTTGACTGACTGTCTAGTTCATCTAGTTCAGCCTTCGTGTTTAGCTTATAGTTTTGTCATCTCGTTTTCTTTTTTAACTTTTTTTATCAAAATTCTCGCCGCTAACCGGCCCGCAGAGAGACGGTCTGGTCCGTGCTGACCGGCCTGCACCCCGACAGCTCCAGCCAGCTGGTGATGCACGACGTGCGCGAGATTGAAACCTGGATTCTGCGTCTGCTCAGCGCGCCCGTGCCCGTGCCTGGCCGCACTAAGCTGCAGGTAGTGCGGGGGCCTCGGCCTTTGCTACTGAGACAGACAGACAGACAGACAGACAGACAGACAGAACAGACAGACAGACAGACAGGCAGACAGACAGACAGACAGACAGACAGACAGACAGACAGACAGACAGACAGCTAGACGCTCAGAGACTCGGACGGACAGGCTCAAGAGCAGCAAGCTGACCCGCAGTTCCCATTCCCTACTGCAGCTGACGGTGCTTCCCGAGGCCGACTACCCCCCGCTGGTGTTCGCCCTGCCCGACCGCAGCCGGCTGTCGCTGGCCGACTTCCCCCTGCACCTGCCGCTGGAGCTGCTGGGCGTGGACACCTGCCTCCGCGTGCTCACCTGCATCCTGCTGGAGAACAAGCTGGTCCTGCAGTCCCGAGACGAGAACGCGCTCACAATGAGCGTCATGGCATTCGTGGCCATGCTGTACCCCATGCAGTACATGTTCCCCGTGATCCCCCTGCTGCCCACCTGCATGATGTCAGCCGAGCAGCTGCTGCTGGCGCCAACTCCCTACATCATCGGCCTGCCCGCCAGCTTCCTGCTGTACAAAAAGAACTTCTGCCTCCCACCGGATGTTTGGCTGGTGGATTTGGACGCGAATAAGGTTAGGGATCATTTTATTCACGTTGACGGTGTTTGAAAAGGTTTTTTTAATTGGGTTTGCAATCTTGGTCATTTTGATTGCTATTGATTTGAACACAGGCTCCGTTGATTGTGGTAACAACTGTACCCTGCCAGTCGCTCTGCCCTCTGCACTGTAGCTTTTGCAGTCAATGCTCCTATTTTTCTGCTTTTATCCCGAGCAGCCACTGCCTCCTCTCTGTCTGTCTGTCCGGCTCCAGAGCTGTGTTTTTCATTTCCGTCTTTCTGTCTTCTATCCGACGCCTGAAAATTCCCGGGATTAAAATATAAGCATCCCCTCGCCTTGGCCCGATCCCCGATCCCCTCCGGTGTCCCGCGCCCAGTTCAGGCGGAAGGGGGTGGGAGAATGCTCCCAGAGGCCGGGGGCGAGGCGGGATGTCTCAGCGTCGGGGTAGGAGCTATCATTAGAAAACACGCAGCTCCTAGGAGACTCAACCCGCCCGCGGGACCTTGCCGATTTGCTCAGCTGTATCCAGGCCCCGTTCGTGATCATTTACTTCTGATCGATCCACATCCAGTCATTCTGCTTGCCAGATTATCGCCAGTTCATGGCTCTTTATGGCTGGGAGATGGACTCAGTGAGTGTGGGAGATGGGCTCAGTGAGTGTGGGAGATGGACTCAGTGAGTGTGGGAGATGGGCTCAGTGAGTGTGGGAGATGGACTCAGTGAGTGTGGGAGATGGGCTCAGTGAGTGTGGGAGATGGGCTCAGTGAGAGTGGGAGATGGGCTCAGTGAGTGTGGGAGATGGACTCAGTGAGTGTGGGAGATGGGCTCAGTGAGTGTGGGAGATGGGCTCAGTGAGTGTGGGAGATGGGCTCAGTGAGTGTGGGAGATGGGCTCAGTGAGTGTGGGAGATGGGCTCAGTGAGTGTGGGAGATGGGCTCAGTGAGTGTGGGAGATGGGCTCAGTGAGTGTGGGAGATGGGCTCAGTGAGTGTGGGAGATGGGCTCAGTGAGTGTGGGAGATGGGCTCAGTGAGTGTGGGAGATGGACTCAGTGAGAGTGGAGATGGACTCAGTGAGTGTGGGAGATGGGCTCAGTGAGTGTGGGAGATGGACTCAGTGAATGTGGGAGATGGACTCAGTGAGTGTGGGAGATGGACTCAGTGAGTGTGGGAGATGGGCTCAGTGAGTGTGGGAGATGGACTCAGTGAGTGTGGGAGATGGGCTCAGTGAGTGTGGGAGATGGGCTCAGTGAGTGTGGGAGATGGGCTCAGTGAATGTGGGAGATGGACTCAGTGAGTGTGGGAGATGGGCTCAGTGAGTGTGGGAGATGGACTCAGTGAGTGTGGGAGATGGGCTCAGTGAGTGTGGGAGATGGACTCAGTGAGTGTGGGAGATGGGTTCAGTGAGTGTGGGAGATGGACTCAGTGAGTGTGGGAGATGGGCTCAGTGAGTGTGGGAGATGGGCTCAGTGAGAGTGGGAGATGGGCTCAGTGAGTGTGGGAGATGGACTCAGTGAGTGTGGGAGATGGGCTCAGCGAGTGTGGGAGATGATATAATGTGGAGAGTGTAATGTTGGGGAAAAGTTACAACGGTCACTTGACTGAGCAAAGCAAGAGGGTAAACCTTGGCCAGCCATGCTAAATGTATTCAATATGAGAGGGAACGGAGTTGGGAGAAGCGTCATTAGCCTGCCATCTGCAGCAGCAGCAGCAGCAAGAGCCGCTGACCAAGGAATTAATCTGCCCCTAGCTGATGTGGCATTTGCGCCAAATGCATCTAAGCTTCCTCGTGTGTCCGGTTCTGCAATCATCTGTGCAGCATGTATGGATTTTCTGTTCTTTTCCTGGCTTTCGTCTCTGCTCTGGAATGCCTTGCTCCCGTCCTGCTCCCCTGGCGATCGACAATGTCTCTTAGTGTAGTAGCCCTCTCCCTTTTTATAGCCCTGGCGGTCTTGCAGTAAAATTTGCATTTTCAGGTCTGCTCAATTTCATTATTATCAAGGGATGGAGATCCGGATCAAGGGGGGGGGTGGTTCTGATTGAATGCATCGCTTGGCGATCTTTCCATAATCGCATTTGTATTTGTAGCTGACATGCTGTTTGGTGTAGTTCTCCCGTGTTTCTGCTCATTCCTTGGCCCTAATATCTTCCTTCTCCACTCATCCCCAGTGTACACTCTTCCATCTCCCCTCATCCTCAGTGTACACTCTTCCCTATCCCCTCATCCCCAGTGTACACTCTTCCTTCTCCCCTCATCCCCAGTGTACACTCTTCCTTCTCCCCTCATCCCCAGTGTACACTCTTCCTTCTCCCCTCATCCCCAGTGTACACTCTTCCTTCTCCCCTCATCCCCAGTGTACACTCTTCCCTCTCCCCTCATCCCCAATGTACATTTTAAAGCAAATTATTCTATCTCAGAGTAGGGACACTTCCAATTGGAACACATCTCTATAATTAAAGTCCCGGTGCTTCGCGTTTCAG
Organism: Macrostomum lignano; assembly: GCA_002269645.1. Classification (NCBI taxonomy): domain Eukaryota; kingdom Metazoa; phylum Platyhelminthes; family Macrostomidae; genus Macrostomum; species Macrostomum lignano. The sequence continues at coordinate 170,539 of NIVC01001688.1, read as the reverse complement.
TTGCATCATAAATCCTAAATCCTATCCTTGAATTTTTGCAACCTACCAACCAACCAGATCGTGTGCGCCCAGGACATGGGCAAGCTGCCCAGCCTGCCGGAGCCCGAAGGTAGCCAGCTGCGCTCCCAGCTGCAGCAGGTGAGACCGTCAGTTTTCTGCTTGTGCGCCCTTTTTTCGTTTTTGTTTATTTTTTGACAAGCAAATTAATGCTGGCTGTTTCAATCTTATTTATTATAATATTTTTATTACTCGATTTCTTTTTCCAGTACCTGCAGGTAAAATTAATACATTCGAATAAATAAAAATTCACAGCAAGAATGAAGAATAGTCCGAAATCATCCACCTAGTAACACATAAACCAATGTTTGAATTGCAATATTCAATGTGTTGTCATTATTGTGATCAATCGGCTTTATTGGTTCTGCCGAGCTGCTGCTGCTTGCACTGCGCTCGTTTCTCTGGAGTAAATTTCTTAGAGCCGATTAATCCTTGGACTGAAGTACTCAAGCTGAACTAATGCAAATATTGCCAATCCCACT